>CM068377.1:61949827-62090239 GCA_034770075.1 Aralia elata
ATGATACCCCGCAAAGCAATCAACAAAAGAGTACATCTCGGTACTGGGCTTGTGTTATCCACCAGGATGTGTTATTGATAAGGCACTGAGAAAGTTATCCTTGAGACTGGCCTTGTTTAAATCTCTGATAGATTGACAAACATAAGACACCTCACCTTGCACCCTCCAGGCTTAGCCCACTAGGGACTAACATTGGACAGCCATTCTGGGTAAGTGGACACCATAAACTGATTGGGGGGCAACCCTGAACTGTTTGAATGATCTCTTACTTCCTTCACCTTCAAGCTCCACATCCGGTTTCAACTTTCTTAGTTTTCTTGCTTGACAAGGCCTGAAACCCTCCTTGTATGGGCAACCGGTGTACCACAATTGTCTGGTGGATGTAGTCCCGATCATGTCCTCATTAGAAGTACCAGGCAAAGATATCCTCAAACTGGCTTAGGCTCAACTCAGTTATTTTTCGGCGCGGGCTTTTCTCTGGCTAGGGGTAAGGTCTGTTCCCTATCTTGAGCTTCTTTTTTGGCTTGTCCATGATGGGTTTCCGATATCTTATGGTGAATGGGTTTGGTCTAAGAGTTGGGTTTGGGTTATATCCTCGACCCATTCCCTTTGATCCTCTTCAGGCGTCGTCGTCGTAATCTGTCTCGTCTTGCCTCAATGGCCCATTAAAATTCAGAAATCCAGCTCAAATATCAAAATCATTAGTCCCATCATTCAAAATTTGAAAGACCATTTGTTTAGGCAAGGATTACTCAAATTGGTGAACAACCTGAACAAGAAACAAAAATATTTTGTCATATATAATATTGAACCGTTTTCCCCACAATGTATCGCTATTTAAAATAACCACCGACAAACAATAGCATTAACCAATCGCAAGATTTAAAATAAAGGACAAAGACTGGTATCCGTGTACACTCCACCCCCCATCTGGGGGGTTTCTACCATCCCGACTCCATGTTTTTAATATACCCTTGTTTTGGATATCACTGGTTTCCATTGTCCAGTTGTCGATGGTCCATATCAGCCGGAATGGCGCTGGATGAAAGGTGGCCTCACATCGGAAACTTCGCTCCCGAATGACCACGGCCACATTTGTCCTGAAACCTGTCCTTCATAATACCTTCTTCAGGAATAATTAGTCCCGCCCCCAACTCCGGATGACAGGCAACACCTTGGTTGGGCTTTTCCCTAGTGGCGTGGTGGTAACATCCTTCCCTCCTACATTGCCTGTTAACTGTCCGGGTGATATAATGCACCTGGTTTTCGAACCATTTGCAACGATCTCCTTGCTAGGAAACTTTCCCTCTTACATGGTTTTGGACCTTACCAGAATCCATCATTGTGTGGGGGACAATTCCTTCACACCAACCCCTGTCCCAATCACAGGCCTTGCTAGTCCCCTTGTTCATTGTTAACCCTTAGGTCCATAAAATCGGATCCCCGGCCAAATACGAATCGGGGACCACGCTCTTGACGGCTGTCTCCTGTTGCTATGCCTTCATGGATATCATTCCCAACCCTTAGCTTGTTCCCTCCCCCTATCTGATGGGTGCAGTTGAATGGGCTCGGGTGATGATTCCCTTGACTGCTCCTTCTCCTAACCCCCTGTCCAGAGTTGGAAGTTTCATTTTCATCATTTCCTTTGCAACGAAGGTAAGTTCTGGAGAGACCCTCTATGTTTCACGGTGGGTTGGAGCCCCCAGGCATCTGTACGCAGGGGTAGTGCTGATTTTCAGTGCCTGAAAACTGGCAGGGGTGGCCGCGCGAACTCGTCCACATTAATCACCATCCCTAGGCAGGCGCATTCCTGGGAAGGAGAAAAGGGTCCATCACATCTCCACCGAGATTGCTCACCAGATTCCCCCGATTTTCCCCCGATGATAAGTTTTGATTTGACTGGTGTAGCGTAGGAAGGAACCTGCCCCCGACCATGTGTATTCCACGGCCTTCCCCCAATAACAGGTTATAACTTGCCGCAAATGTCTAGGACTTGGAAAAGAGATCTCAAAAGTACTACAGGTCCTATTTCCACCGGGCAATTCTATCTCCTCTCCAATTGTATCCTCCGGGGATCCGTCGAAAAGCTCGCCACCCAACTGACATGACTGGCCCCGTAGCGCGCCTTAGGATTGACGTTACATCTTCTGTAATGGTACTGAAGGGGACAGATATTCAACGTCGATCCCCGTATCAATCTGCACCCCATTTCATAATATAAACCTGAGGGGAGCAATCACCCGGCAATCTATGCCAAACGGTTTTCGATGCCACCCTTCCCTCTTTGGGGATATCATCATCTGTAAATGAATGATGTACATTACTTCTTCCAATAGATGGTCCACACACAGGGTGATGGCATGAAACTTTCCCCTTGCCGATCTCTTTTGGGAAAAGTATAATGCCTTCCTCCAGGACTTTCGCCCAGATATTTTGCAGTGATCACTGGAACGATAACACCAAAATCCATGGATTAGATGTCCAAGGGTCTGTGGACGCACCACCAAATCCGGGTTTTCCTAACCTCAGAATTTCTGGTGCTCCACGATACCTCAACGACAAACATACTTATTCTAACTAAATGCGGAATACAATAAAACATACATTTAGTTTATTGAAATAATAATATGGTCTTGCAATCTTGGTCCTAAGGTTTCTTTTAACCTTAACATTAAAAACGTACCCCCTTAAATACAATAAAAGGTTCACTTAATCAAGACAACAATTCAAGAAATAACTAGTACATAGGTCACTATCGGGCGTCTATTCATGTGCGACCTTCCATTTTCCTTTGTCTCCTTCTAGTCTTTTCTGGCCTTAGGCTGAATATACAAGATCAATGATATATGCAAGGGTAAGCAAACTAATTTGCCTTAGCAAGTATATACACAAAGAGATATATCATGATTAGACACGGAAATTTTCGCTATTCAATGTTTTCAAAAGCAACAGTATAGAAGTTGTGAAGGAATCATGAATTAATCAGTCAACAGTGAATATATCGAATAATTTTGAATAGACAATTACTGAGTGGTTTAAAATAACAAAGGACGTTTTCCAAAGGTTCTCAGCATTTAAACTGGATCCTCTTAAAAGTTTTGGTAGATCTGAAGGGGATCCATGGGCTCTCATACCCCGTGATTTTATGCATAAAACACATTAATCACCAGCCTTTGATATCCATAGCCTTAAACAAAGTTTTCATATCCTTTTCTCAGCCAAGAGTTTCTTATCCATTAGCAATTTAATAAGAACATCTTTAAAATACCATTTGTCTTAAACCAATTTTAGACATGTCGGATTCTAGCTGATATCAAATAGCAGTAGATCTATGCTCATAAAACAATTCATGCTTTGAAAGAACTTTAATTAAATTTACAGTTCAAATCATAATAGGTATAGGAAATATCAATTGCACAAGGTTGCGAATCTCAATAACCAGTATAAAGTATTGATGAAGATAAATCGACACATAATTATTCACGTAAACATGCTTCAGAAAATAATAACTCGAGTTATGAGTTAGGGAACTTGCCTGTCTCCTGCTCAGCTATAAATAACTCTAGCTTTAAACTATTTGGCCTTGAGGAAACCTAACATTGATGATGTTTGGTCTAATTAATTATAGTTACTTGCGTAGTTGTAACCCGAATACGCTTACTTATGCTAATTTTTATTTAACAAATAAGCAATTCACAAAACAGTAAATAAACTATAGTAAATTTTTATAAGGCACTTAGTTGATCTCTAGGTTGATGGTTTCCATTAATTAACCCATGAGTCCCCTTTTTATTATTTAAAAAGTAATAAACACTTAATTAAACCCTTAAACAATTAATTATAATTGTTTAATTAATTAACATTACTTTATTCTTAAGTAATATTCATTTATTAACCCTTACACAATTAATTATAATTGTTGTGTTATTTAAAATCTCCTTATTTTATTAACTTTATTACTATTTAATATTTGTTAAATAGTAATTAATTAATCTTTAGTTACTAATAATAGTAATTAATAACTAAATTATACTTACTCATTATTAATTAAATACTAATCGAATTATAAATTTTAATCGTCCTTTAATTATTATCTAAGATTAAATAATAATTAATTAGATTTATTTATTATTTAAAGTAATTCAAATAATAAATAATTAATTAGTAAGAATTATCTTTAGTTATTATTTTAATAATAAATACTAACTAATTAAGTTTATTCATTAGTTAATCAAATTGTTAATAAATTTTAATAATAAATAATAGCTAATTAAAGTTAATCAACTAATGAATAATTAATTTACAACTCTTAATTATCATTGTTTAAAATAAATAATTAATATATGGAAAATATAATAGCATATCCCAGAATTAAATTTTATAAGGCTATTATTTTATTACTTTTATCCATACTTAATTATTAGTAAATAATAATAATTAAATATTTATTTTTTATTGATAAATAACTTTGTTCATACTTAATTAAATACTTAGTACCTTTATTTATTATTACTTGACAAATAATAAATAATTACTTTATTACCTTCATTCTGCACTTAAGTAATAATTAAATATTTATTACCTTTATTTATTATTTATTGATAAATAATAAATAATTATCTTATTAACTATATTCATACCTAATTATTATTAATATTAATTAAAACAATAATTAAAATATTTATTATCTTTATTTATTATTTATTGATAAATAATAAATAATTACTTTATTAATTTCATTTATTATTAATTAAATAATAATTAAATATTTGTTAACTTTATTTATTATGCATTGACAAAAATTTATTATTTTAACTCAATTAAATATCAACAATTAAACCAATAGTAGTCGTTTAATCTTCATTAGGCAAAAGTGGTTTAACAGTCATTTATTCCCAATGAATCGCACAACCCATTTCAAAATTTGTTCAACTGTGGCATAATTCAGTCACTGAATCAAACCCTTACAATTATTTTCAACCCTACCCAAAACAAAATAACACAATTCCATCCCAGATTATAACCCAAACAACAATACCAGATTTTTCCCAAATCAAAACCAACCATAATTTAACACCAGTCAGTACCAAGTTTTTCCCAAACAGTGCAATACAGAATATAACCTTAACAGCAGAACATATACTACCCAATATCACAATACAATACAAAATATACCCAACACAGCACAATCGGCTACTACAACAGTTTCCCCAATTCCAGTAGTACAAACACAAGGTATACTATAGCCAATGCAATGCACAATACCATATCATACTTGTAAATTCCAAACAGCATATATTATAACCAATATCATGTATTTCGGTACAACCAACCAAGCATAATTGCAGACTGATGAACCAAAACAAAAACCTAATACAATATATAATACCACAACCACAGAAGGAAAATACCAATCGATACATTGATACAATCCGAGTACAACCCAACACAAATTGAAAAATTAAACAAAAAAAATCATCTCAGTCGCTTGAACTACTTAATACCTTGTGTCCGACCGAACCTCTGTTCTTCTTCTCCTAATTCACCGCCGGCGACTGACTCCCCTGGCTCTCTCTCTCTCTGTGACGATTTCTTTTCTAATTTGAAATAAAATTCTAGCAGCTCCAATTAGGGTTTTGGGTGCCCAATTTATAGGGGTCTGTTTACCCAATTGGACTGGTTATTACCTCAATCGACAGCTCAAGGACCATCGGTAGGAGGAGGGTAGGCGTTCGACCGGTCCCATCATGCCCACTGTGAATCGCCGGCCGGCCCTTGAGCCGTGTGCCCTCACCGGTCACGTCGTCGCCTGCCTTGGACCCTTGGTCCGCTCGCTTGGTCGCCTTCGTTACCCACCGGTCGACGACCTTCCTCTTCAATCTAACCGGTCGACGCAAGCTGTCGCCGGCGATTGACAGTCCCTTTTCTTCCTCTCGTCTCTCGCTTGGTCGCTTTAATTGATTGAGGGGTCTGGGTTTCTTCCTTTTTTCTTTTGCTTGGTTCCGTTCGATTGAGGGTTTTGGGGGATTTGATTTCTTTGGTTTGGTTATCCCCCAAAATTGGCTTTACCGATTATCCTAAACCAACCGGTTTCCCCAAATCTACTTGGATCGACCCGTTTGCTAATGATATAACCCGGCTGGTAAAAGAAATAAGAGATGGGCTCAGCCCAAATGATTTAACTAGACCAGCCCACTTGGTTCGGCCCACTTAAAATAAAAGAATATTGGGCTCAAATTAAAATTTGGGTTCAATAAAAGAAATAACCCAATTAAATTAACCACATTGCAAATCTAATATTCTAAATCAAATAACTAAACCAATTAATTATTTATTTAAAATATTTATTTTAACCACAATTTTGTATTTGAATTATTTTAATCCGATAGTGATAAAATTATTTATTTATTAATTTCTTCCCAATTTTCTTGCAATTAAATTCTTAGGGTTAGCCCACTAATTTAAATCAAACTATTAATGAGTCCTTTCTAATGCAAGAAAATTATTAGACCATATAATTATTTAATTAAATAATAATTCTTACATGGATCCAAATTAAATTCGTAAAATTAAATAAAACGAATTCCGTATATTAAAATAATTCAATACAATGTTTAGAAATTCCTGGACATTACAGGGTCGACTCCTCGCTTAATATCTGGATCCCCCTTGCTTCCGGATGATCCATCTTCCTCAAGAACTCCATGGCTTTCTCCTCGGAGATCTCTTCATTTTTCTTCGTTTTGCTTTCAAGGACTCGTCCAGGAAGATATAAGGGATTCCCCTTTGTTGTTAAAGAAGCACAACTGGCCGCTTCCTCTGACACCCCCCCATTATTCCATGGTATTGTTTTCAGACTGTGGACAGGGATTTGCGGTCTCGCTGTGAGGGTGAGGATTTTCGGAGCCGATAACTTGACAGGCCCCTCCATGATATTTCTGCTTACACCTGCCAACCTAATTGGCGCTCCCCGTGTACTCCCGTGATCACTTATCATGTTCATCATCTCATCAATTTTCTCCACATAATTCAGCCTTGGCGGCCCCTCGGCTTCACTGGCTTCCGCCACATTGACCCCTCCTCCATCATGCTTAGGCAGGGGATTGATTTTAACATTTGGGGAGTCTGGTTGTTCCACCACAATTTCCCCACTATCAATCAAGTTCTGAATTCTGTGCTTGAGCGTCCAACATTCCTGCGTATCATGACCCGGGGAACCTGAATGGTATGCGCATTTCTTGCTTGGGTCAAACCTTCTTCCATTCGGGTCACTCGGGGGTGCCAAATCGACTATTTTCCTCTGGGCTATCAATACTGCCAACACTCGTTCAAGAGGATCCCCGAGTGGGGTGAATACTCGATTTTTTGAGGTCTCGAATCTCCTTCGCCCCTCCGCCCTCTGATAAGTGAAGTTAGGTTGTCGGGATGGCCCCACTCTTTGCACCTGTACTGGAGGATTGTTTTCTGCCTTTCTAGATGATCCCTGCAGGATGAGGGAAACATCTTCTTCCTTTTTCTTTTGGACCCTACGGGAAGTGCTGCCATAGTTTCCGCTTTGGATTTGCTCTGCAGCTGTTTCCAAAGCCGTGAAATCCCGAATCTTGCCAGATTTCAACCCCATGTCCACCATTTCTCCGTGTTTAATCATCTCGGCAAAAGGTCTTCCAATCCCCGATATAACCCGCTCATAATAAGGTGCCTCTTGAATGTCCACGAAGGTTATTACCATCTCCGACTCGCATATTACTCACTTTGTCTCAAAATAAAAGTCCTTAATTGATTTTTATGGTCAAATTGAACATTTTTTAAATTAATATATCTTATTATTCTTTTATATATATATATATATATATATATATATATATATATGTGCAAAAAACTTATAAATATTATAAACTACATACAATTTAGTACATATCTTTATGTTTGCTTTTTTAAAAATCTAAATATATATGTTTAATTATTAATTTCAAAAATGGTTAATTTTACCTCAAAAGTCAATGAAAGATTTTTATCCCAAAACAAAGGGAGTTGTCGACGCCGGGAGGAATCGCTTAACGCGGTGATTATTACCCTTTTCCGATTTTAGCCTTTTTATTAGATGATTTTTTTGGAAAAAGGTCGGCATTAATGTCGACGGGGTTTTTAAAGATTGTTTTTATGATGAGCCAATTTAACCAGAGTCGCCAGTTGGTATATTTGAAATGGATGTACCAACTCATCCGAGTTTTCGTTTTTTATAAATCGCTGGCTCATATGTGACTCCGAATTAATTGGTCTGCGAATCGAGATTCATAGAATTCGGGAGCTTGCTTAAGTGAGGGGAAGGTGTTAGGCACCCCTCGACTTCCCGTGAAGCACGGTTATACCGCAATCTTGATGCTTTCCTATCCTTTAATTCATGAAATGTGTGTGTGCGCGTGTGTGTGTGTGTGTGCCTATGTAAATGTTGTGATGAGTTTGCATAAAAGAATCATTTGGATTATTAGGGAAAATTGTGTTTTTCTTTTGAGAATGCCTTAGAATGTCCATCGGCTTAAACGAGAAAGCTTTGCGAGAAAGGGTTGATTTTAGTTGGCAAAACTATGAGATTTTCCTTAGATGTCGTTTTTGCAAAACAAGAGTTTTAAACCTTCGTAAAAGTAGGAATCGAAATCTATACATTGCTTTCATAAAATGATGGGCAACTTCTAGGATATCTTTCACCCTACGCACCAAGATTTAATAAAACGTTGTTTCATTTTATAAAACCATTTTTTTTTGTGACATTTGAAAACGACTTTCTTTAGCCTTCTCGTTTAATAGAAATCGACATTCATTAACACCTCCAAATTTTAGCTACGTGATGCTAACCTCCTAGTTTGCTTGATTTTAAGGAAAAACCTTCATCGTTTAATCTTTGAAATCATTTTTCGTGTCACAAAATCCAATCAAGCATAAACACGCGTCGGGGTTATTCATGGGCATGTAAACCATCAAAATAACCCCAAACGCCCACAATCACAAGTTTCACTATTTCGGGGCCTTAAACACGATTATCGCCTTGGCGTCGTTTTAAGGCCCGACGATTACATATTTACAATAACGGATACATCCACCCGATTACATACATTCAAAAATGTCCATCATCGGATTTGGACCACGTGGTCCGTGGGTCGCATTCCTAGGCTCACATCCGAACTTATTGCACAACCACCAAATGGATATAACGAAAATAAACAACAACGGGATGCCTAACACTCTAGGATATCTTACAATGACGATCGAAATACACTATGAATGATACCATACCATAATAGCTAAGATTTGCACCAAATGGATATCATCGGGCTATTAGGTGGAATTTCATTCCGATGAGACCCTCACTAATAGTCCCTAGCCCATGGCTTCACAATAACATATAAGAAAGAACTACATTTAAGGTAATTCGGATGACCAAAAGATTAACAAAATGGTTATAACAAAATGCTAAGAACAAAGGGTTTTTCACCTTGCAATTAATCCCCACAATATGTATGAATTTGTGTATTGAGTAGAGTAGAAAATATGAGATATAATCTCACAAAATTGGTACAATTCCTCACTCTTTTCACTCTTTTTCTCTCCTAATGGCTCTTGTTTTGCTGCTGTTTTCTCCTTATTTCCGAGCTGCTGCTATTGCTTTTTTTTTCTTCCTGTATGCGAAACTGGCCCTAATATAGCACTGCCAAGGCAGCCGCAGATCTATCTGCGGCTGGCCGCAGATAGATCTGCGGCTGGGCCCTTGGTTCTCCCCCCAGCCGCGCTCGAGTCCCGTGCGCTTCGAGTCCCGTGCTGCCTCGAGTTCCGTCCTTGGCCGCGAATTGATCTGCGGGCTGACTGTGCTAATTTTCTCGTTTTCCGTGCCCTCGTCTCGATTTTCGTGTCGTACCGTTGGTTTCCGGCTGACGGGTTTGCGTTTGGCAGTCCGGGGAGGAACCGTCGGGAAACGTGCCACGTCATCCGGGTAAGCACAGTGATCAGTAACTGACTCTCGACATTCGCTTGTTGTCGTGTCGGCTTCAATATCATCCCGTCGTGGTGGTTTTGAGGGTTCGTCTTTATGTCCACCCTTTTATTCTCGTGTGCCGGGTCAATTGACGATTTGCCCTCTTGTCAGGGTTAGTATAGGAAATGCAAAAATCGGGTGTCTACAGTTGCCCCTCTTTATCATGTTTATGAAATGACAAATGAAATGAACAGGATAAAGAATAGACACTCGATGCATGAATGACAGTGCACAAGAATGACAATACATACGTGATTTGCTTGGATCTCAGCCCTTCCCAGGGTTTGCTCACCACTCTGTCGCGGTTTGCTTGGATCTCAGCCCTTCCCAGGGTTTGTTGTTTTTTGTCTTTTTTTCTTTTGCGTGGATACCAGCCCTTCCCAGGGTTGCTCACCATCTTGTTGTGGTTCGCGTGGATCTCAGCCATTCCCAGGGTTTGCTCACCACTCTGTCGCGGTTTGCTTGGATGCCTTCCCAGGTTTGCTCACCACTCTGTCGCGGTTTGCTTGGATCTCAGCCCTGCCCAGGGTTTGTTGTTTTTGTCTTTTTTTGTGGATATCAGCCTCTTCCCAGGGTTTGCTCACCATCCTGTTGTGGGTTCGCACGTGGATCTCAGCCCTTCCCAGGGTTTGCTCACCACTCTGTCGCGGTTTGCTTGGATGCCTTCCCAGGTTTGCTCACCACTCTGTCGCGGTTTGCTTGGATCTCAGCCCTTCCCAGGGTTTGTTGTTTTTTGTCTTTTTTCTTTTTGTGGGTATCAGCCCTTCCCAGGGTTGCCTCACCATCTTGTTGTGGTTCGTTGTGGATCTCAGCCCTTCCCAGGGTTTGCTCACCACTCTGTCGCGGTTTGCTTGGATGCCTTCCCAGGTTTGCTCACCACTCTGTCGCGGTTTGCTTGGATCTCAGCCCTTCCCAGGGTTGTTGTTTTTGTCTTTTTTTTTTCTTTTTGTGGATATCAGCCCTTCCCAGGGTTGCTCACCATCTTGTTGTGGTTCGCGTGGATCTCAGCCCTTCCCAGGGTTTGCTCACCACTCTGTCGCGGTTTGCTTGGATGCCTTCCCAGGTTTGCTCACCACTCTGTCGCGGTTTGCTTGGATCTCAGCCCTTCCCAGGGTTTGTTGTTTTTTGTCTTTTTTCTTTTTGTGGATATCAGCCCTTCCCAGGGTTGCTCACCATCTTGTTGTGGTTCGCGTGGATCTCAGCCCTTCCCAGGGTTTGCTCACCACTCTGTCGCGGTTTGCTTGGATGCCTTCCCAGGTTTGCTCATCACCACTCTGTCGCGGTTTGCTTGGATCTCAGCCCTTCCCAGGGTTTGTTGTTTTTGTCTTTTTTCTTTTTGTGGATATCAGCCCTTCCCAGGGTTGCTCACCATCTTGTTGTGGCTCGCGTGGATCTCAGCCCTTCCCAGGGTTTGCTCACCACTCTGTCGCGGTTTGCTTGGATGCCTTCCCAGGTTTGCTCACCACTCTGTCGCGGTTTGCTTGGATCTCAGCCCTTCCCAGGGTTTGTTGTTTTTGTCTTTTTTTTCTTTTAGTGGATACCAGCCCTTCCCAGGGTTGCTCACCATCTTGTTGTGGTTCGCGTGGATCTCAGCCCTTCCCAGGGTTTGCTCACCACTCTGTCGCGGTTTGCTTGGATGCCTTCCCAGGTTTGCTCACCACTCTGTCGCGGTTTGCTTGGATCTCACCCTTTTCCCCTAGGGTTTGTTGTTTTTGTCTTCTTTTTTTTTGTGGATATCAGCCCTTCCCAGGGTTGCTCACCATCTTGTTGTGGTTCGCGTGGATCTCAGCCCTTCCCAGGGTTTGCTCACCACTCTGTCGCGGTTTGCTTGGATGCCTTCCCAGGTTTGCTCACCACTCTGTCGCGGTTTGCTTGGATCTCAGCCCTTCCCAGGGTTTGTTGTTTTTGTCTTTTTTCTTTTTGTGGATATCAGCCCTTCCCAGGGTTGCTCACCATCTTGTTGTGGCTCGCGTGGATCTCAGCCCTTCCCAGGGTTTGCTCACCACTCTGTCGCGGTTTGCTTGGATGCCTTCCCAGGTTTGCTCACCACTCTGTCGCGGTTTGCTTGGATCTCAGCCCTTCCCAGGGTTTGTTGTTTTTGTCTTTTTTTTGTTTTAGTGTATACCAGCCCTTCCCAGGGTTGCTCACCATCTTGTTGTGGTTCGCGTGGATCTCAGCCCTTCCCAGGGTTTGCTCACCACTCTGTCGCGGTTTGCTTGGATGCCTTCCCAGGTTTGCTCACCACTCTGTCGCGGTTTGCTTGGATCTCAGCCCTTCCCAGGGTTTGTTGTTTTTGTCTTTTTTTTTTTTGTGGATATCAGCCCTTCCCAGGGTTGCTCACCATCTTGTTGTGGTTCGCGTGGATCTCAGCCCTTCCCAGGGTTTGCTCACCACTCTGTCGCGGTTTGCTTGGATGCCTTCCCAGGTTTGCTCACCACTCTGTCGCGGTTTGCTTGGATCTCAGCCCTTCCCAGGGTTTGTTGTTTTTTTGTGTTTTTATATTTTAGTGGATAACAGCCGTTCCCAGGGTTGCTCACCATCTTGTTGTGGTTCGCGTGGATCTCAGCCCTTCCCAGGGTTTGCTCACCACTCTGTCGCGGTTTGCTTTGATTTGTCGTGTTCGACGTCCGACTTATTCAGAATTTTGTATTTTATTTTCACATAACGAGTCATGTATGATGCAAGCTTTTTATTCATGGATAGAGAATGAACCCCTGTACAGTCTTTTTGATACTATTCTCTACAGGTGTCGTCGCCAGATGCCGTGGTATGCTTGGATCTCAAACTTCCCACAAGATTGGTCGGCGGCTCCTCCGCCGATTGGACGGTTTGTCGCCGGTGACAGAGATATGGCAGATGATCTTCCGGAATGTTCCTGATCCTTATTATTCTTTCCGGTGTCGGCGGGCTTTGCAGAGGGTATTCTGAGCCATTAGGTCCCTGTCCGTCCGGTGTTCATGCATCTCGATTACTACCGAGGCTGAGAGGTATGCTGCTCTTGTTGAGAGAGATGCTGCTATCCTGGTCAGGGATGTTGTTCATGCTGATAGAGACGCCATTGTATTGCAGACTAAGGCAAATATAGATGCTCACTCTGAGACCGTTAGCCGAGCCACTGCTTATTGGATCGCGTCGACATGATGTGGCAGCAGATTGCAGGGAATGCCGATGCCTCAGATCTATCCACCACTTTATCCATCCTGCTTCGATTAGTTTCAGATTGGTAGATCATTTTATTTCCTGCATAGACTATGTTAGTTTCATCGGTTATCAAAAGAGAAACCTTGTAACAAAATGACCTATTTATATAGACAAGTATTTAGATTTAGTCGTTTTCCCCTTTTGTCGTATCGTTGCCTTTCGTTGGACCCTCATTTTATCCAGCTAACCATGATTTTGATATTTCGCCTTCTTTCTCTTCTCAAGTCTTGATGGGGACTTGTCAGATATTGCCGCATATCCTGTCGATTTCATCGGCTGAGTCTTAGATTCGGGCTAACTGCTTGGTTGGGTTAGGGTTAGGTTATTTGAGATGAAACTGATCAGGTGGCTGGTTTCGGGAGAGTTTCGAGGGTGTAGGAAGGTTTTCTGGCTGTTGGGAATCGGTTTTGATAGAAGAAAGGGTTATTTGTAAGGAATGGGACCGTGCCACAATGGCTGCCTACGTACCCCCACAAGTCGGGAGATCAGGTCCTACGTAGTTCGTTCTCCAAATCAGGGGGAAAGAAATGACGAGTTTTTTTTATTTTTTTTTTTTTATTATTTTTTTTTTTTTTTTTTTTTTTTTTAAGCGTAGAACCGCTTTACTGAGTCAGAATTTAGGGGCTGGGGGAACACCTCCCCGTCCATTTCTTGCAGTATGAGGGCTCCTCCGGACAGCACTTTCTTAATCACAAAAGGCCCCTCCCAGTTCGGGGCAAACTTTCCTTTGGCTTCATCTTGACAATGCATTACTCTCTTTAACACTAGGTCATTTTCTTTGAATTTTCGAGGTTCTTATCTTCTTGTCGTATGATCGAGAGATTCTTTGCTGATATAATTGACCGTGCAACACAGCGGCCACCCTCCTTTCATCAATTAGGGCCAATTGGTCGTACCGACTTTGCATCCAATCCTCCTCGTTTTATCTGAGCATCAATCAAGATTCTGAGGGACGCCATCTCAACCTCAACTGGCAGAACCGCTTCCATTCCGTATACCAGAGCGTACGGGGTTGCCCCTGTAGAAGTACGTACCGACGTTCTGTACGCCAGCAAGGTGAGAGGTAGCAGATCCGGCCATCCCCGATGATTAGCGGACATTTTCGCCATGATCTTCTTGATATTCTTATTTGCAGCCTCCACTGCCCCATTCATCTTAGGACGGTAAATGACAGAATTGAGGTGTTTGATCTTAAACTGGTCGCATAATCCTTTCATGAGGGCATTGTTCAAATTCTTGGCATTGTCGGAGACTAAAACCTCAGGTTGCCCGTATCGGCAAATGACATTATTCCTGATGAAACCGACGATGATCTCCTGAGTTACTTTGGGGAAAGAAGCTGCTTCTACCCATTTAGTGAAGTAATCGATCATGACGAATATAAATCGGTGGCCGTTGCTTGCTTTGGGCTCTATTGGTCCGATCACATCCATACCCCACATTGAGAATGGCCAAGGGGAGGTCATACAGTGCAGTTCATTGGGAGGCGCATGGATAACATTACCATGCGCCTGGCATTGGTAACACCGCTTGACGTGATCATCACAGTCGGCTTTCAGCGTCAACCAGTAATGCCCCGTTCTCAAGATCTTCTTGGCCAGCATCGGCCCACTCATGTGTGGCCCACACACCCCACCATGTATTTCGTCCATAATCTTTTGGGCCTGTGTGTTTCATTTACACATCGTAGCAATCCCAAATTGGCATCCCTCTTGTACAGTGAATCTCCGCTCAGATAAAATTTCATTGCCATCTTTTGAATTCTCAACCTCTCCGCTCGGCTGGCTTGGTCGGGAATGGATCTATCCCTCAGATATTCCCTTATGTCGTGATACCAAGGCTGCTTTGGCAGAACCCCCTCGTCCGATAGTACCGCCACATGCTCCTCGTATGCTGGGGCGTTCTGCACTGCTATCTCAATCTGTGGAACGTCCCTGCTCTTGATTGCGTGGACTAGAGAAGCTAAAGTCGCCAATGCATCGGCGAAATCATTCCGTCCCCGGGGGATATGTCGGAAAGCGATATCTTCAAACTCTTGCATCAGTTGGATAACACAACGGTGGTATGGAAGCAACCGGAGCTCTGTAGTGTTGTACATCCCGATCGCTTGTCTGATTACCAGCTCCGAATCCCCGAACACCGCTAACCTTTTCACTCCCATGTCACGGGCCAAGCGGAGTCCCAAGATACACCCCTCGTATTCAGCGGTGTTGTTCGAGTTACTGAACTGCAATTTAGTGGCCACGGGGTATTGCTCTCCTGTGATAGAGACCAGGACTGCTCCGGCTCCTGCCCCCTCCGCATTCATGGCACCATCAAAATACAATTTCCAGAACTGCCCCTCGTCATCTCCTCTCGCGCGCAAGATCCAGAATACATCTTCGCCCGGCAAAGAAGTGTCTAAAGGTTCCATTCCTCCGGATGGCGTTTCTGCCAATTGATCTGCAATCCCCTGCCCCTTCATGGCTTTCTGAGTTATGTATACAATGTCGAACTGCTGTAAGATTAGCTGCCATCTTGAAAGTCGACAGTTCAGCATGGGCTTTTCAAAGATATATTTCAGGGGATCCATCCTTGATATCAGATACGTGGTGTGCCCATGGAGATAATGCTGTAATCTCATTGCAGCCCAAGCCAACGCACAACAGGTCCTTTCGATAGGGGTGTAATTCTGTTCACATCGGCTGAATCTTTTGCTGAGGTAATAAATGGCCTGCTCTTTGCCTGATTCATTCTTCTGCCCCAGCATACAGCCCATCGCAATGTCATTGACTGATATATACATGAACAGAGGGATCCCATCCTTCGGTGGTACCAGCACGGGTGCTTCCGTCAACTGCTTCTTAATGATCTGAAAGGCTTCCTGGCATTGCTCATTCCATTCTTGGGAGACATCTTTTCTTAACAGCTTAAAAATTGGCTCGCACGTGGTTGTCAAATGGGATATGAAGCGGCTGATGAAATTTATTCTTCCCAGAAATCCTCTTATTTCCTTTTCAGTGCGGGGGGCCGGCATATCCACAATGGCCTTAATCTTGGCCGGATCCAACTCGATGCCACGATCACTAACCAGGAATCCCAAGAGTTTGCCCGATTGCACTCCGAAAGCACAACTTTGCCGGATTGAGCCTTAAATTATATTTTCTGAGCCGGTCAAATAGCTTTTGGAGATGGGTCACATGATCAGATTCTATCTTTGACTTGACGATAATGTCATCCACGTAGACCTCTATCTCCTTGTGCATCATATCGTGGAACAGGGCCATCATAGCTCTTTGATAAGTAGCCCCTGCATTTGTGTGACCGAAGGCCAACCGTCTATAGCAGAAAGTGCCCCAAGGGGTGATGAAGGCCGTTTTCTCCCGGTCCTCCTCTGCCACCATTATCTGATGATACCCCGCAAAGCAATCAACGAAAGAGTACATCTCGTATTGGGCTGTGTTATCCACCAATATGTGTATAAAAGGTACTGGGAAATTATCCTTGAGACTGGCCTTGTTTCAGATCCCTATAGTCAACACATACCCTCACCTTTCCTCCAGGCTTAGCCACTGGGACCACATTGGACAACCATTCTGGGTAGGTGGACACCATGATGATTCCAGCCCTGAACTGTTTGATGATCTCCTCCTTTACCTTCAAGCTCCATTCTGGTTTTAGCTTTCTTAGTTTTTGCTTGACAGGCCTGAAACCCTCCTTGATGGGCAGCTGGTGTACCACAATGTCGGTGGATAATCCGATCATGTCCTCATGAGACCAGGCGAACACATCCTCATACTGGCGTAGCAATTTGGTCATTTCTACTTTCTGGTTAGGGGTCAGGTCTGTCCCTATCTTGAGCTCTTTGGGTTGGTCAGGGGTTCCGATATTTATGGTGACGGTCTGGTCTAAGTTGGGTTTGGGTTTATCCTCGACCCATCCTTTGATCTCGTCAGGCACGTCGTCATAATCTGTCTCATCCTGCTCAATGCCCATTAAATCGAAATCCAGCTCAATATCAAAATCATAGTCATCATTCAAATTTGAGGGATCGTTTTGTCAAGCAAGGAATACTCAAATTGGTACACCTGACATTGAAACAAAATACTGTCATATATATAATTCATCTTTCCACAATGATCGCTCTTAAAATAACATGACAAACTAACATAGTTATTGCAAAATATAAAATGAAGAACCAAAACTGGTAGACATTCATCCCCCACTCTCCGGGGTCTACCACCCCGGCACCATGTTTTACCCTTGTCTGGATATTATTGGCTCCACCGTCCAGTTATCGGTGGGTCAGATCAGCCGGGATGCGACATATGACAGGCGGCTGTGCCCCAGAGACTTCCTTGACGACTACCGCCACATCGTATCGGTCTTCCCTCATAGCCTTGTTAGGGATAACTAACCCTGCCCAATCGATGACAGGCATACTCTGTTGGGCTCCCGACGTTGTGGCCGTATCCTTCCCTTCTCCAATGTTTATTGATGGTCCAGAGACATAGCATTTGGTTTCGAACTGCTGCATGACCTCCTGCAGGAAACTCTTCCTTTTGACTGACTCATCATCCGCAGGAGTCAATTCCTTACCTTTTAATTCGGACACAGGCTTGTCCGTCCCTTGCTCACCGTGGACCCTCGGCATTAGAATTCCGGTCGATCGAAATGGGGTTTCCCTTTGAGAGTGGTTCCGCTCTATGCCTCCATGATATCCCAACCCTGCCTTGCCTGTCTGGTTGGGCAGTTGAATAGGCGTGGAAATTCCTTGGCCGTCTTTTCCCAACCCCTGCCCAGGTTGAAACTTCATCTTCATCATTTCTCTAGCAACGAAGGTGAGCTCAGGGGAGGCTTTAGATTTTATGGATGGGTCTCCCAGACCTCTATAGTGGGGAGAGCTGATTTCCAGTGCTTGAAAACTGGCAGGCGCCGCGGATTCGTCCACATTGATTACTGGCAGACCATTCTTGGATGGGAAAGGGTCATTACACTCTGCGGAGATGGTTACCAGATTCCCGCTGACGATGAACTTGATTTGTTGGTGTAGTGTAGAGGGAACTGCCCCGGCCATATGTATCCATGGTCTTCCCAATAACATGTTATAACTGGCCGAGATATCCAGGACCTGAAAGGAAATATCGAAAGTACACGGCCCTATCTCCACGGGCAACTCTATTTCTCCTATTGTATCCTTTCGGGATCCATCGAAGGCTCGTACCACCACATGACTATCCCGCAAGGCGCTTAGGATTGATGTTCATTTTCCTCAGCGTACTGAGGGGACAAATATTCAGTGCTGATCCCCCATCAATCAGCACCCCATTCATGACATAACCCCTGATGAGATCACTGCGATGTGCAGCGGGTCTCCGATGCCCCCTTCCCTCTTTCGGGATATCATCATCTGTGAATGATAGCACATTGTTCTCTAGCAGATGGTCCACTAGGCGGCCGAAACTTTCTTGGCTAATTGTCTTGGGAATGTGAGCCTCCCCCAGGACTTTGGCCAAGATTCTGCAGTGGTCGTTGGATGATAACACCAAATCCATGATCGACGTTAGAGTCGATTCCCCGCTCACCGTCTTGGTCCCCCTTACTTCCGGATGATCCATCTTTTCCAAGAACTCCACGGCTTTCTCCTCGGATATCCTCTCGTTCTCCTTTCTCTTACTCTTGAGGACTCTTCCTGGAAGATATAAGGGGTTCCCCTTGGATGTTACGGAAGCACAACTGGCCGCCTCCTCTAATACACCCCCGTAGTTCCACGGTACTGTTTTTAGATTGCAAATAGGGATCTATGGTCTTGCTGCGATGATGAGAGGTTTTGGAGCCGCTAACTTGATAGGCCCCCCTGTGATACTCCGGCTTGCACCCGTCAACCTAATCGGTGCCCCTTGCATATTACCCGTCATGCCAACCATCTCATAAATCCCTGTCATATAATTTCGCCTTGGCGGTCCTTCGGTTTCGATGGCTTCCACCATATTGACCCCTCCCCCCTCATGCTTCGGCAGGGGATTGATTTTAACATTTGGCGGCTCGGGCTGTTCCACCACGATCTCCCCGCTATCAATCATGTTTTGAATTATGTGTTTCAGCGTCCAACATTCCTGAGTGTCATGACCCGGGGAACCCGAATGATATGCACACTTTTTACTGGGGTCAAATTTTCTTCCCTTCGGGTCACATGGAGGTGCCAAATCGACAATCTTCCTCTGTGATATCAATATTGCCAAAATCTGCTCAAGAGGATCCCCAAGCGGGGTGAATACCCGCCTCTGTGTGGTCTCAAACCTCCTTCGTCCCGTCCGTTCTGGGATTATCGAAATTGGGTTGCCGGGGCGGCACAAATCTCTGTATTTGTACAGGAGGGGCTACTCTCCACTTTCCTGGATGATCCCTGCAGCACGAGAGAGACATCTTCCTCTTTTCGCTTTTGGGGCCTGCGGGAAGTACTGCCATAATTCCCACTTGGGATTTGTTCCGCAGCCGTTTCAAGAGCTGTGAAGTCCCGGATTTTACCCGATTTCAACCCCATAATCCACCATTTCTCCGTGTTTTATCATCTCGGCGAAAGGTCTTCCAATCCCTGATATGACCCGCTCATAATAAGGTGCTTCCTGTATATCCACAAAGGTCATCACCATCTCTGACTCACTCATTGGAGGATTCACTTGTGCGGCCATACCCCTCCATCGTTGGGCATAGTCCCTGAAGGTTTCCCTTGGTTGCTTCTTGATTTTTGTCATTTGATATCTATCAGGGGCCATCTGTGCCTGAAAGCTATACTGTGTCAGAAAGGTATGGGCCAGCTCCTCCCAATTATGAATCCGGGCATTATCGAGACGGGCATACCAGATCCTCGCCTCCCCCGTCAAGCTTTTCTGGAATAATTGCATCCTTAATCCTTCGTCTTCCGCATAGGACCCTAGTTCTCCAATATATATTTTCAGGTGGGTGTAAGGATCCCCTTTCCCATTGTATTTCTCGAATTCGGGGATCTTAAATTTCTCTGGATATCTGGCTCCCGGGGAAGACACACAAATCTGCATAATTAACCCTACCCAGGGAGCCTATGCCTTTTAGAGATTGGATGGTCTCCTCCATCTGCTTCATTTTCCTGCGAAGGTCATCAGTATCTCCCTCCTCTGGAATCGTGATTACTGTTTTGTTGAGGGCAGGAATGACCTTTGGGAGGATCGGCTCGTCCTTAAGCTGATGTTGGTTATTTTTGAATAGGACTGCATCATCCTTAGGAGGATTCTGGTCACCCCCTGGCGGTGGTACATTATGCGGTCCCTGGTTTGACGGATCCTGTCTGATTAAGAACTGTTCTTTTAGCATTGTGGCCATTTCCATCATCTGCTTCCTAAAGTCATCAAACTCTTCCCGAGATACAGAACTATGATTGGGGAGATCAGCCATTTCAGAGGTAGAGACCTGGGCCTTTTTAGACTGCAAACGCGTTCGAGGAGCAATCCTACAGGGGAAAACGGTTTAAAGTTTAGTCTAGGGAAATGAGAGATGTGGATGCATGCTCAAACTGTAAATTTTGTGTTTTTAGGGTTTTTTAATCTTTCCCTGCAAAACCAAATGTTAGCAGTCTTTTATTGCAATAATCAATGCTAGACGCGAATTATGAAGTTTTCCCAGCTGTTCCCTGCAAGCATGGAGGTTAGTACCTTCTTTTAGCAACAGGGGATGTAAATGATATTGCATTGGATCATGACATTTAATACGCGTAAACATAAAAGGGCATGAAGAGACTTTTCCTGCGTTGGGTTAATCTGAGGCTGACCTATCCTAAGGTTACTCTCACGGGCTTTTCGGCATGAAGGTCCCCAAATCTTCGCAATCTACTCGTCTGAAACCTTTCGATTGGAGCGGATTTGGGTGGTGCGTTTCCTGAGCCATCTCCGGGGAGCAGCCCCTTCGAGTCCAGTAATAAGCAACCGACAGGTTCGCCTCAGGAGGAGGTACTCTCTCAACATACATTCACATTCATCGTCCTCACCGCATGCAAATGATTACTTTGAAGTAAAGAAAAACCCATTCAATCATTCATTCATTGGACAACAACACACATTTACACAACAATAAATAAAAGACGTCAAAATGTCATACGCACATACACAATTATAAATTTTAAAGGATAGGATAGCATCAAGATTCGAATGCGGCTTAAGCCCTCTAATGTCCCCAGCAGAGTCGCCAGCTGTCGACGCCGGGAGGAATCGCTTAACGCGGTGATTATTACCCTTTTCCGATTTTAGCCTTTTTATTAGATGATTTTTTTGGAAAAAGGTCGGCATTAATGTCGACGGGGTTTTTAAAGATTGTTTTTATGATGAGCCAATTTAACCAGAGTCGCCAGTTGGTATATTTGAAATGGATGTACCAACTCATCCGAGTTTTCGTTTTTTATAAATCGCTGGCTCATATGTGACTCCGAATTAATTGGTCTGCGAATCGAGATTCATAGAATTCGGGAGCTTGCTTAAGTGAGGGGAAGGTGTTAGGCACCCCTCGACTTCCGTGAAGCACGGTTACCGCAATCTTGATGCTTTCCTATCCTTTAATTCATGAAATGTGTGTGTGCGCGTGTGTGTGTGTGTGTGCCTATGTAAATGTTGTGATGAGTTTGCATAAAAGAATCATTTGGATTATTAGGGAAAATTGTGTTTTTCTTTTGAGAATGCCTTAGAATGTCCATCGGCTTAAACGAGAAAGCTTTGCGAGAAAGGGTTGATTTTAGTTGGCAAAACTATGAGATTTTCCTTAGATGTCGTTTTTGCAAAACAAGAGTTTTAAACCTTCGTAAAAGTAGGAATCGAAATCTATACATTGCTTTCATAAAATGATGGGCAACTTCTAGGATATCTTTCACCCTACGCACCAAGATTTAATAAAACGTTGTTTCATTTTATAAAACCATTTTTTTGTGACATTTGAAAACGACTTTCTTTAGCCTTCTCGTTTAATAGAAATCGACATTCATTAACACCTCCAAATTTTAGCTACGTGATGCTAACCTCCTAGTTTGCTTGATTTTAAGGAAAAACCTTCATCGTTTAATCTTTGAAATCATTTTTTCGTGTCACAAAATCCAATCAAGCATAAACACGTGTCGGGGCTATTCATGGGCATGTAAACCATCCAAAAATAACCCCAAACGCCCACAATCACAAGTTTCACTATTTCGGGGCCTTAAACACGATTATCGCCTTGGCGTCGTTTTAAGGCCCGACGATTACATATTTTACAATAACGGATACATCCACCCGATTACATACATTCAAAAATGTCCATCATCGGATTTGGACCACGGGGTCGCATTCCTAGGCTCACATCCGAACTTATTGCACAACCACCAAATGGATATAACGAAAATAAACAACAACGGGATGCCTAACACTCTAGGATATCTTACAATGACGATCGAAATACACTATGAATGATACCATACCATAATAGCTAAGATTTGCACCAAATGGATATCATCGGGCTATTAGGTGGAATTTCATTCCGATGAGACCCTCACTAATAGTCCCTAGCCCATGGCTTCACAATAACATATAAGAAAGAACTACATTTAAGGTAATTCGGATGACCAAAAGATTAACAAAATGGTATAACAAAATGCTAAGAACAAAGGGTTTTTCACCTTGCAATTAATCCCCACAAAAAGAATTAAATTGTGTATGGAGTAGTGTAGAAAATATGAGATATAAACTGACAAAATTGGTACAATTCCTCACTCTTTTCACTCTTTTTCTCTCCTAATGGCTCTTGTTTTGCTGCTGTTTTCTCCTTATTTCCGAGCTGCTGCTGCTTTTTTTCTTCCTGTATGCGAACTGGCCTAATATAGCACTGCCAAGGGCAGCCGCAGATCTATCTGCGGCTGGCCGCAGATAGATCTGCGGCTGGCCCTTGGTTCTCCCCCCAGCCGCGCTCGAGTCCCGTGCGCTTCGAGTCCCGTGCTGCCTCGAGTTCCGTCCTTGGCCGCGAATTGATCTGCGGCTGACTGTGCTAATTTTCTCGTTTTCCGTGCCTCGTCTCGATTTTCGTGTCGTACCGTTGGTTTCCGCTGACGGGTTTGCGTTTGGCAGTCCGGGAACCGTCGGGAAACGTGCCACGTCATCCGGGTAAGCACAGTGATCAGTAACTGACTCTCGACATTCGCTTGTTGTCGTGTCGGCTTCAATATCATCCCGTCGTGGTGGTTTTGAGGGTTCGTCTTTATGTCCACCCTTTTATTCTCGTGTGCCGGGTCAATTGACGATTTGCCCTCCTGTCAGGGTTAGTATAGGAAATGCAAAAATCGGGTGTCTACAGGAGTATTAAATACAAAGTTATTATTTAAAAGTTAAAATATATTCCCGTACTAATATGAATTTTAATATTTTATAAATTAACTGAGATCAAAGTCAAATAGAAAACTTTTTTGTATAACGAAGAGGGTCGAGAGTATAAAATTATTCTTTATATGTTCTTCAATAAAATTCAATTTATATAAAAAAATAAAATAATATATTCTCGCAATTTTATGCATAGATTTTTTTATTATCAATTAAATGAATAAATATGATAAGTAAATATTTTCAAGATATGTGATACGGTGAGTCATTCTCATAATCATATCGCAATACATTGCTGACAAAAAAATAAAAACAAAAAACTATTTCCAAAAGTTATGGATAACAATATAGAACACATTATTCTCAAAATTGTCTTCAAAATTTTATCATCATACCACAATTATTAAACAAATTATTATTTTTAAAGATAATAAAATAAAAATACATACTTAATATTTGTAAATTTGTCAAATTTTACATCTTTTCCAATTGGAGAAAGTAATTAATACCACAAACTCCTTATATTTTAGTGTGATGTTAGAAGTCTCAAATTTAAATTTTAATAATTATTTCAAATGACCTGTCATCAAAAAATTAATAGGATAAATTTTATATAATTGACTATATAATAAATTATTATTAAAATATTTCACGGAAACCCATTTAAAACTGACAGCATTACTTTGTATTTTATTAGTATTTAAAACAAAATCATCAAATCGTTCTAACATTTTCCGCCTACAGCCCAAATCTTCCTCTTCTTTTGGAGCCGCACCCTCTGTTCTCTGTTCCACCTCCACTACTCCCTCTGGTGATTCTTCTCTCTCCTAATTATTTTTATGTAATTCATACATATCTGTATAATTTTGATCCCTACTTATGTATCCATTGCTCTTAAAAATGGTGGGAGAAAACTAGAAAGTTAAAATTTTGGTGTTATTTAACTATTCTATTACCTTTAATCTGAACATGTTTGAATAAAATTAATTTTCATGTTGATTATTTGTTGATGCTTCGCTCAGTGTAATTGATATTTGAAATATGTAGCTATTATTTGTTTATTACTATGTAAATGCTTTGATCTGAATACTGTAGCTCATTATTGAATTTACTTGTTCTAAAGGAGCGAGATATAAACCCATTTTGTAGACTTGCAAGGAACAATTTTACAAGGATGAGACTTGGATATGTCAATTTGTTACTCCTTGGAGATACATTTTGACTTTTTCTTCAAATTGCGAAATCGTAAATTTAAAAATAAATAGAGATTTTTAGATTTTAGTACAAACAATTGTAATTGTTATATAGAAACTAACTAAAAAGTACTACTAATTGTCATATTTGTTGTTTTTAAAACTTACATATAAATTTTGAATTTTAGAATTTGGCAATTGACTTCATTGAGTCAAAAGGTATCTCTATATTTGGAAAAGAGGGAGTACTATTCATAATATTGTACTAATTAGCTACTGAAGGGTCCATGATTGTTGCTGAAATGGGGTTTAATACTTCTGATTTCCGTGATTTTTGTACTATCCAGTCTCACATCGGAACATCTGAGATGGACTTAAATGTATACAAGGTTTTAACTCTAGTACTATCGCTGTTAACTTTTCCTGACTTTTGGGTGGGTTTGTGGTGACTAAGACGACTCACGTGCTCTTTGGACATGATTTGAGCAGGACGGATTGACTGACTAGGTCATGTGGGATGTAGTATTATGTGACGAGGGTGTTCCTTGAGACCTGAATACCTGATGAGGCTGACTAAACTTCATATATATTATCAAGAGTGCTTATAACTTGTTATAGTTTTTGGGCGGGCTTGCGGTGGGCTAGGATGACCCGAGTGCTATTGGAATAGTGTATTGACCTTGATCCATGCTTGGGTCGTTCCAATTTTATTATTCCCTTTCTACTTGTCACTTTACTTAGCTGCCCTATTTCTTGCGTTCTATATTAATCTACTTTCTTTTATGTCCAGTTGCTGATATGGATCCGATTGATGGTACAAGTGTATACCCTTTGCATCGCTCTAAAACTATTCACCTGGTATTATTGTTGGCATTAAAATTGCAACTCAAGGCATTGAGCTCAAGTAAACAAAACTTACGTATTTTTATTTATATATAGGTGAGACATGCTCAAGGTGTTCATAATGTGGAAGGAGATAAGGACTTTAGTGCCTACCTATCTCGAGACCTTTTTGATGCACCCCTCACCCCTCTTGGTTGGCAGCAGGTAAGATTTGCGACATGTGGTTCAATTGCCAATCTGTTGTAGGCTTTCACTTCAAGGGAAAACCTTCCCTCTTTTATATTTAATTATTATATACGGTCAGCTTCCTGATTAATTTGTCTTCTTAAAAAAGGTGTAATATTTCAATATGATATCAATGAAAGATTAGGTTTACAGTTTTATTATGTCATGGTTCTTGATGGGCACACTTAATTATATTGAATAAATCTGTGCCTTATATCTTTTTTCTGCTGTTTCTGAATCCATCTAGTACTTTACAAAAAGGAATGCTTCAATTACTCTGATGTTCTTAAACAGGTTGATAATCTGCACAAGCATGTTCATGCAACTGGACTTTCCAAGAGGATTGAATTAGTCATTGTTTCACCATTGTTAAGGTATGTCATTACCACAAGTTTTGATCCATGTTGAAACTTTAGCACCGTCATGCGATATCTTTTATTTAGGTATTTATATTACCTGGTGTAAAGCTGATTTTTTTTATGTATTTTTAAAATCATTTTCTTGTGGGAGGGAAGTTGATATAGACCAACTTAATAATTTACCGAGCAAGAAACCTCTACATTTCTATTGTTGCATTATCAACATAACAACATGTGCAGTATAAGGGGCGAAAGTAGAAATTCATATCGGAAGGGACCAAAATATTTACCAAAATTATAAACATTACTAATATAATAATTAATTATGTTTATAAAACTATACACGATAAATATATATTACATGCCATATTTTCAAAGTGAGATTAACCCCTGTAATAAAGCGCCACACAAACATTTTTCAGGTCTCTAATTAAACTCATAGTGAAGTCTTGGAAATTCCTTTATCAAAGTGAAAAATGTACAAAACCAATGAGTCTGTACTAAATAGCTAATATTAATATATGGGCGATTTTGACTTTTTGAAGTCAATTTAAGATATTATCAAATAGAAATTGACGCGATCCAGTTAAATTTGAAGACAATAACTCTTGTAATTAGGAGTAGATTTTATATAGTTTATGGTATTTAGAATTGTATTAACTAAAATTAAATTAATTCATATCAACATGTAATAAGAAAATATTTCAATTAACTTCAGAAAGTCAAAATGACTCTTTTATTTGGTAATTTGGAATGGAGGGAGTACAATATATGGCTTAATTCTGAAAGGGTTATAAGTAAAATATCAGAAAAACTCAGGCTCTGGATAAATTTTTTGAAAACTGGGTGGGGCCTTGGCCTACTTTGGTCATGATGGTTCCGCCATTATGCACATAATCACGGATATGGGCTGGATTCAGGGATAAATCATACTTTGTAAGATAAACTTTTTTCCCCTCTTAACTTTTAATTTACATTGTAACACTAGTTTATAGCCTGTAAATGAACTGATACACCTTGCGAGTGGACTTGAGCTCGAGTCAACTAGACTCGTGAGCAGAATGAGTCGAATTTGAACATCATTTTAGGCTCTACTATTAAATGAGTCAACTAGGCTAAGCTCGATTTAATACAATGTCCAAATTTCTTTATTCTGATTTTATATAAAAAAAAGAAGAAGTATACAAACTGAATATTTTATTGAACATGCTCAATAAGGGCTCAAGCACAGACTCAATTTGTCAGTGAGCTTAAAAAACATAGTCCAAATGCATTGGAATTAGCTCTCACTTGAACTTGATACAAACCTTAAGAAGTTCAAAATTTTGTTACTTAAGTTGGCTGTACCTTGACCAATACCTGTTTTTATCAGAGGGAAAATTGATGACCTCGGGATAATGATATCCATTAAGGTGGCACTTCAGATTGTTGCAAACAGCAAACACTTGAAGAAACCTCCCTTGTCTTTCCCATATTTTAGTCTCTTCATTTTGAAAGCTTAGGGTCAAGATGAAAGCTTAGTTTGGTATGATGTTTTTTTTTGATAAGTAAGCTGGGATGATGGTAACTGGCTTAGATTTTCGTCTCTTGAAGATCAAACTACTATATGAGATCCATTTATATCTATTGATAGCATTGCATGTTTCAATATCTGTACGATCCTCTTGTAGTTCATGATTACTAATATTTGTGTTGTAGAACCATGCAAACAGCAGTTGGAGCTTTTGGCGGTGAAGATTACGCAGATGGGATAGGTTTAGGTCCACTAATGGTGACAAATGCTGGGAATAGTGATCGTCCTGCAATTTCAAGTCGGAATTGCCCCCCATTCATGGCTGTGGAGCTCTGCCGAGAACATTTGGTATGTGACAGACAAGATTACCTCTTTTATGAATATTTATCATCTCTCTTGTTTTTCTTCTTTTTGTGTGCAAAACTTTTTTTTTTAAGTAACGTATAGAACTAGTTGATTCATATATATATTAGCATTAGGTGGCCCTACACTCACTCCACTTGTTTGCTTATTTTCCGTATAAAGTTACATAATTTCGGTATACTTAACACTTAAAAGGCCAATGCACTATATGTTATGACTGGAATTTTCTCTCCATTTTTAACAGTAACCTAAAACTGAAAAATAGGTTCATATAGTCATGTGCATGCATGTATGTCTGCAAATGTTCATATTCTTAGTAGCCTAGATGTCCCTTTTTGTACAATGTAGTTGCCAACATTAGTTAAAACTATATTTTACCTTGATAAGTATTCCCTTGTAAATAATCAATTCTTCGCATGTAAAGAACCAATCGGAACACATGGTAAGTAGGAGTTTACCATATTTTGCTCTTTTTTGTACCACTTAACTGACTTTTGGTTTCAAGGCTGCTGTTGCTCATGCATTTATCTTACTTAATGCAGGGAGTTCATCCATGTGATCAAAGGAGAAACATAAACGAATATAAAACACTTTTCCCTGCAATTGATTTTTCATTGGCAAGTATTTTTTTTCCCCAATGTTGGTTAAACATATATAATTTCATCTGGTTCATTTATTTGTGTAGTTAGTTAGAATGAACTTCTTAATTTTGCTGGTATCATAATTTTTATGCAGATAGCAAATGATGCTGACATTTTGTGGAAGGCTGATGTTAGAGAAAAAAATGAAGACGTTGCTGCCAGGGGAATGCAGTTTTTAGAACGGTAATTTATGGATTATATTTTTATTTTAAGTAAGCATCTATTATACATCTTTCTGCAATTTGTGAAAAGTGTTTTAACTGAATTGTTTTTGTTAGCCTCACAAATTTTAATCAGCTTGGGAGCAGATACTTAACAACTGCAACACAAACATTTGTATTGGCTGAAGTACTTTTACATTGTGGCTAATGATACTTTCATTTCCTTATTTACCTTTACTATTTCAAAGAACTTAAATCATATATGTAGAACTGTAGACATTTATTCTGCTTTGGCCTTTGGATAATAGCAGATGGGGCCACGACTGGCTTGTCCACAAGTTATCGTTTCTCTTTTTTTCCTTGCGCTCTCTCTTTGTGGTGGTTATTTAAATAGTTTTTTTTTTCCTTTCTAAACCTGGTCCAGGTTGTGGACTAGGAAAGAGAAAGAGATTGCAGTTGTTAGCCACAGTGGATTCCTATTTCATACTTTAAGTGCATATGGAAATGATTGTCATCCTTCAGTAAAGAGTGAAATGAGCAAACAGTAAGTGTTTTATTGTTTTACAAGTCTTAATTTTGAATGAATAAGTATGTATGACATTTTTACCAAACTTTACACAATACTAACCAACGTACAGGCTTATCCCACTTACTTAGATCAGTGGTAGGATTAATCTAAAGTATGTCAAGGCTTGAGACTATTTCATAACAAGCTCTCAAGCAAAGAACACCATATAAAATTTACTACCAATTCATAGGGATCATTTGGTGACACCAAGACAAAGAAGTAGCTACATTGACTCTAACAATTGATCAGGAAATCCATTTTATTCATGCGTATTACGTTCTACTTCAATGAAATGGAGTAATTCTACACCTATCTTCTCATAGATGAGTTGTGGTGAAGGTTTACTTTGATAGGCCAATGCTTTGAGCGCCTATATGATTGGTCTACTAAATAAACTGAAGCGGAAACTTTAAATAATAACAGATAGACATTATAAAGATTAACAACCAGAATTTGTTGGTAACTCCCTTTTATCTGCAATTTAATGTCTTGTGCAAAGTCTAAGGCTTCTCACTTCTATCTTCTTCTTTTTTTTGATAAATACAAATTTTATTAAAAGATAATTGCCCTCCAAATTCTCTAAAAAGGGGATAAATCTCCCTAATCTACCTCACTTACCTAAAACAGGAAGACTTCATCAAATACCGAACTTTACAAGCTGAAAACTCAACCCTGTCGAAACACCACCTATTTTTGTTCTCTCCAAATTGACCATATGATACAAAGTGGTACCAATCCCCATTTATTTCTCATATTCTTCCTCACCCTAGTTTCATACCAAGACTCTATCAATTCTTTCACTGTTTTCTGCATAGTCCAAAACACCCTAAGAAACATCATCATTTTGCTCCATAAATCTTTATCCTCATTACAATGTAAGAGGAGATGATCTATTGTTTCTTCATCCCTTTTTTAGAGGTAGCGACCAGTTAACAAATCTCTGCCTTCTTCTCTGATTATCAAAAGGTAAAGATATCCCCTCAAATAGCACCGCTGACAGAGATTCCAACTTTCAGGGCAAAGCCTTGCTATTAAGTATTAAATCTACTAATATTCTGATAAAATGACTTAACAATAAACAGCTTTGCCGATCCGTTCCATTGACAAGAGTCCTACTGTCCAGTATGGAAATGGCCTCTTAAAGATACCAAAAAACTCAGCCATTGGTTCTATTCCCACTCTTGAAATCTCTTCTAAAGCAAGGATTACTAATCAGCAAACACAATTTCAGTCTCGGGCAGCATTCCTGAATAAGTCCTGATTAAGTTCCATCCATTTTTAATATCTTCTCTTTTTCTCTGTTTGTTTGTTTCTTTGCTGTGTGCATGTGCACACATCTTCAGATTTTAATTGTTTTTCTTATAGTTTGGAAAACAAATGCATAATCCTAAAACAATTATTCAAGTGTACCTTTCTTTAGGTTTAGCTACACCTCTTCATTTTTATGGCTTTAATAAATTGCTAGTTGTTTAATATGCTTCTGTAAATGTTTTTGAATATTGAAGTCCTTCACCTTTATAAATAAATCTGAAAAACCTTTTATGACTCCATATGAGATTAGTACTGCTCACTTGGTGGTATCAATTTTGTATGCACTTAACTCGTGTTCACTTGTTAATTTAGTACATGTTGCGAAATCCCTACAGACCCCAGCCGCCTTTTTTTAGTCTCTCCCTCTCTATTTTTGGAACAGTGCTGCAAAGTATAAATAGGGATAATTTTATATCAAGGCATGTTTCCTAGTATGAACATCTGATTTTTGTGGTTTGGAATGATCATGAAAATATGACTTTAGACATGGAAAACAAAACTCACATACACAACCGTAATGAATCAATTCAATACATGATCCATTTTGCACTAGAAAACACCGAGTTATGCCTCGGGTGTTTGTTCTGTAAAACTAAGATGTCTTTATCTATCTACACAGTTTTAAAAATTGTGAGCTTCGGTCAGTCATCATCGTGGATAAAAGGTAAGTGTGTCATTTACAGATTAAAGATATAATAAAATCCAGAGAATATGCTAATCACACTCGCTCATTTCGTTACTCATTGTTTATTCTTTTTTTACAGTATGATTGGTTCGGATTCCTCAACAACTGACTATCCCGGAAAAATTCCTAGCGGGGATGATGTGCCGAGCGATCCTGCAAAATGAGAGGAGTTTCAGGCGCCTGAAGTGCTCAATTAGTTTTTACTTCGAAAATAGGATTTCATTTGATATTCATGATGATTCTACGATATTTAATTATGGAGGCAATTTGTAAGGCTAGTATTCCGCAGGCTGTAGTTCTGAAAAGTGCCTATATTACAGGCGATTCCAGAAATGTGGTTTAAAACTATATACACTACATGTTTACTTGAAACTATCAAGCCAAGTCATTTTCTAAATAAATCTTACTTCCATCTACAAGGCTGTAAACAAACTCAAACGGTTTGGACTCGACCTGTATTCGTGATGAGTCAATTTTATACCTATAAATTAAGTCTTTTTAACTTGATGATTTGTGAGTTTTTGAGTATTTTATGTTCTTTTTTATGTGTTTTTATCTTATTGGTATAGAATGCGTCTTTGTATCACTTTTATGTGTTTTTACTTTGTTTTATAGGAAAAAGAAATAAAAGGGCACTTGGATCAATGCACAAAATTTATCATCAACATAACAGCCCCTTAGAGCTCAATTTAGTCCTTGATCTAGCTTGTATCTTTCAACGCTCAAAGAAGAAAAGTTGTAGATCTATTTCTTAGCTTTTCGGAATATCTTGAAACGCCTAAATCAGAGCTCAGATGAGAGAGTTACAGTCAATTTTTCAACAGACGTCGAAGCTGAATTTTCTAGGAAATTGTTCGGTTGGACAGATTGACCTTTGGAGCTTCGCTTGCGATTTAGATGGTGTTAAAGTTTCCAAATGATAGTGTGCTCTTCTTGAAGATTTTAGTAGACTTCTCAAGCTTTTTGGGAAAGGTATGGTGGGCAAAAATTCGAGTTCATTTTGGCCTCCAAATAGTGTGACAAAGTGAACTGATCCGAATCCCGCCTGGACTGGATTCCTGTTCAGACCAGTTGGAGTATTTGAGCCATAACTTGCGCTTCCCAACTCCAAATCAGGTGATTCAAAAGCTCAAATTCATTAAAAAATCTAGGGCTATAACTTTTATTCTTTGTCCAAGGTCCAATTCGGAGGTTTTCAAATGCAAACATGGCTTGCAATGTGCTGATCAGATTAGTTATCATATTTGGATTTTTAGCACATCACATGTGCACGTTTTTGGGTAGCTTCTTCCTTGGTTGGCTGATGCACATGAGTAGATTGAGTGTTTAATCTTGACTTATGATGATGGGTTAGCACACCATAAGTTCCTATAAATATCAAGTGAAGCTAGACTTGTATTTTGCTAATTCACACACTAATTCACATATTAATTCATACACCAATTTCTTGTATCCATTCTCCACATTAGTTTGTTAGTATAGGAGTAGGGAGAGGAAGAAGACCTCCAGGGAGAGGCTACTCTCCTCTCTATTTTATAGTTCAAGAGCAAATAAGGGATCAACACTTATGGAGGTAAAAAATCAAAGGCGAAAGCTTAGAGATTGAAGATTGTGATCCGTAGTGACAACCGGATGTCAAAACATAGTTTTTCTTCTTTAAACTCTTCTTTTATTTTTGTATTATATTAGTGTTGAATATCTTGTAAATTATATTTTACATATTTGCTATGAACTCTTCTCATTTCTTTTATTTAGTTCTAAGGGGATGTTGAACTTTATTTACACTATTCATTCCTTCTTATATGAAGTTCATTATTGATAATCCATTTTAACTGTTGAATGTTATTTGGCTTAACTAATTTAGTTTTTACAGGATTAAATTGGTTAAATGATATCATCTGCTAGATCAAGGGATAGTATTACATGTAATTGATATTGTTTCTAATCATTAGTAGCAATTAGTGATACATAATTGTGGTCAAGCTTTTGAGTATTGCTATGATTATTGGAAGACAGGTTAAATAATCCGAGCTTGTGTGATTGTTGCTTGGAATAGTCTAATTCCCTATATCTTAATGCTGCTGTTATATTAAATCTAGAGAGCTTGTTCTAGATTGTATAATGGTTAGAATCTTGTGAAGAGCTTGTTTCATTGAGTGATAATTAAGGAGAGTTTTGGGTAGCAGAGCTTGTTGTTACCTAGGGCTATTAATTTCATTGAATGATAAATATTGCTATGATAAGGTGATATTGAATGAAAGAACTAAAGTCTTTATTTTATTCTTATTACTTTAATTCTGTTTCAGTTAATTAGTTAAATAAAATTACAAACCCCCCCCTTTTGGTTTACAAAGTATAAATTTAGACTAATCATTCTCTGTGGGATCGAATCTTACTTGCACTACTACATTAATATCTTTTATAGTAAGGTTTTATTTTTGGGTGCTTGCGACAACACCCCAATTCGGTTCGGGATTTCTCGAATAGTGCTCAAATCCGTATATCGCAAGTAAACACAAGCTTCAGTGTTTGACATTTTTGGCGAATCGAGTTTGAGCATACTAGGATCTTCGATTAATACTTGATTGTACTACTCAATCGAACTACTCGTTGATGTTTGTTATATTATATATGTATATTATCAGTTTCAGTTATCAATTTTTCAATAGTTGTGTATGGAGAATTGTAAGGAAACTTATTTGGCATAGCAACCGAAACAACCCAAACACGCGAGCCCAGCTTTTAGGCGCGTTTGAGCTGCTAAACGCAACTCTAGCATTTTCCAAGAGATGCTAAACTCAATTCAAGTTGATGCAACTGTAAATACAATATGAATCCCACTTCAAATAAATTAGAATGTAAGGTAATGTTTGGTTCAAATCAATGCAATAGTTTTGTAATGTGATATGCTATTATATTAATGTTATATGTTTTTTGTTTGGTTCACTAATTACATATATTAGTCCATTATCCGCGTAATATGATTACATCAATTTGGATGTTTTTCATCCAGTGGGTGTATTAATGCAGTAGCTCATAAAAAATAAAATAGTGATGATTGCAACTAATTTGATATTTTAACTTGGAATTACTTTTTATTCATTGCGTACAATCATATATTTAGTGAAACAAACATAATTTTGAACGTAATGTAATAACATTACAATTATCACTCAAATACTAAGAATAAGCCAATTATTACATTATAATTATCACTCAAATACTAAGAATAAGTCAATTAAATATTTTGTAATGGCATAATCCTTCCGTTCCAATTTGCACGATCATTATTGACTTTTGAAAATCAATTTGAGATATTTTTAAATTCAAAATTGAGATGACTAATTAAAAATTATGAAACTGTAAGACCCCAACTTTTAATCAATTAAACTTATTTTATTTTTATATATTATTCTAAACTGTAAGGCATTAAATTAATAAAAAGTTAAGGATGATATATCGGCGCACACGCCAAAAAATATTTAGTACCGTATGACGGTGCCGTAACAGCCAATCATTGGTGAACCCCACAACAGAATAATTGTCGGATATAGAAAACGATAAAATAATCGTTAATAAAATTGTCGGTTGAACTGTTATTTCTTAACTGTTAAAATACTCGACAATAAAATGAACAGTAACACAGAGTATCACTACAGTATTCCACAATTTTAAACCAATAATTGTCACAGTAACAAATGTAATAATAGGAAGTTACTTAATTAAAAGTTATAGGTTCTGAAAAGTTAGGCAGACTCATTAAATACGTTAGGTAAAGAATATTGTATATATAAATATTTGTAATAGTACTACATATATAATACCAGTAAATACTAAATGAGACAAATTATCAAACACGAAGCAAAACTAAATAATCAATAGAAATAAAAATGTGGAGAAGAAGATGAAATAAATATGATAGGTAGTAGAAATAAGAATTAATGCTTGAAGACTTTTGTAGGAGTTAGGAATGGTAAGAATTAGATAGCTCCTGTAGAAAATAAATTAAAGCACATGGAGGAAACCAAGAAGCATGTGGTCAAAAGTATATTTAATTTTAGGAAGACAAGTTTGAATGGTAAAGAGAGGGGTGACCTATAAAAGGGGAACTCCGGTAGAAGGAGGATTACACACATTTTCTCATCTTTTAAAAATTCTCCTACTAGTATATTGTGAATATAATATTGTGAGTATTTCTTTGAGTGTGGTAAGGATATTTTGAGTGTGGTAAGGATATTTTGAGTGTTGATAACGCCAATATGAGTGCTGGAATTGCTCAGGTTGATCAATTACATAAAACATAAAATCTAGTCACATGCTAAGGTAAGAGATATCATTCTTCTTTTATCTATTAATATTTAGACTTACTATGGTAAGAAAATATCATGTTTGTACCTCTCAAATATTAAATAGTAAAAATTCATGAAATAACATTTCATTAAAATTTTCTGAATAGTTTGTGCTTCATCTAATATTTTGACCTGAACCTTCCTATTGAACTCTTACCGTTATATTTGAACTGTGAACTTTTGAACCGTGAATACTTTGGACTTTGAACTTTCTTTTTAAACTGTGAACATTTTAGACTGTTAAATATTTCTTATACCATGAACCTTACCGTTGAATTTTCTACCTATGAACCTTGGACATTATCCATGAACTAGGATCGATATTCTGGACATCGTGTTGATAATTTAGATATTATTGGACTCTAGACAAATTGAATTATTCCGTAAACATAAATAAATTGTAACTATCTAATATTTATTCTTTATTTTATTATTTTTGTTCATCCTTTATATTATTGTTGTTTGTACTAATCATCAAGACTCAAGTTGTTGTAAATGTCTTTGGTCTGAGTGCAAATGCAATATGATTATTGGGTGTCTTTAGTCGATGTGGCAAGAACACATGGTGAAAGTTCTGTTTGGCCTGAGTGCAAAGAGGAACTATTTTATGGCATGATCATAACGATTGGTGTTACAAATGACGGAGTCCAAATGATGAATTTTAATTTATAGAAAATATTAGACATTATTGTATATTTGACTGTCTTAATGGATTGTTAATTCCGCTGTAAATTATTCGTTAAAGATTTGTGATGTCTAGCATTTTCTAAATCTCTGATTTAATCACTGTTGAAGGCTAAAGATAATTTTATTTTTCGTTATCTTAGTCATGATATCCTTTATTGGGCTATTCGAGATCATTCTTTTGTTCTATAATTTTTTTCAGGAAATGAGAATGTAGTCAGGGCTAGCGAGGAGATTAGAAGAATAGAGTAATGGTCTGATTAGTAACTGTAGTAATCCTCACCAAGTTGTAAAATAGTGTGCAAATAATTGTAATGAAGATTTAGTATGTGTATTACCGTGCGATATATGGTGTTGTAATAATTTTTATTATGTGAGTTAGTGTAAGTGTTTTGTATTTTGACGACTCAAATTGGATTATGTAAGCCCGAATTTGGGGGTGTCACAGTTGGTATCTGAGCTTAAGGATATGATCTCTGGTGGAGATCTGAGATTAGAATTAAGAGGGGAGAGACGAATAATTACTTTCGTTAGTATGTTTTACCTAGTTAAGTTGTGTTATTTTTTTATTTTATGGGTTTGGATGTAGGGATAAAATTTGACATATTAGTTTCTCTTAACTAACCTTGGTACTGTGCCTGTATTTCAGAATGACATCGGATAATCAAGAAATGAATTATAAAATGTAGGAAACAATAACAATTGAGAATCAGCCAACCATTAATTAAGAGGCTAAAAATCACGAAACTGGGAATCAAGGGGCAAATAATCCTCCTGTAACTCCAGAAAATAACACTCTTGATAACATGATGTATGGTGCGTTTTTGAGGGGAATTCTACAGTTTATGCAGGACTAGGCACAAAGAACTCTTGTTGATAATACCAATAACGCACGACTAGTCACTGTAAAGTAGATTAAAGAGTTGGAACTGCCCGAATGTTTTGGGAAACCAGACCCACTTAAGGCAAAGGCGTAAATCAAGAAAATGATGAAAATATTTGATGTACTGCGATGCACCGACTAACAGAAGGTTCCTTTTGCTACCTTTATACTGTGAGGAGAGGCGGATCACTGGTGGGAATCAGTGAAACGTACTCATCATCTGGCCCTCGATATGTCTTCGACGGAGTTCCAAGAACTATTCAATGAGAAATATTTTTTAGAGAGCATACATCACATGAAGGAGGTGAAATTTATCAAATTGGAGCAGAATAATATGATTGTCTCCCAGCACGAAGCCAAGTTTGTTGAGCTGTCCCGGTTTACACCTCACTTGGTGGACGACGAAGAACACATGACCCAAATATTTTTATGAGGTTTGAAACCTGAAATTTGTTAACACCTTATTTCTCTTAAACTTCGTTTATATTTAGATATCGTGAATAGGGCTCAATTACTGGAGCGAGAAAAAGAGATGTCCCAATCAGGTGGTAATGACCGTCAAAGGGAGAGAAATCATGATAATCACTGTGACAATAGCAACAATTACCGCAACAATGACAACCATCGATGGGGTAATCACCATGCCAAGAATGAAAACCACTCCAACGACATAGATAATAGAAGGGGTGAGTCCAATGAAAATAATTTTAAGAAAAGAAGGCTTAATGATGATCGTGGAAAGACACCGACACTAGCATTAACATCGGTTTCAAAGGGAGGAGAACAAGTACTAATTAAATGTTACAAGTGTAGGTAGGAGGGACACTTCAACCCATACTGTACTCAGCCATCTAAGGTTTGCTATAGTTGTGGGAAGGAAGGTCACATAACTTGATTTTGTCCTTCAACAAAATTGAATCCCTATGTTATGACGGTATCGAAGGCAAACACTGACAAGCCAAAATCCATGATTCAAGGGAGAGCTTTTATCGTAACATCCCAAAATGCGTGAAAACCAAATGAGGTCATAACTGGTAAGTTATTTATAAACTCTTGCGAAGTTTATGTTTTGTTAGATACTAGCTCTACCTACTATTTTATTTCACCTGTTTGTGCTTAACGTATGAACTTGACTCCTAAAAAATTAAACTTTGATTTATCTGTTAAAACTCCATTAGAAGAAATAGCCGTTACATCTACTGCCTATAATCTTGTTCAGTCCAAATAGACACCCTTACATTATCTGTTAATGTTATGTCTATGAAAATGTATGATTTTGATGTAATTTTAGGAATTAATTGGTTGACCACCCTGTCGACGCCGGGAGAATCGCTTCTATGCTAATTATTACCCTTTTCAATTTTAGCCTTTTTATGAGATGATCTTTTGGAAAAGGTCGGCACAAATGTCGACGGGGTTTTTGAAAGATCATTTTTTATGATGAGCCAATTGACCAGAGTCGCCAGTTGGTATATTTGAAATGGATGTACCAACTCATCCGAGTTTCGTTTTCGTAAATCGCTGGCTCATATGTGACTCCGAATTAATTGATCTGCAAACCGAGATTCATAGAGTTCGGGGGCTTGCTTAAGTGAGGGGAAGGTGTTAGGCACCCCCCGACTTCCATGAAATACGGTTACCACAATCTTGATGCTTTTCCTATCCTTTAATTCTTAAAATGTGTGTGTGCGCGCGTATGTGCTTATGTGAATGTTGTGATGAGTTTGCATGAAGAAACCATTTGGTTTTTTATGAAGAGTCGTGTTTTAATTTGAGAATGCTTTAGAATGTCTTTCGGCCTATACGAGAAAGCCTTATTATTATTATGAGAAAGGTTTGATTTTTATTGTCAAAAGCCGTGAGATTTTCATTAGGTGTCGTTTTGGCAAAACAAGAGTTTTTTAAACCTTCGTCAAAATAGGAATCGGGACCTATACGTTGCTTTGATAAGTAAAATGACGGGCAACTTCTAGGATCTCTTTAACCCTATGCACAACGGTTTGATGAAAACGTCATTTATTTTTATAAAACATTTTTTGTGATGTTTGAAAACGATTTTTTCTTTAACCTTCTCGTTTAAATAGGAATCGACATTCATTAGCACTTCCAATTTGAAGCCTCGTGGTGCTAATAACCTAAGTTGCTTGATTTTATGGAAATCTTCATCGTTTAGCTTTGAAATCAATTTTTGTATCGTAAATCAAATCAAGCATTAAAATGCATTGGGGCTATTCATGGGCATGTAAGCCATCAAAATAACCCCAAACGCCCACAACCACATATTTCACTATTACGGGGCCTTAAACCCGATTTTCAACTTGATATCGTCTTTAAGGCCCGACAATTACAATTTACAATAAAGGGTACATCACCCCTCATACATACACCCAAAAATGTCCATCATCGGATTTGGACCACGGGGTCGCGCTCCTAGGCTTACATCCGAAATTTCTACACACCCACAAAATGGATAATACACCAATGAACAACACCGGGTTGCCTAACACACCACAATATCTTAAAATAGCAATTTAAATACACTATGCCTAATACATTACCATAACAAACTAAAAATAACCAAATGGATATCATCGGGCCATTAGGAAGAATTTTATTCCTTTGAAACCCTCACTAATAGTCCTTAATCCATGGATCCTCCATAATATACAAGAAAACTACATTTAATGTAGCCCGAATGACAAAAAGTTTAACAAAATGATATAACAAAATGCTATAAAAAGGGGTTTTCATCTTGCAAATGACACCACGATGCGTATAAACTCGTATATTAATTAGAGTAGAAAGTGTATATGATACAATCTAACAAAAAAGGGTCTAAATCCTCACTTTTTTCTCTCTTTTCTCTCTTTTCTCGCTGCTGCTCGCTGCTGCCTTTTTCTCCTTTTTTCTTCTTTCAACTCCCTGTATCCAAAATGAAGAACTGCATTGATAAAGGCTGTCAGAGGCAGCCGCAGATTGATCCGCGGCTTGGCCGCAAATTGATCTGCGGCTAGCCTCGGTTCCCCCGCGCCGATCCTCGGTTTTCCCCATACCGCGCTCGAGTGCCGTGTCGTCAGACGTCCCATCATTGGCCGCAGATTGATCCACGGCTGGCTGGGCTGATTTTCTCCATTTTCGTACCGCACGTCGGTTCTCGTGTCGTACTGTCGGTTTTCGCTGAAAGGCTTGTATTCTGCAGTCCGAGAACCGCTGAGAAATGTGCCATATCTTTCAGGAATGCTCGTTTCGAATGGCTGCGACAGGACACAGGATTCGCATTTGGAGCTTGGTTTCTAGGGGCGCTGCCCTCCGACCCCCACTAGATCACTGGCGAGCAGGTAAGCGTAGTGGCCATTAGTCGATTCCTGACATCCGCTCATTGTCGTGTCAGCTTTGATCGCAAGTCGTTGTGGTGGCTTTGAGTGCTCGTACTTATGTCCACTTTTCATTCTCGTAGGCTGGGTCAATTGACGATTTTGCCCTCCTGTCAGAGTTAGTATACGAAGTGCAAAATTTGGGTGTCTACAATTGCCCCTCTTTATCATGTTTATGAAATGTTAAATGAAATGAACATGATAAAGAAGTAGACACACGATGCATGAATGACGGTGTATAAGAATGACAGTACATACATGATGCAACACATATAGCTTATGATGCAACACAAGATGTAAGGCACGCAAAAAAACATTCGTAAAGGTGTCAATGCATCATGCAATCGTAAATTTATTGTGAGTATCGATCTCACGGGACCCAACCGCTGATCGCATTGTTATTGTCGGGTTCCGTCTCTGACAGGTCGTTGCTATAATCGTTATCGCAGATGTCGTGCTCCGTCTCGTGATCGTCGTCGTCTTGGAATCGTCGTCGTCTCTTAATTGTCGGGTCTCGTATCCGATCGATCGTCTCGTAGATGTAAGGTCTGGTCTCCGATGGGTCGTCTCGTCTGTATTGGTTCTTGTCTCCGATTGGTCGACTCGCCTGTATCGGTTCTCATCTCCGATTGGTCGACTCGTCTGTATCGGCTCTCGTCTTCGATTGGTCGACTCGTCTACACCGGGTCTCGTTTCTGGTTGATCGCCTCGTCGGCACCGGGTCTCGTTTCCGATTGATTGTCTCGTCGGCACCGGGTCTCGTTTCCGGTTGATCGATTCGTCTGTATCGGTTCTCGTCTCCGATTGGTCGACTCGTCTGCACCGGGTCTCGTTTCCGGTTGATCGTCTCGTCGACACCGGGTCTCGTCTCCGGTTGATCGATTCGTCTGTATCGGTTCTCGTCTTCGATTGGTCGACTCGTCTGCACCGGGTCTCGTTTCCGGTTGATCGTCTCGTCGACACCGGGTCTCGTCTCCGGTTGATCGATTCGTCTGTATCGGTTCTCGTCTCCGATTGGTCGACTTGTCTGCACCGGGTCTCGTTTCTGGTTGATCGTCTCGTCGGCACCGGGTCTCGTCTCCGGTTGATCGATTCGTCTGTATCGGTTTTTGTCTCCGATTGGTCGAAATCTCGTATTTTATTTTCACATAACAAGTCAAATGGATTTGAAAAATTGATTAATTTTACAAAGGAGAAAAAGGAGCAAGCATCGAACCCAGCTGCAGATTGATCTGCGGCCAGCCGCAGAATGATCTGCGGCCAAGATCGGCTTTTTTAACCCGTTCGCCCCTTCCCAGATCTGTCGTTTTCAGCCCTTACCCGTTGTTACTTTTCGCGATTTTGCACCTTCATACGTCCCTTTTGCCGATTTTTTCAACCTTCTCGCAAAAGCCGCTCCGGTTAGATCGATCTACACGCTACGGGTAATATTTTGACCGATTGTTTTCTTATCTCGTCAATGTTTCGCTATACATTTGCTATTTTGAATGTTTAGAGATAAAAATGTATGCTATGGCATGTGTCATTGCATGTATATGTTATGTCTCAACTGTGCGAGTCATATTCTATATTCATGATGCGGGTCATACATACTTGTCATTTTTTGAATGAGAGCATGCATTATGGTCATCTTGATGTCGTAATTAACCATATAAAATGCAATTTTGATCTGTTGTGGCTTGGGTTAATTGAAAACATGCCTGGCTGTGCATGGGACGCTCATTTTATAGACGAAACTTTGCCGAAATTTCGAAAAACTAGAGTCCCACTAAAATCTAATTCATGCATATATAGTAATCATGCATCATGCTGCATTAATTCTATGATGAAGATAGGCAGATAAAATGTTTGTGACACAATTCGAAACATAATGTACCTCCCTCTTTGACTGTGTCGTTCCAGCTATGGATCCTGATGCTCCCAGCAGCTCCACTGCACCTCGTGCCCCGGGTGTTCACCGCCGTAGGGTTGTACCTGCCCCGGTTTTGACTCGGACTCGCCAGGCTCGTTGACTGGCGGAGGCTGTCGTTCGGCCTGATCATCCTGAGGTTGACGAGGCCGTTCTTCCGGACATTGAGGCAGAGGGGCCGTCCTCCGGCACACCAGCTCCCTCTACTCGCCGCGTTCTACCCGGTTCCTCTGTTCAGGTGCCCGATCTGTTGGGTCGAGATCTCAGTCGTCACCCCTCAGCATTTCTTGTCGCTAATGAGGTATACTCATTACTCCTCTGAATTCATTCCCAATCTCTATTCGTATCTAGACTGATCCATTAGTGACTGCCACAGGTGCCCGAGTTCACTCAGCCGAGGGGCAACTGGTTTAACATCTATTCCCTCTACACAGCACTGCACGCCGATTACTGTGACACCCCCAAATCTGGGTTTCCTAACCTCGAATTCGGTGTTCACGATACTCAACAACAAACATACTTTCTAATTGATGCGGAATAATAAACATACAGTGTTTATCGAAATAGTAATAAAGTCTTACAATCATGGTCCCGAGGTTCTTTAACCTTAACTTAAAACATACCCTTAATATAATAAGAGTTCACATAACCAAATAACATTTAAGATAAACTAGTACATAAGCCATATCAGACAACTACTCTTGCACCTTCCCTTTTTCTTTGTCCTCTTTAGACGTTTCTGTCTTAGCTGAAATAAAGATCATGATATAGCAAGAGTAAGCAACTAATTTGCTTAGCAAGTTTATATACAAGGGAGATATATCATGAATAGAAGGAAGTTTCGCTTTCAATGTTCAACGACAGTATAAAATTGTGAAGAAACATGAATTAATAGTCAACAATTGAATATTCGAATAATTGAATGACAGTTACTGAGTGGTTGAAAATAACTATAGACATTTGCCAAGGTTCTCAGCATTTAAACTGGACCTCTTAAAAAGTTTTGGTAATCAAGGGGATCAGCCTTTCATACCCCGTGATTTATGCATAAACACTTAATAAACCAGCATTGATATCATGCCTTAATCAAATTTATCTTTTTCTCAGCCAAGAGTTCTTACTATAGCAAATTAATAAGAACAACTTTTAAAATACATTTGATTTCACAAATTTAGACATGCTTGATCTAGCTGATACAAATAACATAGATCTATCTCATAAACAGTTCATGCTTGAAAGAACTTTAATCTAATTCACAATTCAATAACAATAGAATAGGAATTCAATTGCACAATGTGCGAATCTCAATAACCAGTATAGATGTGAATAATCAGCAATAATTATTCACTAACATGCTTCGAAAATAATAACTCGAGTTTGAGTTAGGGAACTTGCCTGTCTGCTCAGCTACAAATAATCTAGCTTTAACTAATTGGCCTTGAAGAACCTAACATTGATAATGTCGATCTATCAATTAGTACTGCGTAGTTGTATATCGACACGCTTACTTATGCTATTTATTTAACAATTAAGCCAATCACATAGCACACATAAGCAAATAGACTATCGTAAATCCTATAAGACACTTAATATTATCAATCCTGATAATATTTAATTCACCTCTTGGTATTATTAGTCCACTGATAACAATTTTATTCGTTTACTAATGTTATTAACATCTTAATAATATTTTAATCATCCAATAATACTTTAATCTAATATTATTAATCTCTTAATAATATTTTAATTCTCATATCATTAATAATATTTTAATCTAATATTATTAGCCATTTTAATAATATCTTAATCATTTATTAATGCTTAAAACAAATATTATTACCCATTCAATAATATTTCCATAAAATTTTAATCTTAATATTTCTTTGTTTACTTAAAAATATCGAATTCTTATATTACAAATATCATAGTAATATTTTAATAAGTTATTAGGCGAATAAATAATTTATTCTAATTATTTTACCCTTTATTAAACAACTCCTTTACTACCCATAAAAGGTCATAAATATTATTTCTCATTAAATATTACCAAAATACCCCTCAATAGTCATAATATATAATATTAGGAGTATCCAAGCTTAAAAATCACATTTTCCTTATTTATGACATCATTTAACCATTTATTTTCTTTTAACCATAACTATAACATTATTATGAAAAATAGCAAATAGGTTCTAAAAATTATTATCCTCTGGATCTGGATAGTATATGGTCCAACAATGATCCACAAATTTTCCTGGAATTTTAGAAAGTGATTTACTATTTTTAAAGTACTAAAAACCTCCGAATTTTGTTACATTTTTCATAAATCAAGTTTTGCTCAGAAAATTCTGAACTTTTCAGGGTACACTCTCATAACATGCATAAACATACTGTAAAACTTTCATATGTTTTCAAGGTACACATAGTGAGAAATCCGAGTATGAATATTTAGGAGTCCTTCACGGTAAAAGCCATTACACAAAAACTACACATTAAAACGTGTTCATTCTTTTTCCTACTTGTAGATAACTTCTTAAGGTACCTCTGTAATTTTTTTTCAGATTTTTAAAAGATCCATAACTAGCCGAAACAACCTTTGGAAAAACGAGGACAACAAGCTTTTAGGGTTTTAAAGCTTTAAGTTTTATAGCTGGACTGTTTTGGAAAAATAGCCCCCAAGGCTTCAAAAATTATTGGATTTGTGTTCTACCACTTGGGTTTACTAGCTAACTCATGTACCTAGCACCCTCTTTTAACGGATCACAAATCCAAGTTGTAGATCTCAAGTTATGGGTGATCTAAGTGAAGAAAAGCTAGGGTTTTTACCCTTTAAGAACATAAGTTCCTTTTCTTCCTTTGAATCTCCATTCTAACACTCAAGAGGATTAGATCTATACATGAAGCATGAAGATCTAATGATTATTGGGTCTTAGAACAAAATCTCTCAAAGACTATGAAAATAAAACAAAGTAAGAAAGAAGGAAATGGTTTAGGGTTTCACCTTGATCTTGTAGCTACTCTCCTTGATCTACCAAAGTATGTGATGAACTTGAGATGCATGAACTATGCTAATCTCACTCTTTTTTTCTCTCTAAGCTCTTACTCTATGTTCTTGCTTGGGAGAAATGAAAGAAGGAGATGAAAAGAAGAAATGAACTTGAAATGAAATGAAAGGATAGAATACTTGCAAGTATAATGTTAAATTAGAATTCATGCTATTATCCCCCACATCTTTCTTACCCCTTGGATATAAGAGTTCACCTTATCCCTTCCATTTAGCCTTAATCTTATCTTTAAGTGTGCTAATTATATTTTCCACCAATGGGAGCTTGACACCTTCTCCTTTGTGTAAGAGTTACTAATATCCCCCATATCTTTGTTGTCCCTTGGATAAAAGGCTTACTAATTGGATAATAGCAAGAAACCTCTACCTTTTGTCATCATGGAGCTAGTGAAAAGTGTGATGTAGGGTGGCCATGACAACCTAGGAAGCTATGACATATTAGGGGGCTATTGACATAATAGGGGCTATCCTATCAAGTCTACCCTTTCATCTTCCAACACAAGCTAACTACTTAGTTAACTAGGACCTTGAAAAGTAATTTTCCCCTCTCCATCCTAGTTACATGGCAAGGGAGATTTTGTCCCAAAAATGTTTGTCCCAACTAGTTGCTTTAATTAATAAATTAATGTTTTACAAAAAACACCTTTAATAAATCAAGTGGCTAGGTTTTGGGCCACACATTAAATACCATTGGGCTCCCAATTTAAATAATTAGACTAATAAAATCCAAATCTTATTTAGTATAATATTGGGTCATTTAATATGACTCAATGATAACTCATTTAATAAGCCACACAATTAATACCCAATCCCATGATTAATATAAATGATTGAGTAACTTAGTCGATTAATAAATAAATTACTAAATTAACTATTAATTATTATTATCCAATTTGGACCATACCTCGACAACAATTTCCATCATAATTAATTCGCACATATTATTACTAACTATATTCAGTTTACTTGAATATTTAATTTAGTAAATACCTTGTCAACTTTATGGATATAAAGTCTTAGGGTTTGCTCACTAGTTTAAATACACTACTAGTGATTCTTTTAACACAAATTTATATCAATAAATCACATAGTCATATAATCCACCAATACACCCAAAGGTTTAAATGGAACACAACGTTAACTCATTAAATTAAATTAGATTTAATTAATAATGACGTTCAAAATTCACGGGCATTACATCCCTCCCCCCTTATAAAAATTCCGTCCTCGGAATTACAAAAATAGGGTTACTCAAATAAAAACGGATAATTCGCTTTTATTTTCTCCTCGAGTTCCCACGTAGCTTCTTCGACTGCGTGATTTCTCCAAAGAACTTTGACGGAATGGATGGTCTTGTTTCTCAGCTTCTGTTCCTTTCTATCGAGAATCTGGACAGGAACTTCCTCGTACGTTAAGTCCTTCTCGACTTGGATTGGTTCATAGGAGATAACGTGCTTATAGCCTGGTTTATACGGCCGCAACACTGACACATGAAACACGTTGTGAATGTGCTCAAGTTCAGGAGGTAACGCTACCTCGTACGCCACCTCGCCGATTCGCCTCAAAATCTCGAATGGTCCTATGAACCTAGGGCTCAATTTGCCCTTCTTCCCAAACCGGATCTTTCCTTTCTAAGGAGATACCTTCAAAAATACAAAGCTACCAACTTCAAAGTCCCGCTTCTGACGATGTAAGTCGGCATATTTCTTCTGGCGATCTTGAGCTGCTACCAGCCGGTTTCTGATCAGCCGCACGATGTCTGTAGTCTGCTGCACCATTTCTGGTCCCAACAATCTTCGCTCCCCAACCTCGTCCCAACACATCGGGGTTCGGCATTTCCTTCCATATAGCGCTTCGTACGGTGGCATGCCGATACTGGCGTGATAGCTATTGTTGTAAGCAAACTCCACCAGTGGCAAATGGTCATCCCAGCTGCTCTTTAAATCCATCACGACTGCCCGAAGCATATCTTCTAAGGTCTGAATCGTTCGCTCGCTCTGGCCGTCGGTTTGAGGATGATACGCTGTACTTAACCTCAACTGCGTTCCCATTCTTGCCTGCAGACTTTTCCAAAAATTCGACGTGAAGCGCGGATCTCTATTAGATACAATTGATACCGGCACCCCATGTCGTGACACTATCTCTTTCATATAAAGTTTTGCTAATTGCTCCAGATTGTACCGTATCTTGATTGGCAGAAAATGAGCAGACTTGGTTAGACGATCCACAATTACCCAGATGGCGTCTAAACCCTTATAAGTTGGTGGCAGTCCCACCACAAAGTCCATTGTGATGTGCTCCCACTTCCACTCCGGAATCTCTAGTGGTTGAAGTAGTCCGCTCGGTCGTTGGTGCTCTATTTTAATCCGCTGGCATGTCAGACATCGGCTGACGCACTCTGCCACTTCTCGTTTCATATTCGGCCACCAAAAATTCCGTCGCAAATCCTGGTACATCTTTGTGCTCCCGGGATGTACTGAGTACTTCGTGTTGTGAGCTTCTTGAAGGATTTCTTCCCTCAATTCCAGATCCAACGGTACCCAGACTCTCCCTTCAAACCTTAGCAACCTAGTGCTATCAATCTTATACTTAAGCTCCTCGCCTTCAGCAATTCGTTTCTTTATTGAATCACAATCCTCATCCTTTTCTTGAGCCTCCTTAATTTGATCCAATAAGGTCGGGCTCGCTGTTACTGTAAACAATTTCCCGTCCGACTCCATCGGATACTTAACCTCCAATTCCAGACGTTCGAACTCCTTTATCAGCTCTGCCTGAGTTGTAAGCCTCATCAATTTCTCTTTGCCTTTCCTACTCAGGGCATCTGCCGCTACATTTGCTTTGCCTGGATGGTACAGAATCTCACAGTCGTAATCCTTGATCAATTCTAACCATCGGCGTTGCCTCATATTCAACTCCTTCTGAGTGAAGATATATTTCAAACTCTTGTGATCTGTAAATATCTCGCACCTCTCCCCATATAAGTAGTGCCTCCAAATCTTCAAGGCGAACACTACTGCTGCTAACTCCAGATCATGAGTCGGGTTATCCCTTCTCATAGTCTTTTAGCTGACGTGAGGCATACGCAATGACCTTGCCATGCTGCATTAGTACACAACCAAGACCCTTGTGTGACGCATCACTGTAAACAACAAAACCTCCAGTGTCGTCCGGTAAAGCCAACACTGGTGCTTGGCTAAGTCTCTTCTTCAGCTCCATGAAACTCTCCTCGCACTTCTCCGTCCAAACGAACTTTACCGTCTTTCTGGTTAGATTGGTCAACGGTGATGCTATCTTCGAGAAATCCTGGATGAATCTTCGATAGTATCCCGCTAACCCTAGGAAACTTCTGATCTCCGTTGGCGTCTTCGGCTGCTCCTAGTTGATAATGGCTTCCACCTTTGCTGGGTCTACTGAAACACCATTCCTGTCAATAACGTGTCCTAGAAACTGCACCCTTTGCAACCAAAATTCACACTTCGAAAACTTCGCGTACAGCTTCTCCCTTCTTAATGCCTCCAAAGCAATCCTTAGATGTTCGGCATGTTCTTCCTCTGTCACTGAATACACCAAGATGTCATCGATGAATACTACCACGAACTTGTCCAAGTACTGCTTGAACACTCTGTTCATCATATCCATGAATGCCACTGGTGCATTTGTCAGTCCAAATGACATAACCAAAAACTCGAAATGTCCATAACTAGTTCTGAATGCCGTCTTCGGGATATCCTCCTGTCTCACCCTTAGTTGATGATAGCCTGTCCTTAAATCAATCTCTGAAAAGTATTTCGCTCCCTTGAGTTGATCAAACAGATCATCTATTCTGGGTAGCGGGTACCTGTTCTTAATCGTAACCTTGTTCAATTCCCTGTAATCGATACTGAGCCTTAACGATCCATCCTTCTTCTTTACGAACAGAACTGGCGCTCCCCGTGGAGATACACTCGGACGAAAATATCCATCTTAACCTCTCCTCCAGATTTGTTGCCTCCGTAAGATTGGCTATCGATCCCTTTCCTTTTATTCGGGTTACTTCCCCCACAACTACCTTCCTTGTGACCATCATGGCTTTTCTGATCTTGGTTGTGCTTTGTCAACGCTTCATTTCCTCCTCGGCAACGATTGCTTCCTTAAGTAACGTAGGAAATGTGTTGATCCGCAAAACCACAACCTTACTATACGCCCAGGGCTTCAACCCTTGTTCAAATCTCTTCGCTCGCCTAGCTCCGGTGTCCACTTGGTGTGGAGCAAACCTAGCTAGTTTGTTAAACTTCGTTGCGTACTCTGCTACCGACATATCATCTTGCTTCAAATCCAAGACTCTATACTTGCCTGCGTGCTTTCTAGAAAGAAATTTTTCGAAAGAAAAAAAAAAAACAGCTCCTCAAAATGAGTCCACGCAGTTGTGCCTTCCCCAGCTCGGCTTCTATTCGTCTTCTACCAGTAATTTGACTCACCCTTCCTCATGAAAATGGCAAACTAAGTCTTTTGTTCCTCGGTCACTCTTGCGACGTTAAAAACTTTCTCCATTTCTTCTACCCATGTTTGGGCTTCACTCGAATCCGTATTCCCACGAAACTCTGGTGGTCCTAGTAATTTGAAACCCGTAAAGTTCGCCATGTGACTTTATGGCCGAACAACCGCAATGGCTGGTCTGCCTTGCATCGTTTCCTCTAACAAGTTCGCAAAGGTCCTCTTGGGGTCAGTCTGACCCTCCTCGTTATTCACTGACTCTTCCACCCTCGTGTATCGAGGTTGTCTCCTTGACAGCATTGTTTGTTCTAAACAAAACCTTACATAAATCCTTCTTGTTTTACACATTGTGCAAAATTCTACTGATGTTATCATTTAAGAGTCAAGGCACAAATCGATCACAATCAATCATATAATAATAATACCACATTTATATTCATACACCCCTTAGTGTGTCAAACACTTTATAATTCCGGTATATTCCTATAAATGTTAACTATCCCATTAAGACACAAAAGATGGGATTAATAAGAACTGCATTCCCCTAGATCTGAAAAGTGGGGATGTATCATCATCATATCAACTCAAGGCACCTTTAGTAAATACTAATAAGCTCATCTTAGTACCTCGTACTACTTACATCATATAGCATTCCTAATATCCACTTATCCCTCTGTTACTAACAACAAGATGGGATTCACATAACTACTCCACAACTTACACAAAGTTGGGACTTACAACAGATATACTGCTAGATGTACAAAAACTGAGATTCACATTTCTTACGTGCATAGATATACTAGTACATATACATTGACCACTATTCTTCATTCATTACGACTCACAAAGGTCTTATAACTCTCAGACTTAACCTTTCTTTCTTTCATTTCCTCTATCTATTCCTTATATCGGGCTCCAATTGATCCTCCTTAGGGATTTCTATTATCTCATCATTCAGTTCCGTCTCTAGATACTTTTTCCATATCAGACACTAAATCTACCCTTGGTTCATTTCTTATAATCTTTCCGTTGTCTCTCCTTTCTAATCATCAAAACAATCTAAATTGCCATCAGTCATCTCTTAAAAAAAAATATTTTGCATACAACATCATTCATCTCAATACTCTCAACTTTTGCTTAACAACTCTATATGAGTTCATTACCTTTGTCTCACCTGGCATTCCACCATAAAGCTTAATAACTTAACTAACACTTCAAAATATCGATATATTCATTATTTATCGAATCAATCATTTCCTTCTTGCAAACCTTAACCCAACAGATTTTAAGGTACCCTCTTTTTATCATAAAGAAACTGCATACCACATTACTCCAATATCTTATCTAATGAATAGCCACAAAAATTGATCAATAGCCGCAGAATTGATCAATAGCATCAAATGATTAATCTAATTACCTCGAATATCTATAACTCCAGTTTACAATGGATCATCCATACTTAATGGTCTTCACTTTACCATATTATCTCATCAATACACATTCCTCAAATTATCCACAAGCTTAATAACACCAACATATGATCCAAATCCTCAATTTTAAGATCATAATAAATTTCTACCCAAAAATAACTCAATATGAGTTCTATCCCCTTCTATTCCTCTACATTCTCTCAGGTTATAGCCTAAGAACTCTTTCTCCTAAGGGTTATAACCTATAGCTCTGATACCAACCTGTGACACCCCCAAATCCGGGTTTCCTAACCTCGAATTCGGTGTTCACGATACTCAACAACAAACATACTTTCTAACTGATGCGGAATAATAAACATACAGTGTTTATCGAAATAGTAATAAAGTCTTACAATCATGGTCCCGAGGTTCTTTAACCTTAACTTAAAACATACCCTTAATATAATAAGAGTTCACATAACCAAATAACATTTAAGATAAACTAGTACATAAGCCATATCAGACAACTACTCTTGCACCTTCCCTTTTTCTTTGTCCTCTTTAGACGTTTCTGCCTTAGCTGAAATAAAGATCATGATATAGCAAGAGTAAGCAACTAATTTGCTTAGCAAGTTTATATACAAGGGAGATATATCATGAATAGAAGGAAGTTTCGCTTTCAATGTTCAACGACAGTATAAAATTGTGAAGAAACATGAATTAATAGTCAACAATTGAATATTCGAATAATTGAATGACAGTTACTGAGTGGTTGAAAATAACTATAAACATTTGCCAAGGTTCTCAGCATTTAAACTGGACCTCTTAAAAAGTTTTGGTAATCAAGGGGATCAGCCTTTCATACCCCGTGATTTATGCATAAACACTTAATAAACCAGCATTGATATCATGCCTTAATCAAATTTATCTTTTTCTCAGCCAAGAGTTCTTACTATAGCAAATTAATAAGAACAGCTTTTAAAATACATTTGATTTCACAAATTTAGACATGCTTGATCTAGCTGATACAAATAGCATAGATCTATCTCATAAACAGTTCATGCTTGAAAGAACTTTAATCTAATTCACAATTCAATAACAATAGAATAGGAATTCAATTGCACAATGTGCGAATCTCAATAACCAGTATAGATGTGAATAATCAGCAATAATTATTCACTAACATGCTTCGAAAATAATAACTCGAGTTTGAGTTAGGGAACTTGCCTGTCTGCTCAGCTACAAATAATCTAGCTTTAACTAATTGGCCTTGAAGAACCTAACATTGATAATGTCGATCTATCAATTAGTACTGCGTAGTTGTATATCGACACGCTTACTTATGCTATTTATTTAACAATTAAGCCAATCACATAGCACACATAAGCAAATAGACTATCGTAAATCCTATAAGACACTTAATATTATCAATCCTGATAATATTTAATTCACCTCTTGGTATTATTAGTCCACTGATAACAATTTTATTCGTTTACTAATGTTATTAACATCTTAATAATATTTTAATCATCCAATAATACTTTAATCTAATATTATTAATCTCTTAATAATATTTTAATTCTCATATCATTAATAATATTTTAATCTAATATTATTAGCCATTTTAATAATATCTTAATCATTTATTAATGCTTAAAACAAATATTATTACCCATTCAATAATATTTCCATAAAATTTTAATCTTAATATTTCTTTGTTTACTTAAAAATATCGAATTCTTATATTACAAATATCATAGTAATATTTTAATAAGTTATTAGGCGAATAAACAATTTATTCTAATTGTTTTACCCTTTATTAAACAACTCCTTTACTACCCATAAAAGGTCATAAATATTATTTCTCATTAAATATTACCAAAATACCCCTCAATAGTCATAATATATAATATTAGGAGTATCCAAGCTTAAAAATCACATTTTCCTTATTTATGACATCATTTAAACCATTTATTTTCTTTTAACCATAACTATAACATTATTATGAAAAATAGCAAATAGGTTCTAAAAATTATTATCCTCTGGATCTGGATAGTATATGGTCCAACAATGATCCACAAATTTTCCTGGAATTTTAGAAAGTGATTTACTATTTTTAAAGTACTAAAAACCTCCGAATTTTGTTACATTTTTCATAAATCAAGTTTTGCTCAGAAAATTCTGAACTTTTCAGGGTACACTCTCATAACATGCATAAACATACTGTAAAACTTTCATATGTTTTCAAGGTACACATAGTAAGAAATCCGAGTATGAATATTTAGGAGTCCTTCACGGTAAAAGCCATTACACAAAAACTACACATTAAAACGTGTTCATTCTTTTTCCTACTTGTAGATAACTTCTTAAGGTACCTCTGTAATTTTTTTTCAGATTTTTAAAAGATCCATAACTAGCCGAAACAACCTTTGGAAAAACGAGGACAGCAAGCTTTTAGGGTTTTAAAGCTTTAAGTTTTATAGCTGGACTGTTTTGGGAAAATAGCCCCCAAGGCTTCAAAAATTATTGGATTTGTGTTCTACCACTTGGGTTTACTAGCTAACTCATGTACCTAGCACCCTCTTTTAACGGATCACAAATCCAAGTTGTAGATCTCAAGTTATGGGTGATCTAAGTGAAGAAAAGCTAGGGTTTTTACCCTTTAAGAACATAAGTTCCTTTTCTTCCTTTGAATCTCCATTCTAACACTCAAGAGGATTAGATCTATACATGAAGCATGAAGATCTAATGATTATTGGGTCTTAGAACAAAATCTCTCAAAAACTATGAAAATAAAACAAAGTAAGAAAGAAGGAAATGGTTTAGGGTTTCACCTTGATCTTGTAGCTACTCTCCTTGATCTACCAAAGTATGTGATGAACTTGAGATGCATGAACTATGCTAATCTCACTCTTTTTTTCTCTCTAAGCTCTTACTCTATGTTCTTGCTTGGGAGAAATGAAGGAAGGAGATGAAAAGAAGAAATGAACTTGAAATGAAATGAAAGGATAGAATACTTGCAAGTATAATGTTAAATTAGAATTCATGCTATTATCCCCCACATCTTTCTTGCCCCTTGGATATAAGAGTTCACCTTATCCCTTCCATTTAGCCTTAATCTTATCTTTAAGTGTGCTAATTATATTTTCCACCAATGGGAGCTTGACACCTTCTCCTTTGTGTAAGAGTTACTAATATCCCCCATATCTTTGTTGTCCCTTGGATAAAAGGCTTACTAATTGGATAATAGCAAGAAACCTCTACCTTTTGTCATCATGAAGCTAGTGAAAAGTGTGATGTAGGGTGGCCATGACAACCTAGGAAGCTATGACATATTAGGGGGCTATTGACATAATAGGGGCTATCCTATCAAGTCTACCCTTTCATCTTCCAACACAAGCTAACTACTTAGTTAACTAGGAACTTGAAAAGTAATTTTCCCCTCTCCATCCTAGTTACATGGCAAGGGAGATTTTGTCCCAAAAATGTTGTCCCAACTAGTTGCTTTAATTAATAAATTAATGTTACACCTTTAATAAATCAAGTGGCTAGGTTTTGGGCCACACATTAAATACCATTGGGCTCCCAATTTAAATAATTAGACTAATAAAATCCAAATCTTATTTAGTATAATATTGGGTCATTTAATATGACTCAATGATAACTCATTTAATAAGCCACACAATTAATACCCAATCCCATGATTAATATAAATGATTGAGTAACTTAGTCGATTAATAAATAAATTACTAAATTAACTATTAATTATTATTATCCAATTTGGACCATACCTCGACAACAATTTCCATCATAATTAATTCGCACATATTATTACTAACTATATTCAATTTACTTGAATATTTAATTTAGTAAATACCTTGTCAACTTTATGGATATAAAGTCTTAGGGTTTGCTCACTAGTTTAAATACACTACTAGTGATTCTTTTAACACAAATTTATATCAATAAATCACATAGTCATATAATCCACCAATACACCCAAAGGTTTAAATGGAACACAACGTTAACTCATTAAATTAAATTAGATTTAATTAATAATGACGTTCAAAATTCACGGGCATTACAATTACCGCAGGGTGGTGGACTCTTGGGGTTTCCATTCTTTCTTCACCATCATTCCCCGTCAGTGCCCATGGGGTTATATGAGGGCTTTGTCTGAGCGATGGTTCCACCAGACCCAGTCCCTTCATCTCTTGGACTGCGAGGTTGTGCTGACTCTTTGGGATTGGAGGTACATCACCGGCATCGAGTTCACCAGAGTCCGTGTTCCCCTAGATCTCGATATTACTCCAGCGGAGGTCCGATCTCTATTGGGTTTCGCCGCCGAGGACCGGGTCTTCAAGGCCCGCAGCATTCGGTCCGGAGCATTGGTTGTTGATGCTGTTGGAGGTATCTATGCGACGTCCTTCCCTGCAGACCGAGCTACTCGTGATATTCTGCTCCGGCGTCTGTTCTTGACTATTATGAGGGGTTGTTTCCTAGGGAACAACTCTTTTACCATTCATTTCAGCGTTGTCGGAGCGATCAGGGATGTGGATCGGATCGGTGATTATGACTGGGGGTCCTTCACTTTCGCCTATTTCCTCCATGGTCTCCGTCTTTGCTCAGAGGGACAGACAGACGCTTGGCTTGGGTTTTACCCCTTTCTGCTAGTAAGCCTTCTTTTCCTACTGCACTTCCTATCATTTCATTTCCCTTCTCTGCATCTGCCGGTTACTCATGTCGTTTCTTGTCTCTATTCACAGTTCTGGGCGTACGAGCGACTCCCATGCCTGAGGCCTGTCACGACTCTCGGTCTGGATACCTATCCCAGGGGTCGACGGTGGCACCACAGTACTTTGGAGGAGGTCCCGGTGTCTGGCAGCTTCGCCCACTGCCGTATTCAGTTGGAGTTGATCACTGCCACCGAGGTCGTCTGGACTCCTTATCTTTCTGAGCATCTGACTGTGGGGTTTACAGACGGATATCCCTCCGGCCCAGAGTTCGCACTTTCCACCCGTCGTCTTACTTTGCAGAGTGTTGGAGGATGGGTGATGTATTTGGGAGAACGCGCATTTAGATGCGTAACTGGAGAGATCCGTATTCCGCACTCCCTCCCTTTCACTACATCCTGGCCGATGGACTCTCAGCCCTCAGAGATTATGCTGGAGGGAGAGGATGGCCTGACACTTTCTTCAGGTCCCAGCACGAGTGAGGCCATATATCCCAGATATTAACTTCGGGGCTTCGACTTCGACTTCTACTCCGGGGGATCAGTTTGAGAACCCCGACTTCATAGACGATATTACTTTTGAGTAGATCATGATAGGATAGGGCTTTTTTGTACTTGAACCTGTTCAATTTTTTCCCATTTCATGCACTATGTATTGAACTCCTTTATTTATTTATGCACAGTTTTATCATTATGACAATTCAATTGCCCTATTATTAACTGTATGATGCATGCTTTTTATTCATGGATAGATAATGACCCCTGCACAGTCTTTTTGACACTATTTTTCACAGATGTCGTCACCAGACGCCGTGGTACGTTTGGATCTTGGTCCTCCCACAGGGTTGGTTGGCAGGCTTTTCCGCTGGTTGGACAGTTTATCGCCGGGCGACAAGGTTATTGCAGATGGTCTTCTGGGACATTCCTGGTCCTTACTATCCCTTCAGGTGCCGGCGGGCTTTGCGGAGGGTATTCTGAGCTATTGGGCCCCTGCCCGTCAGGTGTTCAGATTAGGGACAGTGGAGCTGACCCCTACTCTCGAGGAGTATGCCCGCTTTACTGGCTTATCTTTGGATGGTCCTTGTGCCAGGGTCACAATCGGTCCCATGCGCCGTCAGTTCTTGACTTTTACTGGGTTGCGGAGGACAGTTCTGTTATCGGTGATCACATCAGACCATCTAGTTCCCCTTCATTTCCTGATTGACCGATTCGGCTCACCCGACAGTTTTCATCTATTCTCTGATGATTTTTCCGTATCTGAGGAGTGTTGGGGCGCTTTGAGAATAGATGTTTTGATGGCTTGCGTTATCTCAGTTTTGTATCTGCCAGCCAGATCCGATCTGTTGGATATGCGAGTTATTGCGACCACTAGAGCCCTTCAGGAGGATCACATCATTATTCCCATGATACTAGCAGACACCTACATGTCAGCCTCATATTGTCAGTCTTTCCGAGGCAGAGTATTCAGAGGGAGCTCTGTTTTATTGTATGTATGGTTTATGAGCCATCTCAGCCCCATCGGTCATTTCCGTCGCCATGGGTTTTGCTTCAGTCACGACATAGCCATGTAATTTTCGTTCCGTCCCGTGAGCTGTATTGATGCGGCTTCCTGGACAGAATTCTTATCAGCTATTGAGGAGCCCTTTCATCTCTTGATCTATTCGGGTTATTGCTCCTTCATGAGCTTCTCGACTCATGTGCCCACCTTGGATTTCATCCCTATTTCTGGCTTGAGGGGCGTGACGACTTATCATCCCTTGGCGGTTATGGGGCAGTTTGATCAGATACAGGATTTTCACCCTTTCACGGGCGCAGCCGACTATCGATTCCTCATATCACCCCAGACAGAGAGAGATCTACTGCGGGTATATGATCTTTGGTCTCGCAGGATTTTTGCCGAGTATAGTGAGAGTTGCCCCATTCAGATATCTGCTTATGTGCAATGGTTGCACGGAGACCCTGATATGGTTGGTTTGAGTCAGACTGGAGTATTTAATGACTCTCGAGTGATTTTCACAGATGATACCACCCCAGAGGTATTTATTCCTCCTGAGTCTACAGAGATGATGTCCCGATATGATTTTGAAGGCTTCTCCACTCCCGCCCATTTTCCTCATTCTATCTTAGCTGATTCTGCCCCTAGTCGGGTTACTGAGGGTAGCCGGATCCGACTGGCCTTGATTACTACTGAGGCTGAGAAGGACGCTGCTCTTGTTAAGAGAGATGCTGCTATTCTGGCCAGAGATGCTGCCCTCACTGACAGAGACGCCATTGTAGTGCAGACTAGGGCAGTTATAGATGCTCACTCTGAGACTGTTAGCCGAGCCACTGCTTTATTGGATCGCATCGTCATGATGGGACAGCAGATTGCTGGGGATGCCGATGCTTCAGATCTATCCACCACCTTATCCATCCTGCTTCAGTTAGTTTCAGATTTGTAGATCATTTTATTTCCTGCATAGACTATGTCAGTTTCATCGGTTATCGAAAGAGAAATCTTGTAATAAAATGACTTATATATATAGACATACATTTAAATTTAGTCATTTTCCCTTTTTTGTCGTATTGTTGCCTTTCATTGGATCCTCATTTTATCCAGCTAACCACGATTTTGATATTTCGCCTTCTTTCTCTTCTCAAGTCTTGATGGAGATTTGACAGATATTGCCGCACACCCTGTTGATTTCATCGGACTGAGTCTTAAGTTTTGGCTAACTATTTGGTTGGGTTAGGGTTATGTCATTTGAGATGAAGTTGATTAGGTGGCTGGTTTCGGGAAGGTTTCGAGGGTATAGGAAAGTTTTTCTGACTGTTGTGAATCGGTTTTAGTTGGAGAAAGTATTATTTTGTAAAGAAGTGGACCGTGCCCTGATGGCTGCCTACGTACTCCCACAAGTCGGGAGATCAGGTCCCACGTAGTTCGTTCTTCAAATAGAGAGGAGAAAATGATGATGATTTTTTTTAAGCGTATAACTGCTTCACCGAGTCAGAATTGATGGGTTGTGGAAACACCTCACCGTCCATCTCTTGCAATATGAGGGCTCCTCCGGACAGCACTTTCTTAATCACAAAAGGTCCTTCCCAGCTCAGGGCAAACTTCCCTTTGGCTTCGTCTTGACAAGGCATGACTCTCTTTAGCACTAGGTCATTTTCCTTGAACTTCCGAGGTCTTACCTTTTTGTCGTACGATTGAGAGATTCTTTGCTGATATAATTGACCGTGCAAAACAGCAGCCACCCTCCTTTTATCAATTAGGGCCAATTGGTCACACCGACTTTGCATCCAATCCTCCTCGCTTATCTGAGCATCAATCAAGATTCTGAGGGACGCCATCTCAACCTCAACTGGCAGAACAACCTCCATTCCGTATACCAAAGCGCAAGGGGTTGCCCCTGTAGAAGTACGCACCGACGTTCTGTACGCCAGCAGGGTGAGAGGTAGCAGATCCGGCCATCCCCGATGATTAGCAGGCATTCTCGCCATGATCTTCTTGATATTCTTATTTGCAGTCTCCACTGCCCCATTCATCTTAGGACGGTAAATGACAGAATTGAGGTGTTTGATCTTAAACTAGTCACACAATTCTTTCATGAGGGCATTGTTCAAATTCTTGGCATTGTCGGAGACTAAGACCTCAGGTTGCCCATATCGGCAAATGACATTATTCCTGATGAAACGGACGATGATCTCCTGAGTTACTTTGGGGAAAGAAGATGCTTCTACCTATTTAGTGAAGTAATCGATCATGACGAAGATAAATCGGTGTCCGTTGCTTGCTTTGGGCTCTACTGGTCCGATTACATCCATACCCCACATTGAGAATGGCCAAGGGGAGGTCATACAATGTAGTTCATTGGGAGGCGCATGGATTACATTGCCGTGCGCCTGGCATTGGTAACATCGTTTGACATGATCATCGCAGTCGGCTTTCAGTGTTAACCAGTAATGCCCCGTTCTCAAGATCTTTTTGGCCAGTATCGGTCCACTCATGTGTGGCCCACACACTCCACCATGTATTTCGTCCATAATCTTTTGGGCCTGCATTTCATTTACACATCGCAATAATCCCAAACCGGCATCCCTCTTGTACAGTGAATCCTCGCTTAGATAAAACTTCATCGCCATCTTTTGGATTCTCAACCTCTCAGCTCGGCTTACTTGGTCGGGAATGGATCTATCCCTCAAATACTCCCTTATGTTGTGATACCAAGGCTGCTTTGGCAGAATAACCTCCTCCGATAATACTGCCACGTGCTCCTCGTACGCCGGGGCATTCTGTATCGCTATTTCAATCTGTGGAACGTCCCTGCTTTTGATTATGTGGATTAAGGAAGCCAGAGTTGCCAATGCATCGGCAAAATCGTTCCGTCCCCGGGGGATATGTCGGAAAGCGATATCTTCAAACTCTCGCATCAATTGGATAACACATCGGTGGTATGGAAGTAACCGGAGCTCCTTAGTGCTATACACCCCGATCGCCTGTCTGATTACCAGCTCCGAATCCCCGAACACCGCTAGTCTTTTCACTCCCATATCGCGGGCAAAACGGAGTCTCAATATACATCCCTCATACTCAGCTGTGTTATTCGAATTACTGAACTGCAATTTAGTGGCCACGGGGTATTGCTCTCCGGTGATAGAGACTAGGACTGCTCCGGCTCCTTCCCCTTCAGCATTCATGGCACCATCAAAATACAACTTCCAGAATTGCCCCTCGTCATCACATCTCGTGTGTAAGACCCAGAATACATCTTCGCCCGGCAAAGGAGTTTCTAAAGGCTCCACCCCTCCTGTTGGCATTTCTGACAACTGATCTGCAATTTCCTGCCCTTTCATGGCTTTCTGAGTTATGTATACGATGTCGAACTGCTGTAAGATTAACTTCCACCTTGACAATCGACAGTTCAGCATGGGCCTTTCAAAGATATACTTCAGGGGATCCATTCTCGATATCAGGTACGTAGTGTGCCCATGGAGATAGTGTTGTAATCTTATTGCAGCCCACGCCAAAGCACAACAGGTTCTTTCGATGGGGGTGTAATTCTGTTCACATCGGCTAAATCTCTTGCTGAGGTAATAGATGGCCTGCTCTTTGCCTGATTCATTCTTCTGTCCCAGCATACATCCCATCGCAATGGCATTGACCGATATATACATAAATAGAGGGATCCCATCTTTCGGGGGTACCAGCACCGGTGCTTTTGTCAGCTGCTTATTAATGGTCTGAAAGGCTTTCTGGCATTGCCTATTCCACGCTTGGGAGACATCTTTCCTTAACAGTTTAAAAATCGGCTCGCATGTAGTTGTCAAGTGGGATATGAAGCGGCTGATGAAGTTTATTCTTCCCAGAAATCCTCGTATCTCCTTTTCTGTGCGAGGTGCCGGCATATCCACAATGGCCTTAATCTTCGCCGGATCCAACTCAATGCCCCGATTACTAACCAGGAATCCCAAAAGCTTGCTCGACTGCACTCCGAAAGCACACTTTACCAGATTGAGCTTCAAATTATATTTTCTGAGCCGATCGAATAGCTTTTTGAGATGGGTTATATGATCAGATTCTACCCTCGATTTCACGATAATGTCATCCACGTAGACCTCTATCTCCTTGTGCATCATGTCGTGGAACAGGGCCATCATGGCTCTCTAATAAGTAGCCCCCGCATTTGTGAGACCGAAGGCCAATCGTCTGTAGCAGAAGGTGCCCCAAGGGGTGATGAAAGCGGTCTTTTCCCGGTCTTCCTCTGCCACCATTATCTGATGATACCCCGCAAAGCAATCAACAAAAGAGTACATCTCGTATTGGGCTGTGTTATCCACCAAGATGTGTATAAAAGACACTGGGAAGTTATCCTTGAGACTGGCCTTGTTCAGATCTCTATAGTCGACACATACCCTCACCTTCCCTCCAGGCTTAGCCCCTGGGACTATATTGGATAGCCATTCCGGGTAAGTGGACACCATAATAATTCCAGCCTTGAACTGTTTGACGACTTCTTCCTTCACCTTCAAGCTCCACTCCGGTTTTAGCTTCCTTAGTTTCTGCTTGACAGGCTTGAAACCCCCCTTGATGGGCAACCGGTGTACCACAATGTCGGTGGACAATCCGATCATGTCCTCATGAGACCAGGCAAAAACATCCTCATACTGGCTTAGCAACTCGGTTATTTCTGTTTTCTGGTTGGGGGTCAGGTCTGTCCCTATCTTGAGCTCTTTGGGTTTGTCAGGGGTTCCGATATTTATGGTGATGGTTTGGTCTAAGTTGGGTTTAGGTTTGTCTTCGACCCATCCTTTGATCTCGTCAGGCGTGTCGTCATTATCTGTCTCATCCTGCTCAATGCCCATTAAATCAAAATCCAACTCAATATCAAAATCATAGTCATCTTTCAAATTTGAAACATCGTTTGTTAGGCAAGAAATACTCAAATTGGTACACCTGACATGAAACAAAAATATTTGTCATATATATAAGTCATTTTTCCACAATGATCATCTTTAAAATAACATGACAAAATAACATAACCATGCAAAATTTAAAATAAGGGACAAAAACTGGTATCTATCCATCCCCCACCATCCGGGGTCTACCCCCTGAAGCCATATTTTACCCTCGTTTGGATATTACTGGCTCCATCGTCCAGTTATCGGTGGTCAGATCGGCCGGAATGTGACAGATGAAAGGCGGCTTCGTATCGGAAACTTCCTCGATGACTACATCCACATCGCATTGGTCCCTCTTCATAACCTCTTCAGGAATAGTCAACCCCGCCCAATTGATGACAGGCACACTCTGTCGGGCTCCTGACGGCGTGGCAACATCCTTCCCTTTTCCACTGCTTACTGACTGTCCAGGGATATAACACTTGGTTTCAAACTGTTGCATGACCTCCTGCAGGAAACTCTCCTTTTTGGCCGACTCATCATTCGTGGGGGTCAACTTTCCACCTCCTATCGCAGACACAGGGTTGCCGGTACCTTGTTCATTGCTGACTTTCGGCATCAGACCTTCGGCCAGTCGAGTTGGGGTCCCCCCTTGAGAGTGTTTCTGTGCTATGCCTCCATAATACCCCAACCCCGCCTTGCCTATCTAATTGGGCAGTTGAATAGGCTCAGTAATTCCTTGACTGTTCTTTCCCAACCCTTGCCCAGGTCAGAACTTCATCTTCATTATTTCTCTAGCAACAAAGGTAAGTTCAGGAGAGACCTTAGGTTTTACGGCCGGAGCCCCCAGACATCTGTAGTGGGGAGTATTGATTTCCAGCGCCTGAAAACTGGCGGGTACCGCCGATTCGTCCAAATTAATCACCGGCAAGCCATTCCCGGCGGGAGAAGGGCCATTACGCTCTGCAGAGACCGTCACCAGATTCCCGTCGATGATAAACTTAATTTGTTGGTGTAGCGTAGAGGGAACTGCCCCGGCCATGTGTATCCACGGCCTTCCCAATAACATGTTATAACTTGCCACGATATCCAGGACTTGGAATGAAATATCGAAAGTACAAGGCCCTATTTCCACAGGCAATTCTATCTCCCCCATTGTATCCTTCCGGGATCCGTCAAAGGCTCGTACTACCACATAACTGGCCCGCAGGCGCTTGGGATTGACGTTCATTTTTCCCAATGTACTAAATGGATAGATATTCAATGCTGATCCCCCATCAATTAGCACCCCATTCATAATATATCCTGATGAGATTACCGCAATATGCAGCGGTTTCCGATGCCCCCTTCCCTCTTTGGGGATATCATCATCTGTGAACGATATTACATTGTTTTCTAACAGATGGTCCACTAGATGGCCGAAACCTTCTTTGCTAATCACCTTGGGAATGTGTGCCTCTTCCAGGACTTTGGCCAGAATTCTGCAGTGATCGTCGGATGATAATACCAAATCCATGATCGATGTCAGAGTTGATTCCTCGCTCAATACCTTGACCCCCCTTGCTTCTGGATGATTCATCTTCCTTAAGAATTCCACAGCTTTCTCCTCGGATATCTTTTCGTTCTTCTTCCCTTTGCTCTCAAAGGCTCGTCCTGGAAGATATAAAGGATTCCCCCTTGATGTTACAGAAGCATAACTGGCTGCCTCCTCTGATACTCCCTCGTAATTCCACGGTACTGTTTTTAGACTACTAATGGGGATTTGTGGTCTTGCCGCAATGGTGAGAATCTTCGGAGCCGTTAACCTGATAGGCGCCTCTGTGATACCCCTGCTCAGACTTGTCAACCTAATCGGTGTCCCTCGTATATTCTCCTGATCACTTGTCATGCAAATCATCTCATCGATTCTCTTTATATAATTCAGCCTTGGCGGTCCTCCGGCTTCGCTGGCTTCCACCACATTGACCCCTTCCCCATCATGCTTAGGCAGGGGATTGACTTTAACATTTGGTGACTCTGACTGTTCCACCACGATCTCCCCGCTATCGATCATGTTCTGAATCTTGTGCTTCAGCACCCAGCATCCCTGAGTATCATGACCAGAAAACCCAAATGGTACGCTCACCTCTTACTCGGGTCAAATCTTCTCCCTTTCGGGTCAATTGGGGGTGCCAAATCGACTATCTTTCTCTGTGCTATTAATACTTCCAAAATCTGTTCAAGAGGATCCCCAAACGGGGTGAATACCCGATCTCTGGTGGTCTCAAATCTTCTTCGTCCGTCCATCTTTTGATTATCGAAATTAGGTTGTCGGGGTGGCACAATTCTCTGTACTTGTACCGGACGGCTATTCTCCACCTTCCTAGATAATCCCTGCAGTATGAGGGAAACATCCTCCTCCTTTTTCTTTTGGGTCCTGCGGGAAGCATTGCCATAATTTTCACTCTGGATTTGCTCCGTAACTGTTTCTAGAGTTGTGAAGTCCCGGATCTTGCCAGACTTTAACCCCATGTCAACCATTTCTCCATGCTTTATCATTTCGGCAAAAGGCCTTCCAACCCCGCTATCACTCGCTCATAATAGGGCGCCTCCTGAATGTCCACAAAGGTCATTACCATCTCTGCCTCGCTCATTGGGGGATTTACCTGTGTAGCCATACCCCTCCACCGCTGTGCATAGTCCCTAAAAGATTCTTTTAGTTGCTTCTTGACCTTTGTCATCTGATATCTGTCAGGGGCCATCTGTGCCTGGAAGTTGTATTGTGTCAAGAAAGTATGGGCCAACTCCTCCTAGTTGTGGATCCGAGCATTGTCAAGGCGGGCATACCAAGTTCTTGCTTCTCCCGTTGGGCTCTTTTGGAATAACTGCATCCTCAGTCATTCGTCCTCTGCATAAGACCCAAGTTCCCCAATGTATATCTTCAGGTGTGTATAAGGGTCTCCCTTCCCATTATATTTCTCAAATTCAGGGATCTTGAACTTCTCTGGATACCTGGTTCCTGGAAAGACACACAGATCTGAATAATTTACCCTGCCTAGGGAACCTATGCCTTTCAGAGACTGGATAGTCTCCTCCATCTGCTTCATTTTCTTTCGAAGATCATCAGTATCTCCCTCCTCTGGAATAGTGATTACTGTCTTGTTAGGTGTAGGAATGGCTTTGGGGATGACTGGCTCGCCCTTAGGCTAGGGTTGATCATCCTTAGGCGGATCCTTGTTTGGCGGATCTTGTCTAAGTAGAAACTGCTCTTTCTGCATCGTGGCTATTTTCAATATCTATTTTTTAAAATCATCGAATTCCTCCCGAGATATGGAATCGGGATTAGGAGGTGGAAGATCAGCCATTTCAGATGTAGAAACTTGGGCCTTCTTAGATCGCAAACGCGTTTGAGGAGCAATCCTACAGGGGAAAACAGTTTGAAGTTTAGTCTTGGGAAATGAAAGATGTGGATGCATGCTAAAGCTGTAACTTTTGTGTTTTTGGGTTTTTTAATCTTTCCTTGCAAAACAAAATGTTAGCAGTCCCTCATTGCAATAATAAATGCTAGACACGATTTATTATGCTTTCCAAGATATTCCCTGCACAACATAGAGGTCAGTACTTTCCTTTGACAAAAAGGGGAGGTATATATAAAAATATTGAATGGGATTATGACATTTATACGCGTAAACGTAAAAGGGCATGAAGAAACTTTCCCTGCGTTAGGCTAATCTTAGTTGACCTACCCTAAGGTTACTCTCGCGGCTTTTCGGCATGAAGGTCCCCAAATCTTCGCAATCTACTCGTCTGAATCCTTTCGATTGGAGCGGATCTGGGTGGTGCGTTTCCTGAGCCATCTCCGGGGAGCAGCCCCTTCGAGTCCAGTAATAAGCAACTGACAGGTTTGCCTCAGGAGGAGGTACACTCTCAACATACCTTCACATTCATTGTCCTCACCGTATGCAAATGATTACTTTAAAGTAAAGCAATTTCATTCAATCATTCATTCATTGGACAAAAACACACATTCACACAACAACAAGTGAAACAGGTCAAAATATCGCACGTACATACACATTCATAAATTTTTAAAGGATAGGACAGCATCAAGATTTGAACGCGGCTTAAGCCCTCTAATTTCCCCAGCAGAGTCGCCAGCTGTCGACGCCGGGAGAATCGCTTCTATGCTAATTATTACCCTTTCCAATTTTAGCCTTTTTATGAGATGATCTTTTGGAAAAGGTCGGCACAAATGTCGACGGGGTTTTTGAAAGATCGTTTTTTATGATGAGCCAATTGACCAGAGTCGCCAGTTGGTATATTTGAAATGGATGTACCAACTCATCCGAGTTTCGTTTTCGTAAATCACTGGCTCATATGTGACTCCGAATTAATTGATCTGCAAACCGAGATTCATAGAGTTCGGGGGCTTGCTTAAGCGAGGGGAAGGTGTTAGGCACCCCCCGACTTCCGTGAAACATGGTTACTGCAATCTTGATGCTTTTCCTATCCTTTAATTCTTAAAATGTGTGTGTGTGCGCGTATGTGCTTATGTGAATGTTGTGGTGAGTTTGCATGAAGAAACCATTTGGTTTTTTATGAAGAGTCGTGTTTTAATTTGAGAATGCTTTAGAAAGTCTTTCGGCCTATACGAGAAAGCCTTATTATTATTATTATGAGAAAGATTTGATTTTAATTGTCAAAAGCCGTGAGATTTTCATTAGGTGTCGTTTTGGCAAAACAAGAGTTTTTTAAACCTTCGTCAAAATAGGAATCGGGACCTATACGTTGCTTTCATAAGTAAAATGACGGGCAACTTCTAGGATCTCTTTAACCCTATGCACAACGGTTTGATGAAAACGTCATTTATTTTTATAAAACCATTTTTTGTGATGTTTGAAAACGATTTTTTCTTTAACCTTCTCGTTTAAATAGGAATCGACATTCATTAGCACTTCTAATTTGAAGCCTCGTGGTGCTAATAATCTAAGTTGCTTGATTTTATGGAAATCTTCATCGTTTAGCTTTGAAATCAATTTTTGTGTCGTAAATCAAATCAAGCATTAAAATGCATTGGGGCTATTCATGGGCATGTAAGCCATCAAAATAACCTCAAACGCCCACAACCACATATTTCACTATTACGGGGCCTTAAACCCGATTTTCAACTTGATATCGTCTTTAAGGCCCGACAATTACAATTTACAATAAAGGGTACATCACCCCTCATACATACACCCAAAAATGTCCATCATCGGATTTGGACCACGGGGTCGCGCTCCTAGGTTTACATTCAAAATTTCTACACACCCGCAAAATGGATAATATACCAATGAACAACACCGGGTTGCCTAACACACCACAATATCCTAAAATAGCAATTTAAATACACTACGCCTAATACATTACCATAACGAACTAAAAATCACCAAATGGATATCATCGGGTCATTAGGAAGAATTTTGTTCCGTTGGAACCCTCACTAATAGTCCTTAATCCATGGATCCTCCATAATATACAAGAAAACTACATTTAATGTAGCCCGAATGACAAAAAGTTTAACAAAATGATATAACAAAATGCTATAAAAAGGGTTTTTCACCATGCAAATGACACCACGATGCGTATAAACTCGTATATTAATTAGAGTAGAAAGTGTATATGATACAATCTAAGAAAAAAGGGTCTAAATCCTCACTTTTTTCTCTATTTTCTCTCTTTTCTCGCTGCTGCTCGCTGCTGCCTTTTTCTCCTTTTTTCTTCTTTCAACTCCCTGTATCCAAAATGAAGAACTGCATTGATAAAGGCTGCCAGAGGCAGCCGCAGATTGATCCGCGGCTAGCTTCGGTTCCCCCGCGCCGATCCTCGGTTTTCCCCACGCCGCGCTCGAGTGTCGTGTCGTCAGACGTCCCATCATTGGCCGCAGATTGATCCGCGGCTGGCTGGGCTGATTTTCTCAATTTTCGTACCGCACGTCGGTTCTTGTGTCGTACTGTCGGTTTTCGCTGAAAGGCTTGTATTCTGCAGTCTGAGAACCGCTGGGAAACGTGCCATATCATTCAGGAATGCTCGTTTCGAATGGCTGCGACATGACACAGGATTCGCATTTGGAGATTGGTTTCCAGGGGCGCTGCCCTCCGACCCCCACTAGATCACCGGCGAGCAGGTAAGCGTAGTGGCCATTAGTCGATTCCTGATATCTGCTCGTTGTCGTGTCGGCTTTGATCGCAAGTCGTTGTGGTGGCTTTGATTGTTCATACTTATGTCCACCTTTCGTTCTCGTAGGCTGGGTCAATTGACGATTTTGCCCTCTTGTCAGAGTTAGTATACGAAGTACAAAATTTGGGTGTCTACACACCCATCATGCCAAAATTAACTGCTTTCATAGAATCGTTAGTTTTCATATTCCTAATCAACTTGTTATTCAAATTTAAGCAACTAAACCTTTGAAATCTATAACTATTATATCTAGTCATAAGGCCATCATTTTATTAAAAAACGGGTGTCAAGCTTTCTTAGCCCATGTCACAGATTTAAACAAAAATATGTCAGATTTGAATAATATTTCTATTGTTAATGAATTCCCTGGCGTATTTTTCAAAGAACTTTCTAGCCTACCCCAAACTGAGAAATTGAATTTTGTATTGACCTTGAGCCCGGTACCAAACCTATTTCAAAAGCTCCATACCGAATGGTTCTTATTGAACTCCAAGAACTAAGGCCCAACTACAAAAGTTGTTAGATACTAGTTTCATATGTTACATCACCTTGGGGTGCTCCTGTTTTATTCGTGAAGAAGAAAGATGGGAATATGAGAATGTGCATTGACTATCGAGAGTTGAACCATATCACCATAAAAAATAGGTACCTGTTACCTCGGATTGATGATCTGTTTGATCAGTTGCATGGTGCTCAATATTTTAAAAAAATTAATATTCGTCCTAGATATCATCAGTTAAAGATTAAAGTTGACAACGTTCCAAAGACCGCCTTCAGAACTCGATATGGACATTACGAGTTATTGTTCATGCCTTTTGGATTAACTAATGCTACTGCTGCTTTCATAGACATGATGAATCGAATATTCAAGGAATATTTTGATCATTTTAAAGTTGTCTTTATTGATGACATCCTCATATATTCTAAAAGCCACGAGGATCATGAACGACACTTAAGGTTGATACTCCAAAAGCTGCGTGAGAACAAGCTGTATGTCATGTTGAAGAAATATGAGTTTTGGCTTGAGGAACTAACATTCCTTGGGTATACGATCTTTAAAAAGGGAATATCTATTGACCCAGTGAAGATTAAGGCAATATTAAATTGGGAGCAACCTAAGACGGTAACTGAAGTACGGAGCTTTTTGGGTCTAGCTGGTTATTATCAAAGATTTATAGAAGGATTCTCTCGAATTGTTGCACCATTAACTCAGCTAACTTGGAAGAGCACAAAATTTGAATAGAGTGAATAATGTGAAAAGGGCTTTCAAGAACTCAAGAGGAGGCTCGTTACAACCCCTATTTTGACCATTCCATCAGGATCATGAGGATTTGTCATCTATAGCGATACTTTAGGCAGAGGTCTGGGTTGTGTTTTCATGTAATATGGGAAAGTTATAGCTTATGCCTCTCAACAACTCAAAGAATATGAGAGGAATTACACTACTCATGATCTGGAATTGGCAGTTGTCGATTTCACATTGAAGATCTGGAGACACTACTTGTATGAGGAGAAGGTTGAGATTTATACTAATCATAAAAGCCTCAAATATTTCTTCACTCGGAAGGAACTCAACATGTGACAACAGCGTTGGTTAGAGTTATTGAAAGATTATGACCACACCATTCAGTACCACCCTGGAAAGACGAATATGGTAGCTGACGCATTATATAGAAGATCATATGCGGGCGCAAGTACAAAGTTGACAGCATAAGAGCACATCTTGGATGATTTACAAAAGATAGAGATAGAGTTAAGGACACCAAAGACCCAAGTGAAGATCGCACATATACAAGTAGAGCCGACCTTAATCGATAAAATTAAATCTGCTAAAACTACTGATCCAGAACTGGTGAATATGATGAAGAAAGTGTAAGAAGGTATTATTCCGAAAGCAAGAATTAATAAGGAAGGGATATTTCAAATCAATTCTCGACTCTGTGTCCTTGGAAGTACTAAAATATATCGAGACCTTCGACATACGTTTTGGTGAAACAATATAAAGAGGGAGATTGCAGAGTTTATCTCAAGGTGTTTAACATGTCAACATGTTAAGGAGGATCATTAAGTATCTAAAGGTCCATTGCAACCACTTGAAGTTCTAAAATGGAAGTGGGAACATATCAAAATATGGATTTCGTCAGGGGTCTTCCCAAGGTTTTCTAAGGCTTAGACGTAATTTGGGTCATTGTAGACAGATTCACCAAGTCTGCACATTTCTTAGCCATACGAGAAAACTATTCACTTGAGCGTCTTGCTAGTATGTACATCAATGAGATCGTAAGACTGCATGACATGCTCGTATCCATAGTTTCTGACTGGGACCCCAAATTCGTATCACGATTTTGGATTAGCTTGTAAAAAGCTATAGGTACTGAGCTACGATTCAGTTCAGCATATTATAATTCTCTTACAGACGACCAGTTAGAAAGGACAATCCAGACTCTTGAAGATCTATTAGGACTTTGTGTGCTAGATTTCAAGGGAAGTTGGGTCAAGTACCTACCCTTGGTAGAATTGTTGTAATGCCCAGGAATTTTTAAAATCCTGTACAATTTATTTTAACGTATGAAATTCGTTTTATTTAATTTAACTTAACGAATTTAATTGGATCCATGTGGGTATTATTATTTAATTATATAAATACGTGGTCCAATAATTTTCTGTGCATTAAAGGGATTCACTAATAGTTAAATAAATCAGTGGGTTAACCCTAAGAGTTTAATTACAAGAAAATTTGGGAAGTTAATAAATAATTTTATCATTATCGGATTAAACAATTTGAATAAAGAATTTTGGTTAAAATAAATATTTTAAATAATTAATTAATTAGTTTAGTTATTTAATTTAGAATATTAGAAATGCCATGTGGTTAATTTTAAATTGGGTCATTAACCTTTTATTTAGCTTGGCCCATTTCTTTTCTCCTAAGTTGAACCCAAATTTCCTTTTATTTCCTATCGGGCTGAGTCCATATTTTTTAATTCCCTACTGGGCCAAACTCAATTATAAGCTGAGCCCAACCTCTAAACCAGCCGGGTTAAACCATTTCCATCCGGGTCGATCCATCCCTTATTGTTTTGGGGAAAAACCGGTAGGTAATTTGGGGGAAAGGTCCACGCCGGCAAATCAATTGGGTGCAGAGCAATATTTGATGGAAACCTAGAAACCTAAGCCTTCAATCAATCAGACGACTAGTGAGGGAAGACAAGAGGCTCGGCAGGTCTGCGTCGGCACGTGAGGGTGTGAAGGGGCCGATGGCACAGACTGGAAGGGGCAACGACCAGTGGGTTAACCAAGATGTGAGGCGGACAAGCGGGAGAACCATGGACGACCGAGCGTTCGGCGAACGGACCAACGGATTCAAGCTAACGGCAATTCAACCGATGGAGAGGCGCTGCTCGAAGATTCGACGGTACAGCTGGGTTGATGGGCTGGGAGTGAACCGTCAGTCGCCGCCTCCCTCCTACCGACGGTCAGTGACCCAATTAATTGGGGTAATACCCAGCTAGTTGGTTAAACGAAATTCTATAAATTTGGTATCCAGAGCCTTAAACCGAGCTGCTGAGATTTCAATTAAAGAGAAACAATTTCAGAGAGAAGAGGGAGACAGGGGAAGCCAACGGTGAGTTGCGATTCAGCGGAGGGGTCGGTAGTGGGGCGAATGCCCTCTAATTAAGTTGTGTACTTTGGGAGGAGAAGAAGGCCAGCCATTAAGAATCGACCTCGGCATAGCCCAACTTTAAGGTATAAGAGGAGGTCTAGTTTGGCCTAAACTGCTGTGTGTTTCCTCTGTTTTCTGTAATTGATCCTGTCGATATTTTTTTTTTTTTTAGGAATCTGTGTATGGAATTCCTTGTTTGTTTTAATTGATTTTGGTTGCTAAATTGATTTGGGAAATTTGTGTATGAGGGCCATGACAAGGCCAGGAGTTACAAGGATGGATTGTGGTTTGTGGTATCATGTAATCACTGTATTTTTTTTTGAAACATTAATATGCACGCAAACTGTTTGATGAAGTGTCAGTAAGAACTAGCTGGTTAACCTTGCTTGTTTTGTTGATTTAGCGAACTGTTAGACTAATAATAAGAAAATCCTAGCATTTGTTATACTAGGTGTGGCTGTTATGTGGTTGTTGTAACTGAGCGGCGGACTTACGCCATGGCTCGTGGGTGCCGTGCCTGCGTGCCGCGCGAGCGGCAGCCGCGCCCTGAGGCACCTCAGTGCTGATGGGTTAGTCAAGTAGTCAGTCGACTCGGTTGGGGTTGGGCAGTGTAAGGTCAAAAGACCCTTCCCATGTTGATTAGTGTTAATATACCACAAATGCAACCACTAACACTGTTGTTTGTAATATTATTGGTTATTGTTTGGTTTAATGAAACACTACTGAAAATAATTAATTGAAGATAATAAATATTTAATTAGTAATTAATAATTGAGTATGAGTGAAATCAATAAATTAATTATTTATTATTTGATATTAAATAATTAATAACGATAAGAAATATTTAATTATTATTTAATAAGGTTAATAAATGATTATTTATTATTTTTCCAATAAATAATAAATAAAGATAGTTAGTTATTACTTAATAATAAATGAAGCTTTGATTATTGCTTAACTACTATTAAATAATAATCAAGTATGAGTTAAGATAGTAATTTATTATTTATCAATAAATAATAAAATAAAGATAACGAATAGCTACTTATTATTTAATCAATTAATTATTTATTTATTTATTTATTTATTTTTTTTTCACTTAATAATAAATAAGGATACTAAATGTTAATTATTATGTAATGAATAATAAAGTAATTATTTATTATTATTTAATTATTAATTAATATTAAATAATAATTAAGCATGAGTAAGTTAACAAAATAAATATTTATTATTTATCAATAAATAATAAATAAAATAAATATTTAATTATTATTTAATTAAATAATAGTTAAGTATGAATGAAGCTAATAAGTAATTAATTATTGTTTATCCGTAAATAATAAATAAAGGTAATAAATATTTAATTATTATTTAATCTTAAATAATAATTAAGTATAAGTAAAGTTAATAAATAATTACTTATTATTTATCAATAAATAATAAATAAAGATAATAAATATTTAATTGTTATTCAAATAATATTTGATAATAATTAAGTATGACTGAAGGTAATGAAATAATTATTATCATAATAAATAAGGATTGTTAAACCATGTTCAGGGACAGATAATGGTAATAAATCCGGGAAACCAAAGAATAAGTAATCATGATTAGCTACCATCAAGTTAATAGCTAAAGATTATTAATTTCTGTTTAGCTAATGTTAATTAGTAATTAAATATAGATGGTGAATTTTACCTGTTGAGTAAAAGGTATAGCGAGAGGTGCCAATATACAACTGTTAATTGATAAATCGACTTTACCCAATGATAGGTCACTCGAGATCAATTAATTAAAGCTAAACTATATCTGTAGCTGAGCAAACAGGCAAGTTCCTAACCCTAAACTTCTTACATTATTGCAAGTTCTCCTTTACTCAACTTTTACATTGAGCAAATTTCTAAGCCTTATGCACTATTTTTAATTCGTACAAAAAGGTATATATATACTGTTGCAAGTTATTCTTTAAGCTTGAGTTTTTATCTCCAAGCATGCCTTAAGTGGTCTAATTACTTTCTAAATTATTCCACATCTGTATATTTATTGACATTCGCACTCGTGCATTTGAAATTCGTGTATTTAAATTCAGAAATTTATAAACCATTCATGGTTAAGTCTGACCCTTGTTCGGTCAGACAAATATGTGAGAATTTATAAAAGCTATCTGAACCAATCAAATGGTAAGGATTCTGAAACTGTATGAACACCCCTTTATTTATAGGGGAGTACCCCACGTACCGTATATAAGGTACAAATAGCAGAATTAAATGTTATGCATATACATAGGGTACGCGAGGCTGATCCCCTCAAGTACGTTATTCTGTAGCCAGTAACCAGAGGGTCAACCAGCTATTGACTCCTTTGGAAGTTATCGTTCAAAGTCTATTTGACTATCAATTGTTCTAAAAGCAATTATTGTTCTTGCTTCTGATTTTTTCTAATGTTGAAATTCCTTAATATCCCTTCATCATGATATATCCTTATTGTCATACTTTAAACTTGCTGGGCAAACTCGTTGCTCATTCTTGCTATATCATGATCTCATTGCAGCTAAACCCGAGACGTCAGGGAAGAACAAAGGGAAGGAAAAGATGAAGTGATAGACTTCATGTAGCAGAAGATAAAATTATGTGTAGTTAATTTCTATAATGTAATTTAATCCCTGATAGTTATTAGGATACGGATTGTGTATGTGTTTAAGGTTATTTGTATTCTGGGACTAGTAACACCTTGTAATGAACAACGTATGTTTATTTTATTCCGCATTTTAGATACCATATGTTGTTATAGGTGGATGTTTATGTTGGATCGTGATGACCGGATCCGGGTCGGGTCTCTAATTACCCGAATCCGGTCATCACGATCCAATACAACATTCACCTCTAACAACACACATTGACTAAAATGCGGAATATAACAAACATATGTTGTTCATTAAAAAGGTGTTACTAGTCCCAAGATACAATAACCTTAAATACTTAACACAATTCCATACCCCAAATAACTATCAGGGTTTAAATTACATTAATAATAATTAACTATACTTATGATAAAATCAGCTACATGAAGCCTATCACTTCATCTTTTCTTTCCCTTTGCTCTTTCCCGATGTCTCGGGTTTAGCTGCAATGGAGTCATGATATAACAAGGGTGAGCAACGAGTTTGCTCAGCAAGTTTAAAGTACAACACTGAGGATATATCATGATGAAAGGAATATAGAAAGAGATTTCAACAATATAATTATCAGAAGCAAGAACAATAATTGCTTTTAGAACAATTGATAGTCAAGTAGACTTTGAACAATAACTTTCAAAGGAGTCAATAGCTAGTTGACCCTCTAGTTACTGGCTACAAAATAAGTACTTGAGGGGATCACCTCGCGTACGCTATGTATATGCATAACATTTAAATCTGCTGTTTGTACCTTATATACGGTACCTGGGTATTCCCCTATAATAAAAGGGGTGTTCATTCAGTCTAAGAATCCTTACCATTGATTGGTTCGGATAGCTTTTATAAATTCTCACATACTTGCCTGACTGAACAAGGGTTCAGACTTAATCATGAATAGTTCATGAATTTCGGAACTTTAATAAATGTACGAATTCAAATGCACCGAATGCGAGTGTCAATAATATTGATGTGGAATAACTGTAAATTAATTAAACCACTTAAGCATTCTTGGAATAAAACTTCAAGCTACAATAGAATAGTAGCCTACTCGAATTAAAAGAAACTTGCAACAATTAACGTTTCGATATAAAGAACTTGCTCAATGTAAAAGTTGAGTAAGAGGAACTTGTCTGTTTGTCCAGCTACAATTAATCTTAGCTTTAACTATTTGGTCTTGAAGGACCTAACATTGAATAAGTTGACTTATCAATTAATATGGCATAGTTGTACATTGGTATACCTTCTTTTGCTATTTATTTAGCAGATAAATAATTCATCATCTACATTTAATTACTATTTAACATTAGCTAAACAGAAATTAATTAATGGCCTTTAGCTATTATTTGAAAATAAATAACAACTAATCATGATTACTTATTCTTCGAATACTCAAATTATTACCTTTAATTGTCCCTAAGTATGGGTTAATAATCCTTATTTATTATGTTCATACTTAATTATTATTTAATATTCAGTAAACAATAATTAAATATTTATTATCTTTATTTATTATTTTCATACTTAATTATTATTTAATATTCAGTAAACAATAATTAAATATTTATTATCTTTATTTATTATTTTCATACTTAATTATTATTTAATATTCAGTAAACAATAATTAAATATTTATTATCTTTATTTATTATTTTCTGTTAAATAATAAATAATTATTTTATTAGCACATTATTAATTCAAAAATTCCCAATAATTAAGCCAATAGTACTATATTTGATTATTAGATAATAGTTATATAATAAACCATTAGACTTCATTTGTTATTCGTTCCATTTGAATATTGCTCACACTATTTCGAGGGTCATTAGGTATGATAATAATACACCAATTGCCCCTAACAATATTTTAAGTCCCAACTATTATTGTTAATTTTGAAATGGGATAATTAGAGAGCCAATATTATTCACCTCCTGGGAATCTTTTGTTAATCAGCTATGATTTAATTACTTCTTAGCATTACAAAAAAAATACTAATGATGGTGTTGCATTTGCGAAGTGATAGTGTTAATCAACTGAAAGGAGCGATTAGCCCTCAATTAAGAGTTTTACTCGACCTAATTTTGTTTACTGCATTGGATGCCAACGGCGTGGCTGCCGCTCACGCCTTACACCTCGACTCAGCCCCAACCATCAGCCACATAAACACATCCTAACAGTTGACTCGGTCCCAACACAACATGCAACACATATGTTTCAATTTATAACACATAATAAACCATAGTTAAGTTTCTCATACAACAATGTTGTTAACAGAACGCTTAATGCCAAAATGAAACTCAGTTTGGTTCAGGCATTACAACAAACATATGCTATGCACCCTAAAACACCACACTGGCATATCCTCAGTACAAACTCAACTGCCAGAACCTTAAGGTTCTTCAATACACAAATTCTTAAACTAAAGCAGTACAACCCAATACAAGGAAATAATACAGTTTCAATTACAGAAGAAAGGAAGGGAATCAACAGCTCACGATTATACCTTGAGCTTGCACGGATTGCCGGTCTTCTCTTTCTCCCAAAATAAGTCACGAAGCCGGACATCCACTTCTCAAGCCACCCACGACTGACTCTCCCTGCTCTCCCTTCTTTCGGTGATATCTCTCTCTAGGTTAAACTCACCAAAAATTGGCAGCTTTGGCTAGGATCTGGGTTCCAATTTATAGAATCGGGTTTGTCCAATTCGCCGGTCAATACCCCAATGGACAACCCAGTGACTAGCGGGTAGAGGGAGGTAGCTGTCGATGTCAACACCAACCCATCCAAGCCCAGTTGTCGTCAATCCTTGAGCCGTGCAGTCCCGTCGGTCGAATCACCGATCGTTTGGATCCTTTGGTCCGTTCGTCGAGCGCTCGGTCGTTGCCCCGTTCCAGTCGTGCCGCCGGTCCCCTCACGCTATCATGCTGTCACACCGGCCCCCCACACGCCGACCTGTCGCGCCCCTTTCCCCCCTCCTTTTGCTTCGTTCGATTGAGAGGCTAGGTCAATTAGGTTGTGATTTTAATCCAGCTCTGCTCCCAAACTGGTTTCACAGAGATGGACTTGCCCCAACCCGATTGAAATCGGTTCGACCCGGCAGGAGAAGGATTGGGCTCAACCCAAATGAAGTTGGGTCGGATGATATAAATAGAAGGGTGGCCCAATAGGAAATGGAAGGGAGATTGATCTAACACAATAGTGTTGGGCCATTCGAAGTAAAGGGAAAATGGCCCAATATATTAACTAAATTTAATAATAATTGTATTTTAGCATCTCAATTAGTTAACCCACTTGATTAATTAATTGTTTAAAGGAATATTTACCCTGGCAATAAATCCCCCATTCGGATTATTTAATTCGATAAATATAATGCCATATCATGATAAAATAAAATTATTTATTTATATTTTTACCAATTTCCTTTCCAACCAACTCTTAGGGTTAACTCACTAATTTATTCGAACCATTGATGAATCATTTTAAGGGAAAATTATTAGGTCATATGGTTATATAATTAAATATTAATACTTACATGGGTCCAATTAAGTTCGAAAAATTTAAATAAAATAATTTCCTATGTCAAAATAAATTGATAACAAGGTTCAAAATTCCTGGACATTACAAGAATTCTCCTATAACAACAGTTATCAAGTAAATATAGATATGGCCGAGGCTTTGTATGGACAAAAATGCCGCTCTCCAGTATGCTAGAATGAAGTTAGAGAAGCAAAACTGTTGGTACCTGAATTGGTACGCATGACTACAAAAAAGATACAAATGATTCGACAATAAATTTAAACAACACAAGAGTGACACAATAGTTATGTCGATCTTCACCGAAGAGACGAGGAATTCAATATCGGAGAACATGTATTTCTACGTATTGTCCCATGGAAAGGAGTTACTAGACTCAGAAAGAGAGAAAAACTCAATCCTCGATTTACTGGTCCATTCAAAATCTTGGATTGAGTGGGAATTGTAGCCTATAAATTAGCTCTACTACCTAACATGTCTCGTATTCATAACGTATTTCACATATCTATGTTACGTAAATATGTGAATGACCCAAACCACATCATTGAGTTGGAGCCAGATGAGATAGCAGAAGATTTGACATATGAAGAGATACTAGTCAAGATCTTAGATAAGAAGGAACATAATATCCTATGCTTAAATGTCATACCTTAAGTTAAATTTTTTTTGGAGGAATCATAATACAGAGGAAATGACCTAGGAGTTAGAATATGAAACGAGAGCTAGATACCCTCACCACTTTGAGATGTCAAGTACGTCAAATTTCGAGGACGAAATTTCATAAGGAGGGGAGGTTGTAAGACCCCAACTTTTAATTAATAAAACTTATTTTATCTTTATATATTATTCTAAATAGTAAGACATTAAATTGATAAAAAGTTAACGTTAAGGATGATATGTGCAAATTATAAGAAATAACAAGAATATCGGCGGGGACGCCAAAGAATATTTGGTACCATACGACGACGCCATAACAACCAATCATTGGTAGATTCCACAACAGAATAATTGTCAGATATAGAAAACAACAAAATAACCGTTAATAAAAATTATCAGCTGAACTGTTACTTTTAATTGTAAAATACCCGAAAATAAATGAACAGTAACACACAGTATCACTCCAGTATTCCACAGTTTTAAACCAATAATTGTCACACTAACAAGGGTGGTAATGGAAAGTTACTTAATTAAAAGTTACGAATACTAAAAAGTTACGCAGACTCATTAAATACGTTAGGTAAGAATAATGTACATATAAATATTTAATAGCACTGCATATATAATACTAGTAAATACTAAATGAGACAAATTATCAAACACGAATTAAAACTACATAACCAATAGAAATAAAAATATGGAGAAGAAGATGAAATAAATGTGTTAGGTAGTAGATATAAGAATTAATGCTTGAAGACTTTTGTAGGAGTTAGGAATTGTAAGAATTAGATAGCTCCCGTAGAAGATAAATTGAAGCACATGAAGGAAACCAAGACGCATGTAGTCAAAAGTGTATTTAATTTTAGGAAGACAAGTTTGAATGGTAAAGGGGGGTGCCCTATAAAAGGGGAACTCAGGTAGAAAGATTACACAGAGGGGTGAGCAATTCGGTTATAACCGAACCGAATAGATTATTCGGTTATAACCGAAAACTGAAATATATACATTTTAGATATCCGAATAAGTAGCCGAATTTAGTAATAACCGAATTACCGAATAACTAAATGGTAAATTCGGTTATTCGATTAATAACCGAAATGAAGACTTCCATCATTAACATTTAAGTATTTAACAACATTACAATTTACAACAGTCAACTAAACAGCAGAAGCAGCCAATGCCCAATATATAATTAAAATTAACAGTACATGATAATTCAAAACCTTAACATGATTAAAATTATCAATACATAATTCATAAATTAATAATCCATAATAAGAGTCTAAGACCATAACAAGCTAACAAAGTAACAAGTAAAAGCAGTGCAGTAGGCAGCATCCAACACAACACAGCAGGCAGCAACCAACACAATAGGCAACAAGCAACAGGCAGCAAGCAAACAGCACAGCAGTCAGCACTCAGCAGATGAGCACTTCTCTATAAGTCAATAACTGAATAATATAGAGACAAATGAGTGTAAGCCATCCAAATTAGTATCCAATAAGTTAATAACTGATTTCCATATACTAAACAAAAGTCAAGAGTGCGTGTGTTAAAATTAGATCACCAGCATGTTAGATATTTCATAGTACTTGCCCTTCTTGACCAGATTTAAGAGATGAATGAAGCAGCCTTAAAATCAGAGATTATTCTTATAATTTCAAGAAATTGTTGGCATTATTCATAACATAGATATGCACTTAGTAAAAAAAAAATTAGATGTGCATCTAGATAACGATCAAAATGACAATTATTATTATAGTAAAAACTAAACATAGATATGCATTAGTTACGATTTTAGTGTACAAATATAAGTTACTGGTTTTGTACCCCCTAGGAATTTTTCCAAGATAGTCAGTTGTTGAAGAATCCGACCCTATCATACTACAAAACATAAGAATAAAAATTGAGTAACAAAAAGAGTGAGTGAAATTAACATATTCTCTAGATTTTTTATAAAAAAAAAAAAAAAAAAAATTGTAAATAACGTTTTTACTTTTTGTCAAAGACTACCACTGACCGAAGCTCACAATTCTTAATTAAAGCTGAGACAAGACAGATGAAGAAATCATTTCATTAGTTTTAAAAAACAACCACCAAAGGCAGAGGCAGAAAGTTGGTGTTTTTTGATGCAAAATGGATCATGTACTATTGAATTGATTCATTACGGTTGTGTATCAAGTTTCCTCTCCCATATGTCTCTATACAATATCAAGAACTCGGTAGAGGACGAAGAAATAAACTCACAAAAAAGCCTCACATAAAAGAGGAAACACATTTTACATAAAAGAAGAAATAAACTCACCTAAGTGATAATCGAACCCGAGACTTAAAGATCACTGTAACTCAGTCTTACGTACTAGGTTAAAACCTCATCGGCAATCTCTAATCATAGTCTCAATATCACTAAAACAATTAATATTCATATTTTGCGGCATTGTTCCAATAGTAGAGAGGTAGAGACTGAAAAAAGTCAGCTGGGGTCTGTAACGATCTAGTAACATGTCCTAAATTAACAAGTCAACACAAGGATTAAGTGCATAGAAAAATGATACCATCATGTGATCAGTATACCATCATGAGAACACAAGGACTGCACAAGACATTTACCGACAAATTCTGGTTGTTAATCTTTATAATGTCTATCAATTATTTATATGAAGTTTATGTTTCAGTTTTTTTAGTAGGCCAATCATCTAGGCGCTCAAAGCATTGCTCATCAATGAGAAGATTGTCTGGAGGCGTATAATTACTTCATTGCGTTGAAGTGGAACATAATATGCATAAATAAAATCGTTTTCCTATCAACAATTAGAGTAAAGGTAGCTACTTCTAGAATGAAAGTGTATCATGTTTTGGAACATTTGTACCAAAACGCAATTCGCTACCATGTTAGTATTTTCTGGTAATCATTCTATAGATTGATCCTACAACCAATTTAAGTAATTGTGAGGTTCCCTATACCTTGACAAAGTATTCTGTAAATTTTGGTAAAAATCTAGTATCTAATTATTCACTCGAAATTAAGACTTGCAAAACAACTAAACACTTACTATGTGTTCATTTCACTCTTTATCGACGGATGACAATCATTTCCATGTGCACGAAAAGTATGAAAGAGGAATTCACAATGAGTAACAACTGCGATCTCTTTCTCTTTCCTCGTCCACAACCTGGACATTTAGAAGGGAAACAAAAAAACTACTTTAAATAACAACCATTTTCTCCAAAGGCCAACTTATGACAAATGTTTTAAGTTTTTCAAAATAGTAAAACTGTTAAAAGTAGCATTAGCCACAATGTAAAACTGAAGTACTTTAGTCAATACAAATATTTGTTCAATAGTGCTTAAGTTTCTGCTGCCAAGCCGATTAGAATTTGTGAGGCTAACAAAAGCAATTCAATTAAACACTTGTCACTAATTGCAATAAAAATATGTATAGTAGATGCTTGGTTAAAATTACAATAAGAATTGCTCCATAGAATTACCAGTCCAAAAACTGCATTCCCCTGGTAGCAACCTCTTCAATTTTTTTCTCTGTCGTTAGGCTTCCACAAAATGTCAGCATCATTTTCTATCTGCATAAAAATTTACCATACCAGCAGAACTAAGAAGTTGATTCTGACTAACTACACACACAAATGAACCAGATGAAATTATACATGCTTAACCAACATTGGAAAAAATACTTGCCAATGAAAAATCAATTCCAGGAAAAAGGGGTTTATACTCGTTAATGTTTCTCCTCTGATTATGTGGATGAAATCCCTGCATTATGTAATATAAAGGCATTGAGCAAGAGTAACTTGGATCTAAAAGTCATCTAAGAGACTAAAAAGAGAGCAAAATATGGTAAACTCCTACTTACCACGTGTTCCAAGTGTTCCTTTATGCGAGAAGAATGGATACGATACAAGGGAAATTAGCACAAGCCACAAGCAATGATGATAATATTGGTGCAGCAGTTCTGGAACTGGTGATAAAACAATGGAAATTATTGATGCCTCTAATAGCCCATAACAACGTATTATGGCCATTTGTGCTATAGTAATGGATGAAGCAGTATGCCCTACAACCGGAGATTATAGCACTCAACTGCAATCCCCTAAATGTGGTATTGATAGATTATTAGCAACTTCTACTCCAACACTAGAATAGGTGATAAAGGATGGACAAACTAATCCTCTTATAAAGGATGTTACAGATTATGAGGAGATACATAGAATTGAGTTGGTCCAACTAATAAAAGCTATAAAAGATAATTTTATTGGCATGGTGTCAAAATCCCCTCCTGTTATGTTGCCTCAGAGTTTGTCTGTTAACATGTTAGACAAAGTCATATTGCATATGAACTAGGCAGCAGTACATATTCCTTAAAAGCATAATTTGCATCTCTTCAAGCCAAACCATCCAATAGAAGGAAAAGGGAAAAATCGAAAATCAAGTCACTCGTTTGTGGTTGGTCACTAGAAATGCTAAAAGATCAGCTTCAAAACTTCCTTCAACATGATATATACAAGCGAGTCTGATATAGTATTACTATTTTAGGATTTCATTGGTCCGCTAAGTTGTATCCCACTTGGGAATTGTGTCTATGGTAAAACTTTTGTGTTCCCACCTCTTGTAGACAATGTTCTAAAAATCTCAAGGTGGACCGAGACAGTGGAGGGGGCGCCTAGCGTCTAGGCTGCCTATTCGGGGTGCCTAGGCATTTTCCTAGGCTGACTAGGTGTTTCTTATGCGATATTATTTATTTATTTTTCTATTTTATATACTTGTTATACTACATAAAACATATAATAGATGTAAGTTTTCAGTTGGTGTACTAGGCTTTTTGCTAAGCAAGAGGTCCTAGGTTCAAACCCCTTCCCCAAATTAGCCAAAAAAAAAAAAAATTTAAACTTTACATGAAAAATTACCAAAAAAATTTAAGGACTTAATAAATTCATTTCAAGTATTGTAGAGTATTAAAGCCTTTATTAAATTAGTGCAGTAGAGGTCTGATTCCGCATAGGCTAGGCATGATTAAGCGGACCTAGACCTAGACGGGGATTTTTAGAATGTTGCTTGTAGTTATACGTTTGTTGTAATAAACAGGTTGAGGGCAATGCCAACCAAAAGAAAAACAAATTTAATTGAATGTTCATATATAACATATTTGTGGTGCCTATTCCATGCACAAACAATTGTTCTTGTAATCACAACTGACAACAAAGAACCCCATTCTCAGCCCATTAAAGTACATTAGTTCCTACTCAATACCATTGGTAGAAAATTTGGTACAACATCACAATATTTATTTGATCACATGGTGTCCGGACCAGATTTGCAGTGAGTTTCTAAAAAGTTCAACTCTTAGCATAATTGAAAATTGTGGAACTATTATTAACTTCACGTGTGAAAAAATCTTGAAAGGTAGTTCAGCATCTAGATCGATGTAGAATTCAACACATTCTTTGTAATAACAAGCGTTGGAGAAGTTGGCACTCTGAGTATTAGATTAAATCTAAGAAGCACGGATAAGGGTGTAGGGATACGAGTGCGTAATACGGAGATACGAAATTCGCCAAATCTCAAAATATGAGGATTCAGGCACGAGGGGATTCGACATATATTGTATTATTAAATATTAAAATATTTATGTGTCTAATTATATATATATATATATATATATATATATATTAAACAAAATAAATAATACACAATAAAAAAAAAAAAAATCCAACAAACAATATAAATCTAATGTTTTGAAGTCATAAAAATAACAAAATAATCATAAATAATTCAAAACACATAAGTTATAAAGGAAGAGAGAATCCCTAAGTGTCCAGGAGAGAGTATCGCCAATTCATAGGGGTGGATAATGAAGAATTCCTACTTCTTATAATTAAATACATTTCACATTAATACAAGGCTAAACACAAATTTATAAACCTAGTTCAGATAGAGAAAATTCCAGTCATAACAAATGTTGCATTTCAGATATTATGGAACTTTATATAGAGGATAAGCTACAAGTGGAGAGAGTTTAGGACCACCAAATGCTCATATAATATATGAATCAACTAGTTCTATACCTTACTTAAAAAGAAATGTGTTCAATACATGAAAAAGGGACAAAAACAAGAGAGATGCTAAATATTCATAAAGAGGTAATCCTGTCTCTGTCGCATACCAATTTTTCTCGGCATTGCTCCACAGCTATGAATGAGGGGCAATTCAGATTTGAAATTGCAGGACGATCATTATTCCCAGCATTTGCCATCATTAGCAGAGGGACATCTATCCCATCTGCATAACCTTCACCACCAAATGAACTGCAAGAGGATTGTTACGAAATCAATACACAAACGCGCTAAGATAAATAACATACGCACACAACTGTACAAGGCACAAAATAAAGAGACAGACATTTTTACGTGGAAAAACCAATTTCAAAACACGGAATATAGAAATTTGGATGGTTTATTCGATTGAGCTTAGACTAGTGGAGCTCTCAATTGACTCATTTGTCAAGCCTAAAATCATATTCAAAATCGATATATATCGTATTTGTAATACCCGCGCTTTCATCCCACGTCGGCTGATTTACAAACCCTCTCCCCTTTCCTTACCTATATATATATAAGTAATATTTTATTTTACTTATTAAACAATAAGAATTTTCTTATTTTAAGAAAAGACTTTCTGTTAGAGGGACTTTTAGTAAGTACCTCCTTAGTTAAAAAAAAATTTCAGTATCGAGGGCGTAGGCAGACTCCGAACCTCATAATTTCGGGTACGTTTTTTTTTCTTTTTTTGTATTTATTCAATTTAATTTTCTGTATTATTAGTTTATAACTTTAATTAGTATATTGTAGTTAGTTTGTTAGTTAATATTTTGATATTATTTTGGCTAGATATTATGTATCTCTATAATAATATGGAGGGTCCAATATATGCATAAAACAGTTAAATACTAATATTGTAGTATTTAATAAAATGTATTATTTTGGTGAATAGATTATATTGAGCGAGTCTCACCAATTGCATCTGTAATTGTGGGTATTGCATTACGTACTCCAGGTACGGATTTTTGTACTCTTTCAACGATACTCCTTTAATTTTAATTTGTTCGTTTTGTTCCTCATTCAGAATTCAAATATTGTTTCGATATTTTGTTCATAGTTAAATTCATACGATAGATTTGTTTGATTTTAGATATTCAAAAATTCGTTATTTGTACTCTTTAGACTTATTGAGCATGTCTAGTGTTTATTTTTGTAGAAACGTACATGCTAATATATTTTGGGAGATTTTGTGTCAATTTGTTTCGATTTAGCATGTGCGTATTAGAACCCTTTTGTTGGTATTATGTCGCTTATATTGTGACATGATATTTTTAGATGATATCGTAGGGTGTACCTTGAGCTAACCACATGTGGGGGTACCACAGGCATGTCGTTTTGGCACGAAAGACATGACACTTTCGTGGCAGTGTGATTAGTCCACAGCGTCTCTGTTTTGTGCTCCGATGGGAGTTGGCCATTTGGTGATTTGTTGTGAGAGGCGTATGGGTCGACCCTAGTTTTCTGTTCTGTTTTGCGGATTGCTGATGTTGTGTCAAACACACTTTCCGATTTTGCATGCATTTGGATCTGCAGTCCAATGTGTGATTTGTCTATGTGGCATTATTTGACTTATCTATGTGGCAAGCTATATTTCTGAGCTCGGTATGAAATAACCTCAGTCATTCGATTCAGTTCAGTTATGTTATTCAGTTCAGTTCAGTTCAGTTATGTATTGTGATATTTGTTATTCAGTTCAGTTCAGTTCAGCTATGTTATTCAGTTCAGTTATGTATTGTGATATTTGTTATTCAGTTCAGTTCAGCTATGTTATTCAGTTCAGTTCAGCTATGTTATTCAGTTCAGTTCAGTTCAGTTATGTTATGTTATTGTGATATTTGTTATTTAGTTCAGTTCGATTCAGCTATGTTATTAAGTTCAGTTCAGTTCAGCTATGTTATTGAGTTTAGTTGAGTTTGATTTCGTTATTCAGTTCAGCTATGTTATTGAGTTTAGTTCAGCTTGATTTTGTTATTCATTTCGGTTCATACTTCTGTACTCTATATTCGTATTGGGCAATTGGCTCATGCTGTGTTTTTCTTTCGACAGGTATTCAAGGGGTTCAAGGGCAAGTGTGAAGAGATGTTCCTTTTAGTTTGATATTCTGCTTAGAGTTTGTTCGTGCGTGACCTCCCTTTCCTATTTCGGGAAGGGGGTGTTACAGAGTTGGTATCAGAGCTTAGGTTTCTTTCTTGTAGAAAACTTATTTAGGTTTGACCTGTGAGTTATGGGTAGACTTTTGGGTTAGGTTTTTATTCTGTTTGATACTCTGTTTAGTTGTCACATCACTTTGTATTTGAATTTGTCGTTAATCAATTTCGTTTTCATCTGTTATTTTATTTCATCAATAAATCATTCGGAATTATCCGCAACTTTTTGATAATTAGGCACGTTCCTTTTCTTTTGATTCCGGGGACGGAATCCTTTTTAAGGGGGAAGAAATGTAATACCCACGCTTTCATCCCACATCGGCTGATTTACAAACCCTCTCCCCTTTCCTTACCTATATATATATAAGTAATATTTTATTTTATTTATTAAACAATAAGAATTTTCTTATTTTAAGAAAAGACTTTTTGTAAGAGGGACTTTTAGTAAGTACCTCCTTAGTTAAAAAAAAATTTCAGTATCGAGGGCGTAGGCAGACTGCGAACCTCATAATTTCGGGTACGTTTTTTTTTCTTCTTTTGTATTTATTCAATTTAATTTTCTGTATTATTAGTTTATAACTTAAATTAGTATATTGTAGTTAGTTTGTTAGTTAATATTTTGGTATTATTTTGGCTAGATATTATGTATCTCTATAATAATATGGAGGGTTTAATATATGCATAAAACAGTTAAATACTAATATTGTAGTATTTAATAAAATGTATTATTTTGGTGAATAGATTATATTGAGCGAGTCTCACCAATTGCATCTGTAATTGTGGGTATTGCATTACGTACTCCAGGTACGAATTTTTGTACTCTTTCAGCGATACTCCTTTAATTTTAATTTGTTCGTTTTGTTCCTCATTCAGAATTCAAATATTGTTTCGATATTTTGTTCATAGTTAAATTCATACGATAGATTTGTTTGATTTTAGATATTCGAAAATTCGTTATTTGTACTCTTTAGACTTATTGAGCATGTCTAGTCTTTATTTTTGTAGAAACGTACATGCTAATATATTTTGGGAGATTTTGTGTCAATTTGTTTCGATTTAGCATGTGCGTATTAGAACCCTTTTGTTGGTATTATGTCGCTTATATTGTGACATGATATTTTTAGATGATATCGTAGGGTGTACCTTGAGCTAACCACCTGTGGGGGTACCACATGCATGTCGTTTTGGTACGAAAGACATGACACTTCCGTGACAGTGTGATTAGTCTACGGCGTCTCTGTTTTGTGCTCCGATGGGAGTTGGCCATTTGGTGATTTGTTGTGAGAGGCGTATGGGTCGACCCTAGTTTTCTGTTCTGTTTTGCGGATTGCTGATGTTGTGCCAAACACACTTTCCGATTTTGCATGCATTTGGATCTGCAGTCCAATGTGTGATTTGTCTATGTGGCATTATTTGACTTGTCTATGTGGCAAACTATATTTCTGAGCTCGGTATGAAATAACCTCAGCTATTCGATTCAGTTCAGTTATGTTATTCAGTTCAGTTCAGTTCAGTTATGTATTGTGATATTTGTTATTCAGTTCAGTTCAGTTCAGCTATGTTATTCAGTTTAGTTCAGTTCAGTTATGTATTGTGATATTTGTTATTCAGTTCAGTTCAGCTATGTTATTCAGTTCAGTTCAGTTCAGTTCAGCTATGTTATTCAGTTCAGTTCAGCTATGTTATTCAGTTCAGTTCAGTTCAGTTATGTTATTGTGATATTTTTTATTCAGTTCAGTTCGATTCAGCTATGTTATTAAGTTCAGTTCAGTTCAGTTATGATATTGAGTTTAGTTGAGTTTGATTTCGTTATTCAGTTCAGCTATGTTATTGAGTTTAGTTCAGCTTGATTTTGTTATTCATTTTGGTTCATACTTCTGTACTCTATATTCGTACTGGGCAATTGGCTCATGCTGTGTTTTTCTTTCGGCAGGTATTCAAGAGGTTCAAGGGCAAGTGTGAAGAGATGTTCCTTTTAGTTTGATATTCTGCTTAGAGTTTGTTCGTGCGTGACCTCCCTTTCCTATTTCGGGAAGGGGGTGTTACAGTATTACTACCGGATAATAAAAAATATATACTCTCTTCGTCCCATAATAAACGTTCTAATTTGACTTTCATAATTAAATTGATCATTTTTAAAATTAATAAATCTTTAAAAACATTCAAGATATATGCCGAGAGATTATGATCATAATAAACTACGAAAAATGTACTAATAATGTCAAGTCTCGTAATTTAAAAATTCTATATAAATATTTTTAGTTATTTGTTTTAAAAATGGTCATTTTAATCCACTAAAATCAAACCAAGACGTTTATTATGGGACGGAAAGAGTATATAATTAAAAGATATATATATATATAGATATAAAGTCCGGATCTTAAGCATACCCTCTTAAATGGCATACCAAGCATACCCCCTCTAGCGACGGACTGGGTAACGGTTTGGTCCGTCGCCGTAGGTCCGGTCCGTTGCTAAAGTTATCCGTTGCTAAAGGCTTTAGCGACGGACCGGACCTATGGCGACGGACCAAACCGTCGCCCGGTCCGTCGCTAAAGGGGGTATGCTTGGTATGTCATTTAAGGGGGTATGCTTAAGATCCGTTCTCTCTCTCTCTCTCTCTCTCTCTCTCTCTCTATATATATATATATATATATATATATATATATATATATATATATATATAGGGTTCTGAAGTTTCAGTATGGATCAAAATTTTTGGTAATGAAGTACCTTAACAATGATGAAACAATGACTGATTCAATCCTCTTGGAAAGTCCAGATGCATGAACATGCTTGTGCAGATTATCTACCTGTTTAAGAACGTCGACAAAATAATTGAAGCATTCCTTTTCGTAAAACATAAGATGGATCCAAAAACATCATAGAAAATATCATGAATGTAATGGTAACCGTACTACATCAGATTGACAATTAAACCATATGCCATGGACCATGGAGCTTACCTGCTGCCTACCAAGAGGGGTGAGGCATGCATCAAATAGGTCGCTAAAGTTCGTATCTCCTTCTACGTTACGAACACCTTGAGCATGTCTGACCTATATATAAAAAATGTATGTAAGTTCTGTTTTTTTTAATTGAAGCACAATGCCTTTGAGTTGCAATTTTAATGTCATAACAATATTCACATAAAATATCATGGCTTCACTTTGAAAGATGATAAAATTATAAAATAAAATAAAATAACTTGTACCATTAAAATTGGAGGACGGGGAAAGGTATGAAAGTGGCACAAAACCAGGTGAATAGTTTTATACACTTGTACCAGCAATAGGAGCCATATCAGCAACTGTACATAAATGAAAGTAGATTAATATAGAATGCAAGAAACAGGGCAGCTAAGGTGATAAGTAAAAAAGGAATAACAAAATTGGAACGACCCGAGCCTTGATCAAGACCAATCCACTCTTTCAATAACTCTTAGGTCATCACGGCACACCTTATGTTACACGGACTCTTCACCTCGTAATAAAGTACCCATGTTAACACGCGACACTCCAGATAAGTATATGAGTACTAGACACTTTATTTTAGAGTAAAAAAATAGCAAAATTGAGCCGTATTCGTATCGAACTGCTCAAAATACCGTGTCCAACCAGACACTTCATCCAAGTCCGTGTAACATAGAGCCCACCACAAGATCGTCAGAAAATCATAAAAAGTTATGGGCCTATGCCACTCTACAATTTAGTCGTCCTCGTCAGGTCTCAGGGAATGACCTCGTCACATCTCACTCTAACTCACACGGCTCAGTCAATCATGTCCCAAGAGCACGCGAGTCATTTTGGGCCACCATAGACTGCTAAAACTCATGAAAAGTTATTGATAAATAGAGTTATGTTGGAACTTGTGGCTCATAACTAAGAAGTTTACGGCGCGGGACGCGCTATTGCACAGCATCAGAGTGGCACAGAGCGCGCTAAGGCTTTTGTGGTGTTCTGCATGGGTAGCGCGGGGCGCGCCGTTGCTGGGCTTGAAATGGCGCGGGGTGCGCCACAGGCGGGTTTCAGGTTCGGATGGACTAGCTCGGGGCGCGCCAGTGGAAGCTAAGGAACGGCGCGGGGCGTGCCGTTCGGCGAATTCAGTTTTCCTATTTGATTTCCGATAGGACATTATAGGTATTTGAGACATAATGTGAAGTAGGATTGGAATAGGATTAGTAGCTATAAATACTATCTATTGTAAAGCTCTATGTAACCTAATCAAGAGAATCAATAAAACAACTAGCCGCCCGTGGACGTACCCAGGTTTTGGGGAACCACGTAAATCTCTGTGTTAATTCTATACTGTCGTGTGCGTGTGTGTGATCCATCGATTCTAACAAGTTAAAACCTTATATACAAGTTTTCTATTACTTATATACAGTTAGGTTCATCACACAATGTGGTGGGACTGGGATATTACGAAAATCATGGAAATCATAACTATTAAACCCCATCTCAGCTACAATCATGCACCCTTTAGTAGCTTTCAGTAGCTACTTGGAACAATAATATGAATACTCGCTTTGTTTCATAAAAAAATAAATCTCATTTGCAAAATTCACGAATATTAAGAATATACTTCTTCCGTTCCAAAATATAAAATATTGTTTCATAATTTTTAATGAATTGTCTTTATTTTGAGCTTTAAAGTGTTTTAAATTGACTTTCAAAATCAATAATAATCATATAATTGGGAACAAAGGTAGTATTTTGTTCTATGTATAACTCTAAAATAATAAGTTGTTAGTTTAGTACACTACAAAAAAAGGTCATTGGCGACAGGTTTTTTGCCGACGGCATAAACGTTGTCACTAATAAGGTCATTGGCGACGGCGACGGCTATGCTGTCGCCAATGACCCCCATTGCCAATGAGTTTGTTCTCTCCATGTAATGACTTATTTTTTGGCGCCATTAATTCACGGGAGAGGGAAAGTCATTGGCGACGGACTCAAACTCTACTCAATCTCGACGGGGTCATTCTCGACAGCATTGCCGTCGAGAATGACTTTTTAATTTTAAAGCCCTAGGCTCAAAGGCAGGGGTGAAATTTTATACCCAAAATTCTAAATTGCAGCGCGAATTCCCTTTCCTTCTCCCTCTTCCATACTCGGCCTAGTTGGTGTAAGAGAGAAAGAGGGGGGATGCGAATGAAGTTGTTGGAGGAGGAGGAGAAAGAAGAAGGAGAAACATGTAATTACATGTATGTATGCAGGGGCGGATCCATTTGAAGGGCAGCATAGCCAGCTCCTATGCTGGGTTTTTTATCCCATGGGTAATTTTTTTTTTAAGGTATAGGAGTATGGCAGAATTTATAAATTAATAAACTCAAGGCGGCAGATTAATAAAAAAGTTAAACTCGATGTATTAAAAGAAACAAGTTCATGCTAATCTAATTCTACAAAGTACAAAGTAAAGCAGTAATATATGTATTAAAAGTTAAATTCGATGTATTATGTTTTCAATAAAATTTAGTGCAATGAGTCTTAATATCTTTTATCCATACGTTGATTATTTATTTTGAATTTTTTTCTTATTTTAGGTAACGATTTATGAATATTTATTTATTGTATATTATAAAATTCTATGTACATTGCATAAAATAATTGATCTCAAATGGGTTGTTGACTTGTTATATATATATAATAGTATTACTTGTTATATTAACAATATTTGTAACCAAATACATATTTTACATATGCAAATGTCCGTAAAATACAAAATTATCTAAAAAAAATGGCTCGGGAGCGTGGCCCCCGAACCCCCGTCAAATCCGCTCTAAGACCAAAATCCGCCCCTGTATGTATGGAAGGGGTGGGCATGTTGAGGCATCTCATCGGGCAGGTTCAAGAGCTCTTACAACTCTACGACGGCTCTCCACCTCCTTCTTTCTTTCTCAAATTTCACCCGAAAACGCTAGGCCACTACTCCAACCACCGCAAAACAGGTCTTTTTCTTTCCCAATTTAGATCCATGCTACTACTATTCTTGTTTCAATTGCCAAATATCTATTGTTTTCATCTTCATTGGTTTTCGAATATAGTTTATTTCACTTTCCCTTCTTCTTATATTTTTCGTTGATTACTCTTTTAATTATCTTTATGCTTTGATTGTACAAGTAATTTTAGCATTACCTGTAATATATTATGGGAATACAGTACTATTTGGTTTATTAGCATTACCCATATATTAAGCACTTGTTGTTTAAGCAACAAGGAGTATGCTCATGGAAGAAGTACCACTACTAGAAAAATGAGATGATGTTTGAGGTAAATATCTTACCAATGTATACTTGCTCATTTAATTTGCAGAGAGAGGGTTTTGAAATTGTGTTAGTGTTGGTTTTGGCTTCTTAAAATTGCAAACTAGGGCTATGTTTGTTTGCAAGGATTACACTTGGGATAGGATTATTAATCCCAAGTGTCTTGTTTGTTTTTAAATTTGGACTTAAGACTATTAGTCCATAGATTATAAAATGACTTAATATGGGGGACTATTTAATACCATATTCAACTAGGTATTATAATCTCCACCATTTGGGACTAAAAATTTTTAGACAAAATTAACCTCAAAGCTTTTATATTTCATCTTTTATGCAAGCAACCCATGTTGTGTCATAAGGCGTTATGCTTATGTCTCCATCTTCCATGCATTCAAAAATCGATCTAATGTAAGTCACGCTGCATAATTTCATTGTCGGATTGGGAAACCTTTTCACAAAAGAATCATCTATTAATCATCTTATATTTTATTAAAATATATTTTAATCATCTTATATTTTATTATTTTTTTCAGCACCAAAATAAATAAATAAAATATTTTTCATATATATATATATATATATATATATATATATATATATATATATATATATATGCATGTGTGCAAACAGTGCTATTAAAAAAATATATTTAACAGTGCTATTAAACAGTACTATTGTAAATTAAAAATAAAATATTTAACAGTGCTATTAAAAAAATATTTAACAAGAATAGTTTAACAAGAATATATTAAAAATATATTTAACAGTGCTTCGTATAGTTTTAAAAACATATACTGCATTTCTGACTCACATCATGGATTTTTTGACTCAGTAAGAGGCCTCAAGTTAAGATTAGTATCTCTATTTAATAAGAATATATTAAAAAGAATATATTAATAAAAATATATTTTACAATAGTGCTGTTAAACAGTGCTATTGTAAATTAAAAATAAAATATTTTAACAGTGCTATTAATAAAATATTTAACAGTGCTACTAAAAAAATATTTCTAATTTTTAATTTTCATAAATCATAATGCATAAATTTTTTTTTTCTACCCATTATCTAATCTACTATTGAAACTAATATATTTAATAGTGCTATTGAATAAATATGTTATTATTGGTAAGGGTATAATAGTCTAAACGATATTTTTTTATCCAATCCTTTAATTAATCCTGCAAAAAACAAACATAACATGAGATTATTTTAAATTATCCCATGAATTATTCCATAAAAAACAAACATGTGACTTGGACTATTTAATGCTAGGATTAATAGTCTTGGAATTATAATCCTTGCAAACAAACATGGTCTAGGTGTTTGTTAAAATGACTCGGAGAATAAAAAACATAGCATCTTAACCAAGATTAAAAGGCTAGCCAGGTGTTAGTAAAATTATAAGTTTATTTGCTGTGATTTTGTTACTCCCAAGTCCTAATCGAAAATAAAAGGAGAATAAATAGCTTGTAAAATTTGAAAGTTGCTGATAATGTTAAAACGAGGGAGGTGATATAAGGCATTGGTAGTATTGTCTTATCCCACTCGATTAATATACCTCGACTTTAAAGAGTTTTAGTTTTCATTGAATATTTACCTATATATATATATATATATATATATATATATATATTAATCGTGTTTGTTTGAATTCATTAATGTTGGTATATGAGATTTTTTGTGATTGTTACAGCCTTGATTGAGATATAATAAATGTTAGGATCTTACATTGATTTCCTAATGACTCAATCATATCTTCAAGCCTTCATGCTTTCAATCCTTCATAAACCTAGACTTTAAGAAATATTTTGTTGTCTCATTAATATCCGTAAAAGCATGAGTAAACATTTAGTACAATGAGAAAGTCATCATCAAAACATAAGGTTGGAATATGACCAAGTCAACATTCACAACATTTATGGCATTTACAGCTATAATGTTTGGTACATTTGGACTTCCAAACATACCATACCATTTTTTGTACTTTACGTTTGAGTTTCAAATGTTAAGTCTGTGAGTTAAATAAATTGCGTTTGAAACAAGCAAATCAAGATCCCCTCAATTTTATCTATCCTCCAATTCCCCTTAAGACATTTAGTGACACAAATATCATCTTTAGCAGCAATATTAACAATACAATTATTTGCAATAAATTTTATTATGTTGTTACTTATTTGCGACGAATTTTATTGTGATGCTAAATACAATATATCAATTTGATTGTTCATTTCAAGGGTAATTTGGACATTAACTTATAATTCTCAAATACAAATTACATAATTATAATAATACATGTTCAAATTCAATGAATATAATAATTTTATATATATGCATGCATGCATGAATCTCACAATAAAGTAAAAGTAAAAAAAAGAAGTCACAAAAAACACTAATGTCAATACATACATACAAGTATATAATAAGCCAAGGGGATATCTTATCCAAATTAATTTAGTTGGTCATTTCAAAGGTAATTTGAACATCAACTTATAATTTTTTAATACAGATTATATATATATATATATATATATATATATATATATATATATATATATATATATATACATGCATGAATTTCATAATAAAGTAAAAGAAAAGTCTTAAAAAATATTAATGTCATATAAAAGAGGAACTTACAATTGAATTATTTTAACAAACAAAAAATATATAAAAAAGATAATCCGTGTCTTGCATGAGTTTCAAATTTATAGTCACTAAATGTGTAATGTGTAATAGCAGAAATAAAGAATAAGAATAATAGGATCCCTGTTACACAATATCCATTTAGCAACATCCATTTTATTTTCTAATTTCTCGCAATATCCATTTAGCAACATAAACACACTTTTTTTAACAATGATAATAATGATATAATTATGGGCAAATGACAAAACTGTCCCCCCAAGTTTGGACGAAAATCAATTTGATACTCAAAGTTTGAAAATCTGCAATCAAGACCTCTAAGTATTTTGAAATAACAAAAGTGTTCCTTTTGCCGGACCGGTCAATTTGTCGCCGGAAATTGCCACGTGTCAAGGAGAGAGGAGAGAGAGAATAATCAAAAAAATTATTTTTTCTTTTTTCTAATTATTTTTTCTTCTTTATCAATTTTCTCCTTTCTCTCTCCTCTCTCATTTTCTCTCTCCTCCCTCCTTTTTCTCTCTCCTCTCTCTTCCCTCCACCTTCTCTCTTTCTCACTCCTCCCTCCGCCTCTCCCTTTTCTCTCCTGCTACCCTTTTCTTTCTCTCTCTTCTCTTCTTGATCTCTCTCTTCCCATTTTCCTTTATTTACTTAATTAATTGATATTTTAATATTTTATTTTAAATTGTAATAATATTTTAGAGTGTATATATACTTATATAAAATCATAATACATGTATGCATACATTTAAAATGTATACATATATAAAAAAATATCAATGGTAAGAAGGCAAAATTAAAAACAAGATCATAACTTATTTATAAAAAAAAGCAATTACAAAATAATAACAAAATCAAAAAATTAAATAAATTCTTTTTCTTTTTTCTTATTTTTTTTCTTTTTCTTTATCAAATAGAATCTATCAAAAAATCAAAAGATTCTTATTTAATAGATTTTATTTGATAAAGAAAAAGAAAAAAAAATAAGAAAAAAAAAGAATGTATTTAATTTTTTGATTTTGTTATTATTTTGTAATTATTTTTTTTATAAGTAAGTTATAATCTTGTTTTTAATTTTGTCTTTTACCATTGATATTTTTTTATGTATTATACATTTTAAATGCATGCATGCATTATGATTTTATACAAGTATATACACTCCAAAAAATTATTACAATTTAAAATAAAATCTTAAAATATCAATTAATTAAATAAATGGAATAAGAAGAGAAGAGAGAGAAGAGAGAGAAAAGAGAGAGAGAAAGAAAAGGGTAGCAGGAGAGAGGAGAGAGAAGAGAGAGGCGGAGGGAGGAGTGAGAAAGAGAGAAGGTGGAGGGAGGAGAGAGGAGAGAGAAAGGAGAAAATTGATAAAGAAGAAAAAAAAAATTAGAAAAAAGAAAAAATATTTTTTTTGATTATTTTCTCTCTCCTCTCTCCTTGACACGTGGCAATTTCCGGCGACAAATTGACCGGTCCGGCCAAAAGGAACACTTTTGTTGTTTCAAAATACTTAGAGGTCTTGATTGCAGATTTTCAAACTTTGAGTATCAAATTGATTTTCGTCCAAACTTGGGGGGACAGTTTTGTCATTTGCCTTATAATTATTTACAAAAATTTGGGGATCCGAAATAAATTACTTTCAAAAAACAAAATTTTCAAATGTATCAAAAAAAAATTAAATGCTCTGAACCCGTTAAACATTTCAAATACTGTGCAACTAAACATGCAGAGTTATTGGGGACAGTGTTGGCGTGCGCTGTGTGTTAATTGCTCTGTATTCCAAATATTTTTCCACTCACAACGATTCTCTGTCTCTCCTTCTGTCCTGAAAAGCGTCCCTCTCTCGTATATGTTTGTTTTGTCCTACTCGTATGTGACATCTCCATGGCCCACTCAATCAAAGATTGGGGAAGTTACACTTAGCTAGGGGTTGGTTCGTCTAATAAAAATATAATAAAAATATAGTAATGTAATAAAAATACTCCTTCCATTTCATACTCTCTCCTTTCCATTATATAAGTCATTTTAGAAGAACGTTTTTCATAATATAAGACGTTTTACATATATCTAGGAGAAAAAACTAATTATTTCCTACTTTGTCCCTAGAAAAATAGAGTAATTGAGAGAGAGGAAGAAGAGTAATTAATTAGTGCATAGGTAGTACTGAAATTTCAAACCAACATTAACTACCTAACATTAGAATTAATGAGATTTCTTAATATGTGTGATTATGTCTTAAACGACTTATATAATGGAAAGGAGGGAGTATTATTTAATCATCATTAAAAGTCGATGATGTCTTAGCTTAGTAGTTAAGTCTGAAGTACTGTTACCTTTACCTTTAGCACTCAGGTTCGATTCTCACTTTGGGTGAGTTGTTTTATTTCTTTATGTGAGACTTGTTTTTGAGTTTATTTCTTTCTCTTCTAGTGAGATTTGATTTGTTCTTGATATTGTAATTATGAAATTATTGTATTCCCAAAAAGTGACTTTCAAAAAAAAAAATCATTGGTAAAAAGTCAATTTAAGATATTTTTAAATTTAAAGTTAACGTAAATTATTTTAATTTTAATCAATATAGTAATAAATATTATAAACTATTTAAAAAATAATATTATTGTAAGTTTTATCGTTTATGTGACGCCTCCAAATTCAGGCTTATACAACCTAATTTGAGTAATCAAAATACAAAACACTTACACTAACTCACATAATAAAAATTATTACAATATCGTGTATAACACGGTAATACACACACACACTAAGTCCTCATTACAATTATTTGCACACTATTTTACAACTTGGTGAGCATCACTACAGCCACTAACTCGGACCATCACTCCATTCTCTTGTTCTCCCCGCTAGCTCCGGCTACATTCTCATTTCTTAAAAAGAATTAGAAAATAAAAGAGTGAGCTCGAATAGCCCAGTAAAGGGTATCATGACTAAGATAACGAAAAATAAAATTATCTTTAGCCTTCAACAGTGATTAAATCAGAGATTTAGAAAATACCGGACATCACAAATCTTTAACAAATAATTTACAACGAAATAAATAATCCATTAGAAGAGTCAAATAGACAATAATGTCTAATATTTTTTCCAAATTAAAATTCATCGTTTGGACTCCATCATCGGTAACACCAATGGTCATGATCATGCCAAACAATAGTTCCTCTTTGCACCCTGGCCAAAGAAAACTTTCACCATGTGTGCTTGCCACATAGACTAAAGACGCTCAATAATTATATTGTATTTGCACCCAGGCCAAAGACATTTACAACAACTTGAGTCCTGATGATTAGTACAAGCAACAACAATAATATAAAAGATGAACAGAAATAATAAAAATAATAAAATAAAGAATAAACATTAGAGATTTACAATTTATTTATGTTTACGGAATAATTCAATTGTCAATAGTCCAATAATGTCCAAATTTTCAACACGATATCCAGAATATCGGTCCAAGTTCATGGATAATGTCCAAGGTTCACAAGTAGGAAATTCAACGGTAAGGTTTATGGTACAAAAAATATTTAACAGTCTAAAATGTTCGCAGTTGAAAGAGAAAGTTTAAAGTCCAAAGACAGTTCAAATATAATGGTAAGAGTTCAATAGGAAGGTTCAGGTAAAAATATTTGATGAAGCACAAACTATTAAGAAAATTTTAATAAAATGTTATTTCAAGAATTTTCACCATTTAATATTATGAGAGGTACAAACATGATATTTTTTTACTATAGTACGTCTAAATATTAAGAGATGAAGGAAGAATGATATCCCTTACCTTAGCACGTAACTAGATTCTATTTTTTATGTAATTGATCAACCTGAGCAATTTCAGCACTCATATTGGTGTTATCAATTCTCAGAGTATCCTTATCACATTCAACGAAATACTCACATACTATACTCATGATATACTAGTAGAAGAATTTTTAAAAGATGGAAAAGTATGTGTAATTAGGACCGAGCAAAAAACGGATAAAACTGAATAATCGAACCGAACCGAATTTTTTTAACTGAATTTTTCTTTGGGTATTTTTTATAATTCGGTTATATCCGATTTTATTTTCGGTTTTTGGGTTCGGGTTTAGTTTTCAATTTTTTGTTATTCGGTTAACCGAATAACCGAATTAGAAATAAAAAAAGTAAGGCTTAAAAATTAAAATAGCTCTCATGACTCATGAGTCTCATCTCAGTTCTTAAATCTCACTCTCTAATCTCTATCGACTTTCTCTCAGTCTCAGACTCTCACTACTCAAAACCCAAATCAATCTCTCATATCTCAGATCTCGATACCCTCAGCCCTCATCTCTCACTCTCTCTCGAGTCGTCGACCAACAACTGCCCTAGTGCCTTAAGCCTCTAACCCAAAAGTCAAAAATCCAGTCCCCAAATCGCGACTCCGCTCCGTGATGAGATCCTGATCAGGCTCGCATCAAACGTCAACGACTCAACTCAGGTTTTAAGGGTTTGACAATTGAATTCAAGTAATTAGGCTGAGATTTGTTCAAATGTGCTTAATAAGGAGCTCAATTCAAGCAGACCACGAGTAGAAGATCGATTATATGATTTGGGATTGTTAAATACAATCTATTTAGTAAGATCAAATCAACGCAAACTAAGTAGTCAAGTTCGTATTGATTTGTGTCATCTAATCTGCGACAAAGCCGCATTTCATTTTATGAAGGGAATGGATTCAAGGAACACATCAACGCGTTCGTTTGGGGATTTGATTCTAAGCTCAACGATTTGGTCCATACAAAGGTTCATGTTTGGTGGCGGAAGCAAGAAAGGAATAAAGAATCAAGTTTGGGAATTAAAAGCTCAAATCAGCAAAGTCGCGCGGATGTGGACAGAACGATCTGAGCCGCGATGCTTCCTTCGTTGGGCCATGACGCTTTAATCCGAGCCGTGGCGCTCCATTGCTGAGCCGCAATGCTCTAACGTGTTTCAGCATTTTCCCAGCAGCGTTCCAGAATCTTCTAAAGCCAATTTGCATGGGATTTTGGTTATATTTTCCAATTATAATGTATTTAGGATACTTATTAGTTAGGGATTTGATTCTATATTGATTTCTTATTTTCTTATGTAATTAGGGTTACTTTTTATTAGTATAAATAGGGGTTATGGCTGATGTAATTGAGATACATAATTCAGATTAATAAAAGTTCTCTTATAAGTTTATTCTCTTTTTGGTTCTTTGAGAACTCCTGAACTGTTCATAGTTTTTCTATGAGGTTCAAACTTTGACTTATCATATAATAGATCATAGTTGTGTGTGGCATCTTCTACCGCATCAATCGCCGACTGTACCATGATTACCGTTTACATATAACCAAGGGGTCAAGGTGTCGTTAATGTCCATTCAATGCAGATTTTCGAACCCGAGCAATTGTACAAAAATTACCGTCTATATATAGGCGAGAGGTTAAGGTGTTACGAGCAATCCATCCTACAACTTTGCTAGAAACGATTTGGGCGACGACCACCTCACGCAAGTGTATCGTGGAGTCTATCATTTGGTATCAAAGTTGCGTTCCTAGTAGGTTACTTATCCTTTATTTTCGTGTTTGATTATATAGCAAAAAAAAAGTGAGTATAAAAAAAATCGTGAGTTAAATAAAAAAAAGAAAATATTATTTGTTTCAATTGCTTGGTTTCTGTGAGTTTCAAGGATATTGAGCATTTATTCAAGAAAGGTATAATTGGCGACCGTGAAATCTTGTTAGTAATCATAAGTCATATCTTACTATATTTTGTTTTGTGATAAGTTCTTGTTGAATTGAATAGTAAAACTGTGAAATTATTTTGTGAATTCAAAGAACCTATTAGAGAGAATATAGAGAGGTAAAAGGCAAGAGTGTGAGTTCACTAGAGGTTAAAAGCCTAGTGAGTGATATACGAGTGAAACATTGTTGAGCGAAACACGTAAGGGAGTGGTGAAAATTTTTTTTATCTACTAACCCTTGTTTTGCAATAAACATGTTTGGCTATGAGGAATCATTGAAAAGAAATTCCAGAGTTTGTAGGGATTCTTTCGTGAGTGAATTGAAGAGAACATAGGAGGAAGATTATGAGAGGCATCATAATTATTATAGATATAGGGAGCAACCTCAAAAACTTATGGAGCGTAAGAGCGAGCCTTGATTGTCTAGGGAGACCAAGGAGGACCTCATGGAGTCAGTTCGTAGGATGTTAGAGGCATGTTGAATGCAGCCACAAAGACATTCCTAAGGCGTATAGAGAACAAGTACAGCCGAAGGAGGTGGACGTTAAAGAAGATCATGCAGTCCATAAAGAGTCATTGGTGACTAGAAACGCTACAAGTGTGCAAGCTAACGAGGAAGAAACAATGCATCAAAAGGACATCTTTTATACTAGGTTGCTAGTACAAGAAAAGGTATGCATTGTGAAAATTAATTGTGATATTGGTACTAACATTGCTAGCACTACAATGGTAGAGAAACTAGGTTTGTCAATAGTTGCGCATCCTCAGCCTTACAAGTTACAAGTGATCGTCGATTGTGAGGAGGTGGAAGTGAGTAGATAGGTGTCAGTTTCTTTTCGCATTAGCAGATATGAAGATGAAATATTATGCGATGTAGTTCCAACACATACTTGCCATTTGTTACTTGGGAAGCCATGACGACACAACAGGCACTCGAAGCATAATAGTTATACGAATGAGTATTCATTGGTACACAATCAAAGAAGAGTCACGCTTTGTCCTATGACGTCCGAGCAAGTTCATGACGATCTAATGCACTTACAAACAGATCGTGATAAAAAATAAGAGGGTGAACAAAATAAAGAGAGTGAAAAGATTGAAAGTGAAAAAAAATTTAGAGAGAGATGAGAATGAAAAGAAAAGAGAGAGTGAAAAGAGCGAGATTGAAAATAAACGAGAGAAAGAAATAGTTGAGAGAGAGAGTGAGCAAAAAGAAGAGAGAAATAAGTGACTATGAAAAAGAAAGTGAGAATGAAAGGGAATTGTATTTTGAACAGCCAATGACTGTACATTTGTACAAGACGGCGCTTTTGAATACTAACCGAATTAACTCTGTTTTATCTAGTTATGTTATTTTTCTTATACAGGTGAGTGATTACATACCCAGTGTTATCGTTCTATACCGATCAACTTACAGTATTCTCGAGAAAATGAAGGAGTCTCAAAGGCAGGTTGGAGAGTTGTTAGAGAAAGGTATCATGGATGAAGACATGAGTTCATGTGCTGTTCATAAAATCATAGTACCTAAGAATGATAGAATGTCGAGCTTGTGCATTGATTTTCAATTAGTAAACAAGTATCGTTATTATTTTCTTTGCTTTGATAATATGCTTGATAGATTGCATAGTACTTGTGTTTTATCTAAATTTGATAATGACTATGTGATGATAATGCCTAATCAAATTAGCATGAGAAAATGTGATGAATGAAAAATTGTGTTAACATGTGTTTTGTATAGGTGGTTAGTTATTTCAGTCAGATTAACTAATGTATCTAGTGTTTTTATGAGCTTATTAAAACATGTTTTGCATGCTTCTATTGATAAATTTATTTGTAGCTATTTTGATAGTAGAATCGTCTTAATCATAAACTATGGAGGATATTTGATATTTGTTGAGTTAGTTTATGAACGTTGTATTCTCGTTTTCAATTTGCTTATTATCATAACATTCATTCTAGGGTTTCTTATATATATGTTGAGTTAGGTTTTCATGCTAGTCAATCTTTACATAATTTGTCGTTAGTTGACAGTGGTAGTGATCATGTAATTCCAGTAGAGCAATCTTCTTTGTATGATTTGCTATTATTTGGTATTGATTTAAAAAGTTTTTATCATCAGATTGGAATGAGATATGATTTGTATGCGTGTTTAGTTAAATCATTCGGATTAGCTAATGCATTAAGTGTTTTCATATTAAATCATATTTTGCATTCTTCCATGGGGGAATTTGTTAGTATCTGTTTTGTTGATATTCCTATTTTTATCAACACTTTGAGAAATTCTTTAGCATATGTTGAGTTTGATTGTGTTCATCGTAAATGTGCAATTGAGTTTTCGTCTTGTGGTGTTGATTGTGACCTTTTTATTCCATTGATGCCATTACGTAATTTTGAATGTGTTAATATCAATGGAAAGGGAAAGGTTGATTATTTTGTGCAGATTCGGGATGGGATCATACTCATCGAGGAGAAAAATATGAATCATTGTGCAAATCAATTCGGACAATGTATTGAGAGTCTATAAGGAAGTTTTTTGATTTTTGATTTATTAGACTATGCATGTGATTTTGAGTTTCGTGAATTCTTAGTGATTATGCAAAAGATATATGTTGATTTATTTTGTTTTGTGTTTAATCCAGAAATTCAAGAGTGTTTACATATGAGACATGTAAAGGTTCAAAAATTAATATTTGATCCAAGACCAATGGAGTGGATATATTTGCAAATGGACGAGATCATCAAGTTGAATTTTGATCCAGGAATTCGTGAATGGGAGATTATGCATCATGAAGGGTTCTACATACTTATATTTTATCCAGGAGGAGATGGAACTTTTCATAGAATTATTTGTGTTTATTTTATTACCTATACATTTATGTCATTATGTAGTAATTTTGATTGCATTTTTGCTTTAGTTGCTAATTTAGTTTGTTTTAATATAGTTAGTGTTTTGGAAGTATTTGGTCGGCGAGTGGAAGAGCATCGTGCTAGTGTGTTCTTGATTAAAGGAGATCGAAAGTTTAAGTTTCCAGGTGGTGGTACGAAACGTTTGCAGGGTGCTATGTCATTTCGAGCGTCACTTGGAAGGAAATATTTACGAGTTGTTCTTGTCAACACTAGGGAACTATCAAATGTTGTTTTGTTCTTTGCGGGAGTTGGAGTTTTTGATGATTATTTTCATAACTTACTTGCGTTGTTAATATTGCTCAAATATTTAATTTTCAAGATGAGTTTTGCTATTATGATTTATTTGATGCTACTAACTTAGTTTGTTTTTATGTAGGATCAGATTTGTGGGCAAATCCTTTTCAAGTTGAGAGGATGTCAAATTTGAGGACAAATCATTTTCAAGAGGAGGGGAATGATAAGATCCTGATCAGGCTCGCATCAAACGCCAACGACTTAACTCAGGTTTTAAGGGTTCGACAATTGAATTCAAGTAATTGGGCTGAGATTTGTTCAAAGGTGCTTAATAAGGAGCTCAATTCAAGCAGACCACGAGTAGAAGATCGATTATATGATTTGGGATTATTAGATACAATCTATTTAGTAATATCGAATCAACGCAAGACAGGTAGTTAAGTTCGTATTCATTTGTGTCATCTAATCCACGACAAAGCCGCATTTCATTTTATGATTGGAATGGATTCAAGGAACACATCAACGCGTTCGTTTGGGGATTTGATTCTAAGCTCAACGATTTGGTCTATACAAAGGTTCATGTTTGGTGGTGGGAGCAAGAAAGGAGTAAAGAATCAAGTTTGGGAATTAAAAGCTCAAATCAGCAAAGTCGCGCGGATGCGAACAGAACGTTCTAAGCCGCGGCGCTTCCTTTGTTGGGCCGCAGTGCTCCAATCCGAGCTGCGACGCTCCATTGCTGAGTCGTGACACTCTAGCACATTTCAGCATTTTTCCAGCCGCATTCCAAAATCTTCTAAAGCTAATTTGCACGGAATTTTGGTTATATTTTCCAATTATAATGTATTTAGGATACTTATTAGTTAGGGATTTAATTCCATATTGATTTCTTATTTCCTTATATAATTAGGGTTACTTTTTATTAGTATAAATAGGGGTTATAGCTGATGTAATTGAGATACATAATTCAGATTAATAAAATTTCTCTTGTAAGTTTATTCTCCTTTTGGTTCTTTGAGAACTCTTGAACTGTTCATAGTTTTTCTGTGAGGTTTAAACTTTAACTTATCATACAACAGATCATAGTTGTGTGTGGCGTCTTCTATCGCATCAATCGTCGATTGTACCAAGATTACCGTTTACATATAAACGAGGGGTCAATATGTCGTTGGTGTCCATTCAACGCAGATTTCTGAACGCGAGCAATTGTACCAAGATTACCGTCTATATGTAAGCAAGGGGTTAAGGTGTTACAAGCAATCCATCTTACAACTTTGCTAGAAATGATTCGGGTGACGACCACCTCACGCAAGCGTATCGTAGAGTCTATCACTCTACCTCTGAACGAACCAAAGTCTGGACGTCAACTCTAGCGCCAGAAAAGTTGTCGTCGTCTATTATCTCTGCAGAAGTGGCCAAGTTCAACACCCCCATTTCATTGAAGTTCCTCTCTCCTCCGACGGTCTCTATCTCCGAGGTATCTACTTATATTTTCCTGATTCCCTCCAATGTTCGGTTGTTTGGTTGCTTACTTGCTTATAAAATTAATCCATACAGAGTTTAATTAATAAGCTTGAAGTTTATTAATCCATACAAAGTTTAAACGGGTGACACATAGTCCTCACTCCACTTTCTGGTAATAAGAGAATGTATGGATACAGAAACTGAATTGTGTAAAAAATGTTTTCTTGTTCTTTGGTTTTGTGTAGGCTTGGGTTTAGTCTTTTTATTGGTACAATTGTTAAGATTATATTGTTTGCACCATGAAACAGTTATTAGTTATTAAATAAGATTAGTGACTTAGTGTTACTTCTTTGTGAATACATATATGTAACTTACTTTAGGGATCCTGCTAAACATTTTATTATTCCATATCCACTATTCCAGTACTTATATTGTTGAACTCCAAATATAGTTAACTTATCCTTTTCAAACTTTATTTGTTAATCTAATTTGATTTGTTTGAAATTTTCAGATGATGTCAAGAAGTATTTTAAATGATTTGCAAATGTTGGATGATACAGACGAGCCTAACCTTGATGACCTTGATGCAATTGGACATGGGAAAGAGTCAGGTGGCAGTGTTCCCACCAATATAGAGTTCGGGTCAAAGGAAACCTCGACAAGTACAGAGACTACGGGACAGTCAGAAAGTGTAAAGATGCAAAGAAAAAGGATAGTGCCTAGATCTAAGGTGTGGACTGAGGGGCACTTCATTCCAGTTAAAGATAAGGATAGTAATGTCATCAAAGGTAAGTGTACTTATTGTGGAAAAGAATTAACTGTTGATTCACTACTTCTTTAAGAAATCACTTTAGAACTTGTAAAAAAAAATCCTAACAACATGGATAAAGCTCAACCCCAACTTATAGGGATTAAAGAGGGTGAGGGGGAGGGAGGGGCAGGTGAGGGTACACTTACTGCTTGGAGGTTTGATCAAGAAGCTGTTAGGGCAGCCGTATTTTACCATCTTATTATAGATGAGCTTCCTTTCAAACATGTTAAGAAGGAGGGTTTTAAAAAACTTATGCAAGTTGTATGTCCTAGGTTTCAGTTGTTGTCACGTTTTACATTTGCTAGAGATTGTATTCGTTTGTATGATAATAAGAAGATTAAGTTGAAAACAATTCTTAGAAAAAATTATGAACGTGTTTGCCTCACAACTGATTCTTAGACTTCTAATCAACACTTGAATTATATGTGTGTTACTGCGCATTTTATTGATGAAAATTAGAAATTGCATAAGAAAATCTTGAATTTTCGAACCATCACAAGTCATAAGGGGAAGGACATTGGAGAAATGGTTGAGTCTTGTCTAAAAGAGTGGGGACTTTTTAAAGTTATGACACTCACTGTAGATAATGCTAGCTCAAATGATAATGCGGCGGCTTACTTGAGAGATAGATGTACATATTGGAAAACCAATGTCTTAGGTGGTAAGTTCATTCACATGAGATATATAGCTCACATTATTAATTTTATTGTGAATGATGGGTTGAAGTTGATTGAGAAATTTGTTGAGACAATTAGGCGTGCAGTGAAGTATGCAAAACAATCCCCGGCTAGGGTTAAGTCATTTAAGGACTGTATTGAGTATTGTGGTCTTGAAGACAAGAAAGGCTTAAGTCTAGATTGCCCAACTAGATGGAACTCTACTTACTTGATGTTAAGTTCGGCCTTAAAGTATAAAGAAGCTTTTAATCGATTTGGATTTGAAGATCGTGGCTTTGAAAAAGAGATGGGGGGAAAAATATTCCGACGAACTCGGATTGGAATAGGACTAAATTATTTGTGAGATTTTTAGAACATTTTTATAATCTCACTGTGCGTATTTTGGGCTCATCTTATGTCACATCAAATAATGCATTTCTTGAAATAAGTGAAACTTATATTATTTTGAGTGAGTGGGAAGGAAGAATTGATAGATAATTGCAAAAAATGGCCAAGGCAATGAAAAGAAAATATGATAAGTATTGGGGGAATGTTACAAAGATGAATATATTGTTGTATATTCTCGTTGTGCTTGATCCTCGGTATAAGTTGAGTTTTGTTCAATTTAGTTTAGAACAAATGTATGGAGATGGTGGAATTGAAGTTGAAGATCTGTTGGAGGGTATAGAAGTAGATCTTCATTTTGTTATTGATAATGAAGATAGGGATTTAGAATATGAAGCAAGTAATAAGGCCACGGGGATGGAGATTGTCGATGGTGTGAAGAGAGCAATGGAAGATTTGTTTAATGAGTACAAAAAAAAAGTATTCAACTCAAGAAAGTGGAAAATCAAGTTTAAGTAACATGTCTTCCCAAGGTTCTAATGCAATGGAATCCCAAAATACAAATAGACTTACAGATAAGTACAAAAAGCTTCGGAGTCCGCATTTAGCATGGGGGGACGCATTCTTGATGTATTTAGGAGTTCATTGTCTCCTAATATGGTGAAAGCTCTCATATGTGCTCAAGATTTGATTAAAATGAAGAATCGTATTAACGTGGAGGAAGATAACGACTTTGCCGATAAACTTGAGTGTGGTAATAATTATTGTTTTTGTTTATTTTATTGAACTAATAAAATAATTTATAAAAATAATGTGTTTAATTATATTTTTCAATTTTAAGCAATGTCCAAGTTGAGCCTTGCTACTAATGATGCCAATGTTTCTATGACTCAACTTGATTAATGAGGTAAATTTATCTCTCGATTCATCATTGCAATTCAAAAGCCCAAATACTTTAAATTTGAACATCATTTATTTATAGCTATTTGAACATCATTCTACATTTGCATTACATGTCCTCTCTCTGAGTTGTCAAATGAAATTCGCCTGTCTGTTTTATTGCTATGAGAAAATCTATCATTTAGTTTGCCTTTCTACTCATTTTATAATGGACATATTTGTATTCTCAAATGCTATATGGAGATTCGGAATAAACTCTTAGGACTTTGACAATGATTCTAGTTAGTTATGGAGGCAGTTTGTAAAACTAATATTCCACAAGCTCTAGTTCTGAAGATTCGCGGGCTATATGGAAATGTGATATGTACCTATATACGAATGCGGGTTTACTTGAGACTAGCAGACAAAGTTATTTTTTTAAACTAAATGTTGCAAAAAAATTGCTCCTTTAGGGGATTACTTTACATATATCACAAGGAACGATCCGTAGCAAATATTTTTTTTTTCTTTGAATGCATCATGAGAGTTTTCCAAACTTCCTCACAATATTTTCAAATGGATTATCATCCAGTGCCATGAATAAGATGTTTGTCTAGTCCAGCCATCTTATCATTGTCACTCCACTCAGCCCTTGATGTAGAACAACCTTTGTAAAATGAATTTTATTATTAATTGATAGATATATAGAACTAGAATTTAAGTTCTGCGCTTAAATTTTAAGGTTTAGAGTCTCAACTCGACATCTATTAATTCTAAGTAAATATTTTCACGATATAAGGAAAGTAAATAATAATCAGTATTTAAACAAAACAACCCTAAACCCTAACTTGGACTTAGAGATCAAGAAACTAACTAAAGACAAAAATACCTCAACTAATTAAAACAAGTTCATAATAATGAATTAAACAAAGTAACTAAATCATCGATTCCCATCATTTCTCCCCAGCTGGGAAAAATCCTGCTCTGTCAAAATGAAATCTTTGTAACACTCCAACAATGCAGGATCAATGCGATGAAACTCGTCCTTACCAATCCACGCGTAATCACTGATAGGCTTGCCTCGCCACTTAACCAAAAATTGGCGATAACCTCCGCGTCGAGTCGACACAAACCTCTCAACCAATACATTCTCGATACTATCTGCTGTAGATTGTGAAAAAAAGAAAAGAAAAAAGAGGAGGTGCGGGTGGAATAGGTAAAGGAAGAACAAGTATAGGTTCAACAGAGTTAGTAGATGAAGAAGCAGGAGATGGGGTCGACAGAGTAGAAGGTCCATGATATGGAGTAAGATCGGCCACATTAAATACATGACCAATACCTATATTACTGGGAAGATCTAACTCATAAACATTAACACTAACCTTCTTTTTAACACGAAATGGACCCATCCGCTTAGCATGCTCCTTTTTTCATGTGCCGGGAGGTAACGGATATTTACCTATATATATATATTGTTAACGCCAAATTCTGACTGCTCTCCTAATCACCAAATAACGAGCTAATATGACGTTTAACGGTGGATGATATGAATTTGTTTTAGTGTGTGTGGAATAAAATAATGACACATGGAAATAAAATAATAACACGAAGATTTTACGTGGAAACCCAATTGGAAAAAAACCACAGAGAGAGATCTCAGAAATTCACTATGAAAATAATATGTAGAATACAAACTCTCAACTGATAAATAAGGTTCATATTTATTTTCTCTCCATACCCTTATACCTCTCTATTTGCTCTTCTGCTTTCTAATGTTTCTCTCTGAGCTCTCGGATGGAGTGTATATATTGGTGTTGTGAATGTGCGGAGGTGTGTCTGAACATTAAGGAGTTACTCTCCTTTTATAGTGCAAGCCTGGGACAAGAACCCTCGATTTAAGCTAAAAGTGGGAGACAAAAATCCTTGATTCAAGGCATGGTGGGAGATAATCCTTAAAACAAGGTTGCCCAATTTCAGGAAGTATTCATGGGTGAGGACCCCACCTACATTAGAAATCATACTCCAACATTACCCCCCCCACTCTCTTATTATAAGGAACTTAAAATAAGAGAGTAGACAAGGTGACATTGTTATAGGCGTTTGTTTTGCTCGCCTAGTTTCCTCTGTTATATGAATTGTTTTGTTAAGTTCTGTCTCCTTTTCTTGATAGGCATGATCCTCCCGACATTCTCGACCATCGATCTTATTGGTAGTACTTCTGAAGCCTTCTAGCATGCCAAGTATTTTTTATCTTCGATCCATCCATTGTTCGAAGTCGGTAAGTACCTGGTTTCGACACTCCAATAACTTTATAAGGTCCTTCCCAATTAGGCATAAGTTTCCCAAGGTTTTAGGGCGTCGACGCCTCTACCTCTCGAAGAACTAGGTCTACAACTTCAAATCTCCTTAGTTTTACCCCTTTATTATAATGTCTGGCCATTCTCCTTTGGTAGACTGCTACCCTTACCAAGACCAACTCCCGAACCTCTTCTAACAAATCTAAATTTAGGCGAAGGCCTTCATCATTATATAGCTCCGTATACTGACTGACCCAAAGCAAAGGTGACCCAATCCCAACTGGAATAAGAGCATCAATCCCGTAGGCTAATCTAAATGGCGAATCGTCTGTCGTTGTATGAGGACTGGTCCGATAAGCCCATAGAACACTAAGCAACTCCTTGGGCCACCTTCCTTTAGCTTCGTCCAATCTCCTTTTGATTCCATTAACTAGAGTCCGATTAGTGACTTCTACCTGACCATTGGACTGTGGATGAGCAACTGAAGTCCTCCGATGCTAAATACCTAAATCTTTCAGGAACTCTTCAAACTTTGAGCCTACGGATTGCCGTCCATTGTCAGATATCAAAACCAGCGGAATGCCAAACTGGAAAACAACAAACTCCTTAAGAAATTTCAAACATTCCTGCTCCGGGATTATCCGAAGTGGTTTGGCTTAGTTATATAATCGATAGCCACTACCACAAAGCTGACCTGCCCTTTTACTTTTGGCGACGGTCCCAAGATATCAATTTCCCACACTGCGAATGGGATCGGAGACAAGACCGAGAACAACTCTTTGGGCGGCTGATGAGGGATAGAACTATTGAGTTGGCATTTAGGACACTTCTGAACGTATTCCTTAGCTTCTTGAAAAATTGTCGGCCAGTAGTAACCCTGCCGAAGCACCTTATATGCCAATGCTTTAGCTCCCATGTGATCCCCGTAGATCCCTTCATGAACCTCCCGAAGTACGTACTCTGATTCGACGAAACCAAACACTTCAGTAAGGGCGAAAAAAATGCTCGTCGATACAGATCCCCATTGATAAGTACGAAGTTTGAACTCCTATACTTTATCTTTTTCGCTAATATCCGATCCGAAGGTAACTCGTCATCGGCAAGATAGCTTATATAAGGCGTCATCCAACAATCTGAACGTTCAACTACCATCACTTCTGACCTCTAAACACTCGGGGCATCTAACACCTCCAAGTATACTGATCCATTGAAAGAGCTCGCTTCTGTCGTGGCTAACCTGGCCAAAGCATCGGCTATAGTGTTGTTCGACCGATCTACTCCTTGAAAAGTAAGCGAACTGAAGTAATGTAACTGATCCTTGACTTCGGCTAAATACTTGATCATTCTTGCCCCCGAGCCTTATATTCCCCCAATATTTGTTTAACTACCAACTGAGAGTCGCTGAAGATGATTAGCCTTTACACCTCCAAGCTCTTCGCCAACCGCAGCCCAGCCAAAACTACTTCATATTCAACCTCGTTGTTTATTGCTTTGAACCCAAAGTGAATGGTCTGCTGCACCTTAAACCCTTTTGGACTCGTCAAAATTATCCATGCACCACTAGTATCCAAAGTTGAAGACTCATCCACATATAGCGGCCAAGAAGTCTAAACCGGTTGAACATCCAAGACCGAACCCACCACCTTCGGTTGATCACCTGAATCAGGTTCGAAAAATGAACACTCAACCACAAAGTCGGCTAAAGCTTGACACTTTATTGCTATCCGAGGATGGTACTCTAGCACGAACTATGTCAATTCTATAGCCCATGCTGCAAGTCGACCCGAAATTTCAGGTTTATTCAAGATTTTCTTCAGAGGCTGATCTGTATATGCTACTATTAATCTTCCCTAAAAGTAGTGTCGAAGCTTCCGACTAGCTATAACCAACGCATATACAAATTTCTCCAAGTTCGGGTACCGAGTCTCTGCATCCCAAAACGCGTGATTGACATAATAAACGGAGAATTATTTTCCTCCCGTTTCCCGAACCAGAGCTGCACCAACCGCCAATGAACTAGCTGCCAAATATAAATATAGGGGTTCTAAAGGGATCAGCTTCATCAGTAGAGGCGTCGAAGATATATATTTTTTTTATCCCTTAAAAGGCGTCCTCACACTCTGAAGTCCACTAGAAGGTCTTCTCATTCTTTGGCCCTTTCAATGTGTCGAAGAACGGCAAACATCTCTCCGCCGACTTGGACATAAATCTCCTTAACACTGCTATCCAACCTGTTAATCGTTGTACATCCTTGAACGTCTGAGGGGATTTCATGTCCAGTATGGCCCTGATTTTCTCCAGATTTGCTTCAATCCCCCGTTTGCTCACCAAATAACCGAGGAATTTACCCAAACCGAGGCTAAATGTGCACTTCGTCGGGTTCAGCCTGATATTGTACTGTCTGACAGTATGAAAACAATCCTCCAAGTTATCCAGATGCTCTCAAACAGATAGGCTCTTAACGATCATATCATCCACATACAATTCCATACTTCGGCCCAGCTGCTTCCGGAACACGTAGTTCATCATCCTCTGGTAAGTTGCTCTGGCATTCAGTAGTCCGAAGGTCATCTTCTTGTAAGCATAGATCACCCGATATGTTATGAAAGCCATTTTCGGGATATCTTTCTTATGCATCGAAATCTGGTTATACCCTGAAAAGGCGTTCATAAAGCTCAATAAGGCATACCCCGATGTGACATCAATCAGGTGGTCAATATGTGGGAGTGGGTAGAAATCCTTCAGACATACCTTGTTCAAATCGGTGTAGTCGATGTAGATCCTCCACTTCTCATTTTGCTTCCAAACTAGTACCACATTTGCCAACCACTCGGCGTAGTCGATCTCATAAATAAAATCGGCCGCTAACAACTTAGCCACCTCATCATCAATAATTTTTTGTCGTTCCAGGGCGAAGATCCTCCTCTTCTGTCGAAATAGCTTTTTGGTGGGGTCTACGTTCAGCTTGTGCACGACAACTTTCTCATCAATCCCAAGCATGTCACTGGGCTGCCAAGCAAAGATATCCGCATACACCCGAAGCAGGTCGATCAACCCTGTCCTGAATGGCTCTTATAACCCCGATCCAATCTTTATAATCTTTTCCTTCTTCCTCGAGATCAGCTCAATGTCTTCGGTCTCTTCAGTCGGCAAGGCGAGAGGTTATGTACTCCCTTCGGTAAACAGTTCAACCTCAATCGCCACAGTCTGCTTCTGCTTACATCGGCCAATAGTCGAAGATATCAATGAATTTCTGTAGCATCTCTAAGCTATGTCCAGACCCTAACTTCGCCAACCCCGTTCGGCGTAGGGAACTTTATCTTAAAGTGTGGGATGGAGGTCACCGCCTGCAATGCCATTAATGTCGGTCTTCCCAGAATAGCGTTGTAAGTCGAATCTACATGCACAACAAAGAACCTGACATTGACCTCCACCTGTTGAGGAGTCGTCCCAAAGATGACTGACAACTCGATGGTCCCTGCTATCCGAACCGGATCATTGCCGAACCCGTACAGCGGAGGCTCCTGCCCGACCTCCATTTTTCTTCCTCCCAAGTCTAGCCTTTGATACGCGTGAGCATATAGTATATCGACTGAAGAGCCGTTGTCGATCATGATTCGCCTCATATCCATGGATCTGACTTGGGCAGTAATAGCCAGAGCTCCCTCATGCGGCTCAATCGACTCCGATGGGTAATCCTCATCGGTAAATGAAATCATAGTGCCTGGATAAGGTCGCTCCTTCCTAACAGGTTGTTTGGATACTGTTATAACCGAATCTAGCATACACCGTCTTTTCTTTCCGAGCACCTTCCCAACCGATCCGCCCGTTATCACATCTACGACACCTCGAACCATCGGGATCGGTTCGGGTTGAGGCTTCGGAGGTCGCTGAGCATCGCCGTTATTCGTCGTCCTTTTCAAAGCCTCTCTCCCTGCAATGTACTGAACTAACTCCCCGTTCTGTACATTCTTTTCAATCAATGCTTTCGAATTCCTGTAGTCTTTAGTGGAGTGTCCATCAGCTTGATGGTAACTGTAATATTTATTTTGATTTCCCCAATCCCGATGAGTTTCATTCGGGCACGGTTCAAAATATGGCTTGTTCCTTATGTGTTCCAAAATTATGGCCCGATCCGTATTGAGGCTGGTGAACACCTTGTTAACCTTTATGTTCGGGAAAGGCGGGCGTCCTCCTCCCGAACCCCCATTAAAATTCCTTTTCTGCTGATTATCTGTTCTATTATTGTTATCTTCCTTGGGATAACCGTTATGATCCCGATCTCTCGGCTTCTCCATAGCGTTGTGCTTCAGACTACTCATGGCCTCCTCAATTATGATAAATTTCTCTGCCCTGTCATAAGCTTCGGCCAAATCTTTCGGGGCATCGAACATCATATCCTTTACAACCTTCTTCGATTTCACCACATCTAGCCGCATAGTAAAGTATCTGAGGGCCTGAGGCCCATTCAAGTCTGTTACAGCCCTGACCGCCTCTCTGAACTGTTTCACATATGGGCCCAACGTCTCATTAGAATACTGTCGAATCTGCATCAAATAGGCTGTTAGTTTTCCCCTCCTTTTATTGCTCCTGAACCTGCCGTGAAATCTATCACAAAGATCCTTCCATGACGAAATAGAATTCGGGGTCAGAGACGTCATCCACTGTCGAGCCTCCTTCCTCAAAGTCGAATGAACATCTGACATTGGGCAGCATTGGAGTAATCATAGTAACTCATCAGCCGGTCATACACCTGGCTGTGATCAAACGGGTCTCTCGTTCCGTCAAAGTTCTCCATATGTGGGACCTTTTTGTTGGGGTCAGCTTGAACCTGATCAATTTCTAGGGAGAATGGCGATGTCGAACTTATCAATGCCTCTTTCCCCTGGTTAACTGTTGAAGCGCCCTCTCCAGCTCCGTAACCCTCCGAGCTAAAGCCTCGGCATCTCTTGTTTGAGGGGATGACTCAGGCCTATCCCGCTCCCTCCGGGTAGACGCCACGGGAATTTCTCTTTGTGAGGATGAACTATGCCTGTCCCCTATCCTCTAGGCAAGTGTCGCGGGAATATCACCTCGTAGGGGCGAGTTATGCCTACCCCCGTCAAGATCCGGAGAGACCCTCCGCCTTCTTCGTTCGAACCTTCCCCTGCTTTCACTGCTTGCCTCCTGCGAGCGGCTTCGACATCTGCTTTTATCATGGGATCGATTTCGGTGCCTGATACTCCATTCCCGAGAGCGACTCTTGAGCCTGCTCCGTTCATGTCGAGAACCGTCCGAACAATAGGTCCTAGATCGGTCCTTTGGCGAATGTTCCCACCGCCGAAGACGGCTGGAGGAAATTTCTTCGTCGTCTAATAGCGACGCCCAGCTGCTTGTCCAACTCTACCTGTTGACGGCGTATAGCTTCTACGGTATCTTTACGATGTTGCTTCCTTTTAGACATGATTGTTTCTCTTTCGTCATGACCCCGACCCAGTCTAGAATTATGATCTTCAGTACGGCTATCATAGGTCGGTGTCACCTAAGTGTTTCAAAACAGTTTTCTCTGGAAAATTGTCGTCTGCGTGTTGGTCGGACCCACCGAATGATTTTGGGGACCCAACCGATCCGAGATACTTTTTGACAGTCCCAATCTATCTTTGACCGAGCCTCTGGGTTGGGAAAGATCAACCGTAGATTCGCCATGCACCGACACCGTTCTTCCTTTACTTGACACCATAATTTCTGATTAATAAATACTAGGTGATTGAAAATTAACTAGCACTATCAGCCCTCCTTTTAGCGCCAATGTTAACGCCAAATTCTGACTGCTCCCCTAATCACCAAATAACGAGCTAAGATGATGTTTAACGGTAGAGGATATATATTTGTTTTAGTGTGTGTGGAATAAAATAATGACACATGGAAATAAAATAATAACACGAGGATTTTACGTGGAAACTCAATTGGGAAAAAATCACGGGAAAAGATCTCAGAAATCCACTAAAAAAATAATATGTAGAATACAAGCTCTCAACTGATAAATAAGGTTCATATTTATTTTCTCTCCATACCCTTATGCCTCTCTATTTGCTCTTCTGCTTTTTGATGTTTCTCTTTGAGCTCTCGGATAGAGTGTATATATTGGTGTTGTGAATGTGTGGAGGTGTGTCTGAATATTAAGGAGTTACTCTCCTTTTATAGTGCGAGCCTGGGACAAGAACCCTCGATTTAAGCCAAAAGTGGGAGACAAAAATCCTTGATTCAAGGCATGGTGGGAAACAATCCTTAAAACAAGGTTGCCCAATTTCAGGAAGTATTCATGGGTGAGGACTCCACCTACATCAAAAATCATACTCCAACATATATATATATATATATATATATATATATATATATATATATATATATATATATATATATATATACATACACACATATATGACGTAACTTGATTTTATAAACTGCTCATTTAAACGGTTTTGGATCAAAATATAACTTATACATACTAACATTTTCTCTATATTGTTTAGGGCACTCCATGAAAAAGACAAGAAGCGAATGTCGCGAAGCAAATTCTTTTTAATAGCACTTATATGCAGCTTCTCTTGGTTTGTCTTCCCCGGCTACCTCTTCCAAACCTTATCAAGCCTCTCTTTACTTTGTTGGGCCTTCCACAAGTCCATAACAGCCCAACAAATCGAATCGGGCATGCTTGGGCTAGGCATCACGTCCTTCACCCTTGATTGGTCTGTTGTGGCCTCATTCCTTGACAGCACACTTAGGCTATGTTTGTTTGCAAGGATTATAATCCTAGGATTATAATTCATGGGATTATAATCCCAAGACTATTAATCCTAGGATTAAATAGTCCTAGTTACATGTTTGTTTTTTATAAAATTATTCATGGGATAACTTAAAATAATCCCATGTTATGTTTATTTTTTCCAGGATTAATTAAAGGATGGATAAAAAAGTATCATTTGGACTATTATACCCTTACCAATAATAACATATTTTAAACTATATTTTAACCTTGTTTATACATAAAAAAAAACTTATTTACCAAAAGATCAGCTTTATTATTTGTGTTCATATCATACTCAAAAAAAAAAAAAACTAGCGTGTAAACAAAGAAACAGCAATATAGCTTTATTATTTGTGTTCATATCATACTAAAAACACAAAAAAAAAAAAACTAGCGTGTAAACAAAGAAAGAAACAACAATATAACTTTATTATTTGTGTTCATATCACACTCAAAAAAAAGAGAAAAAGAAAAAAAACTAGCGTGTAAACAAAGAAAGAAACAACAATATAGCTTTATTATTTGTGTTCATATCATACTCCAAAAAAAAAAAAACCTAGCGTGTAAACAAAGAAAGAACTAGCAATATGGGTAACAGTTTAGGAGGGAAAAGGGCAGCCAAGATTTTTTACTTGGGATATTATGAAACATTTATTAAGAAAGTAAATAGATAGAATAGAATATTATGGTCATTTTAGAAAAAAGTTGAGGTTAATTTTGTCTAGAAATTTTTAGTCCCAAATGGTAGGGATTATAATACCTAGTTAGACATGGGATTAAATAGTCCCCCATATTAAGCCAATTTATAATCTTTGGACTAATAGTCTCAAGTCCAAATTTAAAAACAAACAAGACACTTGGGATTAATAATTTTATCTCAAGTGTAATCCTTGCAAACAAACATAGCCTTATTTCCCCATTCTCCACGATCGCCAATGTTTTCGTGGGCTATGTGATCATCATGTTCGTGTTAACTCCGGTAGCTTATTGGGGCTTGGATTTGTACAAAGCCCAAACATTTCCATTTTTTTCGTCACATTTATTTACCTCACAAGGACAGGTTTATAATGTGAGTGCTATTGTGAATGACAAGATTTAGATAGACTTGGCTGCGGTTAAAGAGCAAAGGGCCTATAAACCTCAGCACACTATTTGTTCTCACTTATGGTTGTGGCTTTGCTGCTGTTGTCTCTACCCTCACACATGTTGTTGCTGATCCTATACCGACGATTTTTCCTGTCGCTATACATCTATAGCGACACTTTTCATATAAAAATATCAAAAAATGGTGAAAATATCAGTTTCCTAAATTTATGTTTTTATTTTTTACCTAATGATTACAAGTGTTATCCCTTGTTTTTGCATTGTTTTGTCATTTTCTTTCATATTAAAATTTAGGAAATTTTGTCATTGGAAAGAAGTTGAATTTTTTTTTTAGTCTGTAAAGATAAAGTCAACAAGTCAAATAGAACTTAAACGACCAATCTGGTAGAACAACTCAAAAGAGAAAGAAGAATCCCCACTCATGCCCTGATCAAGGGAGTATATAGTACGGGTTCAAATTTTCTGTCTCATAATTTATCTTATCTAATGTCTCATGTTATTGTCAAGTGTAATGTAATTACTTATTTAAAATTAACTTAAATGAAAAGAATAATGTAATAAGTGAGTGATCTGTCTAAACAGGGAGATAATCAACCAATACAGAGCTTCCCATACAGAAAAGATTGATATACACACAAAACTAATGAGGAAATACAAGGACATTCCGAACTGGTGGTTTCACACTATGCCGGTAGGGGCACTTGCTCTTTCTCTTATACTCTGCATCTTCATGAAGGATGAGGTCCAACTGCCATGGTGGGGGCTGCTCTTTGCTGCCGGCCTTGCCTTAATCTTTACTCTTCCAATCAGCATCATAACCGCCACCACGAATATGGTAAAATATTCAGTTTCATCCCATTAGAAGTTCAGGGGGAGTTGCAACCTACTTTTGTACCAAAATGGGAGTCGCCTTTTTAAAAAACGAGTCATTTTAGGAAAAGTTGTCAAAAACCAATTGAATATTAAAGTGAGATTCTCGTTTTGGATCTTTTAATATTGTTGCTCGAGTGGAAAAAAAGTTGCAATCTACTTTTGTTCTAAAATGAGAGTCTCATTTTAAAAATTGATACATTTTAACAAAGTTGTCGATTTCTTAATTCGCTATTGAAATGAGACTCTCGTTTTGGAATATTTTAAAATTATTTCTCAAGTAAAAAAGAGAGTTGCAACGTTCTTTCATCCCAAAATAAGAGTCGGCTTTTAAAATCTAATGCATTTTAATAAATGGTGTCAACCGAATTGACTATTGAATTGAGACTCATTTGGGATCTTTTAATACTATTCCTAAAGTGCAAAATATATAAATAAATAAATAACGGTGCAACCTAGTTTTGTCCTCTTTTAAAACCGCATTTTAAGAAAAGTTGTCAATTTCCAAATAGCTATCGAATTGAGATGCTCGTCTTGGGATATTTTAATATTGTTATTCGAACAAAAAAAAAAAGAAGTTGCAGCCTACTTTTGTCCCAGAATAAGAAGTTGTATCTTACTTTTGTCTCAAAATAATAGAAGTTGCAACTTACTATTGAAGTTTTGTTAATATTTTTAATATTGTTCGTGTGATAATCTTATTATTGTTTTTTCTTCGGATGTAGGCACCAGGACTAAATATCATCAGAGTATATAATGGGCATCATCTATCCAGGAAGGCCAATAGCAAATGTTTGCCTCAAGACTTATGGACACATTAGCATGACTCAGGCAGTCTCCTTTCTCAATGACTTCAAGTTAGGCCACTACATGAAAATTCCACCAAGATCAATGTTCATAGTTCAGGTACTACTCCTTTGCACATATCATTTATTTCAAGCAAGAAAAAAATAAATAGTCTAACGACAACGAAACGCGCCCAATTTTAAAGACAAATAAAAAATAATACTAATTTAAAGTCATTGAGGTTAAAGTAACTTATAATGGATCCTCGCGACCTCAGCAATTCCTACCCAAAAAATAATTAGCCGTCCTATTTTATAGGTTGTTTTTTGTGCGTACACAGTCGTATGCATGAAGTACAAAGCTACGGACTTTTTTTTTTAGGAACTGTTTTGTCCTGTTTTATTTATTATGATTTATAGCATAAAAGAATTGGTTATATTTAGTTATTGATGCTAGAGTGTGTGTGTATATTAAAAAAAAATTTGTAGTCATGTGTTGTTGAAAAAGTAACCCAACAAAAAGTAAATTTTATCCTGCAAATAAACAATCCATCAAACATTTCTTCTCTCACCACCCCAATTAATATCCACACTTGCCAAACAACACCAAACACTTCTTTTACCACCCTAATTAATATACACACTTGTCAAACAAAAAGTAACATACCATCCAAATAAAAAGTACTCAATTTGTACTTGCACACTTCAATCTCTATTTGTCAATTTATAAATTTGATATGAATAATATTATGTACATTAAAGAATTACACTAAAAATACACCAAATAATATGACAGTATAATAAAATATTATACAACACAACATTTGAGGACAGTGTACAATAATTTATTGCACTTGCCACATCATTTAGTATAATTTTGATGCAATTCTGTGATACGCAAAATATTTTTCATTTAATATATAGCCAAATATCTCTTTCTCTCACCACTCCAGTTATCTTATTCTTTGTGTCTCGTGTCAATTAAAAGAACTCACCAAACCATATTAAAAAAAAAACCACCTAACAAACCATTATTAATTATTACCCACCACACTTCAATTCATCTCTCTTTATATCCATTTTTTTTCTCGTTAACCTCAATACCCACTTCTAAACATTTACAATCACTCCAAATAATATAACAGTGCAATAAAATATAGTACAACACAATATTTGAGAATAGTGTACAATAATTTATTGCACTTGTCATATCATTTAGTGTAATGTACAATGACAGTGCAATAAAATATTGCACTTACCATATCATTTAGTGTAAATTTGCCGAACAAAAAATAATGTATCTAATGAATCAATCTATACATTATTTTTAATATATATATATATAGGGAAATGATCCATAGCATCTATTTGCTATGAAATAAAAAATGGCAAATAGCATCCTAACCTTTCATTACAAAAATAGAGGGCCGCAATTGAGAAAGGACACCCAACGTCCGCTAGAAATTCTAGCGGACAATATAAAAATAATATTTGGACGATAATGCCCGAGCAACATGAAATAATGGGCTGATTTAAATGGTCCGCTAGAGGATGTCTTAATACAATACAATTCCCCAGCAGGCTTGGGGCCTTCCAACTCCAATTTGCCAGCAGGCTCGGGGCCCATGTTTTAATTTAAAAAGTTCACTAGAATGACTAGCGGAAGACTTAAAATAACAACCAAACAGTACAGTACATTAGGAAGACAGTACATTAGGAAGGCTCATGTGACTATGACTTTAGGAAGGCTCATGTGAAGTACATTAGGCTCATATGACTGACCATGTAATGTTAATGACTGACAATGTTAGCATTACGTGGGACAGTTTTGTCCTAATTAATTCCATGTTAATCATAATTTCTAATTCGAGTCAACCAAATGTTTCAGAACTGTAATTACTTTCTATCCATTATAGTAAAAACTCCAAGCACCCTTTCTGAAGCAGTCTACTTTTTTAGTGAAGTGCTCATGTCTTTTCCAGTCTTGACATAACCAACATTTTCAGCACCTGTGACTTGAAGAAATTCTGAAACAGAGGAATAACCGGTTGCCTTCGCCCTATCCAAAAGTACACCGGTAGGTTGCTACCCACTTTTCTTCCTACAAATTGTATACATTTCTCAAGCTCAACACAGAATACTTGAAACACCAGAACAAACATAAAAATATTTAAACTCACCTGCATAAACTGCAATTGTAGTTGCCTATGGACAGCTCCATTTCTTCAACAGTTCCATATCTGTTCAAGATTAACCAAATGCACTAATCCAAGTCACCTGTGACCAAAAATATGGCAGCACATATCCAAGTCACCTGTAAGTACCAAATATAAAATCCATATCCAACTCACCTGTAAATACCAAATACAAAATCCAAGTCTCTAAGTACATACCAAAATTAAGCCACATACCAAATACACCTATCTAAGTCACCAGTAAGTATCAAATTACAAAATCCAAGTCTCCAAGAATCGCCGAGAAGTTAGAGGGATCGCCGCTGCTAGGAATCGTTTGTCGCCGCTGCTAGGAATCGCCTATTGCCGCTACCGCTGCTATGAATCGTCGATCGCCGCTGAGATTGATCACTTAAGGCTGTAGTTTTGCCCCAATTGTTTTACAACGCAGTAAAAGTGAGAACGGTGTCCGCTAGGTATGCTAGCGGAAGAGGTGATTTATGACTGTGTTGTCTGTGGCTTGACTGGGGGCATATTCGGCCAAAATTTATTTTTCTCTTGTTCGCTAGAAATTCTAGCGGAAGGCGAAATTTCATTTCCAATCATAGCCATCTATTTTTACAATGAAAGGTTAAGATGCTATTTGCCATATTTTAATCCATAGCAAATAAATGTTATGGATCATTACCCATATATATATATATATATATATATATATATATATATATATATATACTGTAATCAATCTATAACATACCCAGTTTAATTTTTAAATTTTATATATTATTATAATTTATTTTATTTTTATGTTAACAATATTAATTAAATTTTTATTAAAAAATAACATTTTACTAATTTTAAATTCGCTAAAAAAAGAAGAAATCTTCCTATTTAATACAACAACAAACTATAAAGGATTAGCATTCATCACAACATGTCTTCAAAAATAAAAATAATACAATAAGTTTAACTAGCATTCATTCAAAGATGTCCTCAAAACATAATTTTTTTGAATAACATAGCAGCTTTAATGTCCAAACTTGCAGCAGTATTAGCACCTCCAATAATTTCATAAATTACACTCAAAATGATATATTTGTCAATATATATATATATATAAGTCAAGTACTAGAAATATAGAGTTTTATACCCAAAAAGAAAAGAAATGTGGAATTAAATTACCAGTAGATGAATAATTTTTATTATTAGGACTTATATCACTAGAATGTTCTTCGCCATCGGTTGATCTACATGAATGATTTTCATTATTAAGATCACTACCATAATCTTTACCAACTTAAAGTAAAAAAAATATACGATAATTTAAATAAAATAAATGATAATTTCTTATCGATTTGTAAGCATTGGACAGTTTCTTTTATCATGTGTTTGTCTGAGAAGATTTGTTGTGTGGTAATTGATGGTGGGAGTTGCACCAATGTGGCTAGTACTACTATGGTGAAGAAGCCAGGGCTGCCACCAACTAGACATCCCCAACCTTACCATTTGCAATGACTCAACGATAGTGGTGATGTAAAAGTAACTAAGCAGGTATTGGTGTTATTTACTATTGGTCGATATGTTGATGAAGTATTGTGCGATGTGGTTCCAATGTAGGTAGGTCATTTGTTACTTGGGAGGTCATGGCAGTTTGATAAGCGCGTGAAGCATGATGGCTTTATAAACGAGTATTCATTTGTTCACAATCAACGGAAAGTTACTCTATGTCCTATAACGCCGAAGTAAGTGCATGAGGATCAACTACATTTACAAAAAGATCTTATACAAAAGAAAGAGAGTAAAGAAAAGAAAACAAATGAGGGGGAAAATAAGAGAGAAAAAGAAAAGGAGGGAAAAAAGAAAGAATAAGAGAGAAAAGCAAACATTTATGCAAAAAAGAGTGATGTGAGGCAAGCATTAATTTCTATATAGCCGATGATTATACTTCGGTATAAGGAGGCGTTTTTAAATACTAGCAACTTAACTCTTCGTTGCCTAGTGTTATTATGTCTTTATTGCAGGATTATGTAGATATGTTTCCCGAGGAGCTACCACAAGGTTTACCACCTATTCGGGGAACTGAACATCAAATTGACTTTGTACCCGGTGCTACCATTCCTAACCGTCTAGCTTATCGGAGCAATTCTAAGGAAACAAATGAGTTGTAAAAGCAGGTTGGTGAGCTAATGGAGAAGGGGTTCGTGAGAGAAAGCATGAGCCTGTGTCCAGTTCTGGTGATTTTGGTACCTAAGAAGGATGAAAAATGGCGTATGTGCATCAATTGTCAAGTAGTAAATAATATTACGGTAAAATATCGACATCCTATTCCTCGCTTAGATGACATGTTAGATGAATTGCATGGTTATTTAGTGTTTTCTAAAATTAATTTAAAAAGTGGACATCATCAAATTAGAATGAAAGAAGGAGATGAGTGGAAAACTGCTTTTAAAACAAAATATAGTTTATATGAGTGGTTAGTGTTACCTTTCAGTTTAACTAATGCACCTACTACTTTTATGAGATTAATGAATTATGTTTTATGTCCATTCATCGGTAAATTTATTGTGGTTTATTTTGATGATATCTTAGTTTATAGCAAAAACTTGGGTAAATATGTGTTACATTTAAAATCTGTTTTAGATGTACTTAGGAAAGAAAAGTTGTTTGCTAAGATGGATAAATGCACATTTTATACGGATAGAGTTGTTTTCCTTGGTTTTGTTGTTAGTTCCCAGGGAATACAGGTGGATGAAGAAAAGATACATGCAATCTGAGAGTGGTCGAGTCCGACAAATGTTAGTCAAGTTCATAGTTTTCATGGACTCGCGAGTTTTTACTAACGCTTCGTGAGAAATTTCAGCGAAATCACAGCACCACTTACCGAAGTAATCAAGAAAAGCGTAGGTTTCAAGTGGGAAGATAAACAAGAGAAGGCGTTTCAATTGATTAAGGATAAATTGACTAATGCTCCTTTACTTCTTTTGCCTAAACTTTTCTAAAACTTCTAAAATTTGAATGTGATGCTTCAGGTTTAGTAATTGGAGATGTGTTGATGCAAGAAGGAAAACCAGTGGCGTACTTCAGCGAGAAGTTGAGTGGGGCAGCTTTAAACTATCCTACTTATGACAAAGAATTGTACGCATTGGTTCGAGCGTTAGAAACATGGCAGCAATACCTATAGCCTAAGGAGTTCGTGATTCATACCGATAATGAGTTATTGAAGTAGTTGAAAGGTCAGCATAAGTTGAACAAGAGACATGCACGATGGATGGAGTTTATCGAGACAATCTCATATGTCATTCGATACAAGCAAGATAAAGAAAATGTCATTGCAGATACTCTTTCTCGGAGGTATGTGTTGTTATCTACTCTTGATATAAATTATTTGGTTTTGAATGAATTAAAGAATTATATGTTGCTGACCATGATTTTCATGATGAATTTAAATCTTCTGAAAAAGAATGCAGTATGTAAGTATTTCAAGCATGATGGGTTTTTATTTCGTGAAAATAAATTGTGCATACCTGCGTGTTCTTTACGTGAGTTGTTAGTTTAAGGAATCACATGGGGTGGTTTAATGGGTCATTTTGGTATTGATAAAACTTTTGCAGTTTTATAGCAACATTTTTATTGGCCACACATGAAACGGGATGTAGAACGCATATGTGAAAGATGTGTTACTTGTCGTCAATCTAAGTCTTGTGTTCAACCCTATGGATAGTATACATCATTGGCCTATACCTAGTGAGTCTTGGATTGATATTTCTATGGATTTTGTTTTGGGTTTGCCTAGATCTAAGTATGGTTATGATTCGATTTATGTGGTCGTGGATTAGATTTTTAAAGATGACACATTTTATTCCATGTCACAAAACCGATGATGCTTCCCATGCAGCTAATATATTCTTTAGGGAAATTATTCGTCTACATGGTATGCCTAAAACAATCGTGTCTGATAGAGATACTAAGTTCTCAAGTTACTTTTAAAAAACGTTGTGTGGTGTAAGTTTGGTACTAAATTGTTATTTTTAACTACTTGTCATCCACAAACTGATGGTCAAACCGAGGTAGTAAATAGAACTTTATTTGCTTTGTTAAGGGCTATTATTAAAAAGAATATCAAATTTTGGGAAGAGTGTTTATCACACGTTGAGTTTGCTTATAATCATTCAATTCATTCTGCTACTAACTTTTCTCTATTTGAGATTGTGTATGGTTTTAATCCTTTAACATCATTGGATTTATCTCCATTACCTATTTTTGAATATACTAACATGGATGGAAAGAAAAAGACTGATTTTGTTAAGCAGATACATGAGAAAGCTAGACTCAACATTGAAAGGAGGACAGAGCAGTACATCAAGCATGCCAACAAAAGACGTCGTCAAGTGATCTTTGAGCCGGAAGATTGGGTGTGGTTACATATGCAGAAAAAAAGATTTTCAGCTAAAAGACAATCAAAATTGCTTCTAAGGGGAGATGGTCCTTTTCAAGTCCATGAATGTATCAATGACAATGCCTACAAACTAGATTTTCCTGGTGAGTATAATGTTAATGCCACATTTAATGTTACTAATTTAAGTCCGTTTGATGTAAGTGATGATTTGAGGACAAATCCTTTTCAAGAGGAGAGGAATGATGAGGGCATGCCTAGCGTGGACAAAGATGGAAGCTATGGAGCAGATCCGGTGTAAGTTCCAATTGGTCCCGTGACGAGGGCTCGAGCTAAACGCTTCAAAGGACTTATTGGTTTGATTCAAGAGGTTTAGGCTGAGAATGGATCGACGACTTGTGCTAAGGAGGATGATTCTAAGTTCGTTATGTTGTTGCAAGCAATTAGCTCAAATCAACAAAGTAGCGCGGACAGAACAAAAAGTCCAGCGTCGCGGCGCTCCAACTTCTGATTTCAGCTTCCAGACGCGTTTTTGACGATTTTGGACGCAGATTTTTGCACGAGATTTTAGGGATTTAACTATATTTTATAATTCTAATGTAATTAGGAAGCTATTCTTAGCTTTTCTTTGAGATTCAATTTTAACTTATTATATAACAATTCATAGTTGTGTGTAACGTCTTTTACCACATCAATTGTTGATTATATTTTTGGTTCTTGCTTACATATAAGCATTGGGTTAAAGTGTCGTTGGTGTCCACTCAACGCAGATTTCCTAACGTAAGCGATTGTACCAAGGTTCTCGTCTCAATATAAACGTTGGATTGAGGTGTCGTGAGTGTTCCACCTTTATAACTTGCTAGAAACGATCTGAGAGCGACGACCACCTTACACAAGCGTGTCGTGGAGTCTATCAGTGGTCCAATCAAAAAGGCTTGTAGCGGTGGAATAATCCTATGGTTATTAGGATGGGTATGAAAACCATCTTGTTTGGCTTAGTAATTCCGAAACCGACTTACTGTAGGAATCAAGGAGTATATATGAACACGGAATTGGTGATTGGAATAAAACCATGTGGGCCTAATTCTATTTTAGGCTGGAAGCCAATATGTTGTTTTTGGGATTTTTGAATCCAACATGGAAGTGAAGTGATATTATATGGGATATAAATATGACTTTTATGGCATAAGAAAAAAGTTACAGGAAAAATAAAAAGCACATATAACAATTATGGGTGAATTTCGACAGAGCAATAATACACAAAGGTTATTTTGCGGAACGAAAAAAAAAGTTGGGAGCTTGCATGAAGGTTTATTCACGGGTATCATCATCTTATTCTGAGTAATTAATTGATTAAGGACTTTAATTAATTCGGAGGTTCTAGGTGATGAGGTAATTTGAGTTTTCTCAAATTAATGTATTATTGTATTCTCTTAATTTTGCGATATTTCAAGTTTTTAGTTATAAAACTTGGAAGGACTATTTGTACTCACGGTTGATTATAGTAGAATTTTTTGGAGCTTGCCCCATGATTTTTACCTTTTAGTTTTAGAGAGTTTTCCACATAAGATTTGGTATCTTGTGTTTGGTTTTTTTTCGTACTATTATTTTTTTAGATTATTATTTTATTTGGTGGAATTGCATTACTTATTTGGCGTGGATTCTTATTTAATTTATCAAAGACATTTCCAGTTTGAGGAGTTTTCTTAACAAAGTGGTATTAAAACAAGGGCCTTTGCGCAGTTATTTTTTGATAAATTAAATGGAGGAATCAAGCGGCGCCATGATTAAATTGACCTCATCTAATTTTTCGATCTGAAAGCCTAGAATGGAGGACATCCTTTACTGTAAGGATTTATATAACCCATTGGAAGTTTAAGGGTAAAAAATCTGCAGACAAGTCTGAGGCTGATTGGAAAAAAAATGAACAGGAAGACGATCGGTCATATCCGACAGTGGATCGATCAGAGTGTTTTCCACCATATTTCGCAGGAAACAGATGCTTATACACTTCGGACCACATTAGAGTCCATGTGCAAGAAGAAAAATGCACAGAATAAGACCTTTGTGATTTGAAAGATCGTGAACCTGAAGTACAAAGATGGTAGCAATGTATCCAAGCATATGAGTGAGTTCCAGGATTTGGTGAACCAATTGTCTACCATGAAATTGAATCTTGAGGACGAGATTCAGGCGTTGTTACTTCTCAATCCGTTGTCTAAGGGAAATTTTGGTTATGTCACTAAGCAATTCAGCTACGAAAGGAAAGATAATCATACAGATGATCAAGGATAGCATACAAAATGAGAAAACAAGGCAAAAAGAGCAGGGTTTGAATTTTGAGACACAAGCACTTATGGCAGAGAACAGGGGTAGAAGTAATTTCAGGGGATCTCACAAGGGAAACATGAATCGCAGCAAAAACAAAAATTTCAAAAATTATAGGAGCAAGTTAAAAACCAGAGAAGGCATTACATACAGGTGTTACAATTGTAACAAGGAGGGTTACTTTAAAAGAAATTGCAAGATATGGCTAGACAAGCAGAAAACTGGAGAGCAAGGGAAGGTTGAGGAGAAGAATACTGCAGCTACAGTTACCGAGGATGTTGTGCGTCTTTTATTCGGGGAAGAAGAATGCTTACATGTTGTTGATTAAAAAATAAATTGGGTTATTGATACAGGTGTTTCGTATCATGCTACTCTCAAGAGAAAATTCTTCACGACGTACAAAGCTGGAGAATTTGGGTTTGTGAGGATGGGTAACACTGAACAGTTCAAGATTATTGGAATTGATGATATTTGCATACAAATAAATGGTTGTACTATTACTTTGAGGGATGTTAGACATGTCCTGGATTTGCACCTCAACTTGATTTTTGGTATGGCCTTGGACAGGGAAGACTATAAGAATCACTTCGGCAATAGAAAGTGGAAGCTTACCAAGGGGGTTCGATGGTAGTTACTAGAGGTACTACTTGTTGCTCATTATACAAAACATATGTGAAGGTGTATTCTGGCGAGTTGAATGCAATTGAAGATGAATCTTCACCGAATCTGTGGCATAAAAGGCTCGGGCACATGAGTGAGAAAGGGTTGTAGATATTAGCAAAGAGGTTCCTCATTCCTTTTGCTAAAGGTATTGTATTAAACCCTTGTGATTATTGTTTGTTTGGTAAGCAGAATAGAGTTTCTTTTAGTAGCTCCTCTAAAAAAAATCTAAGTTACTTGAGAGAGTATATTCTGATGTATGTGGTCCCATTGAGGTTGAGTCTTTAGGTGGTAATAGATATTTTGTTATTTTTATTGATGATGTTTCACGTAAAGTGTGGGTGTTTTTATTGAAAACAAAAGACCAGGTATTCCAGCATTTTTAGAATTTCCATGATATGGTTGAAAGGGAGACTAGAAAATTATTTAAGTGCCTTCGCAGCGACAACGGAGGGGAATACACATCAAAGGAGTTTTGACATATTGTGATAAACACGGTATTCGACATGAGCAGACAGTTCCCGGCACCCCGTAGAATAATGGTGTGGTTGAAAGAATGAACTGCACTATTATTAAGCGAGTCTGATGCTTGTTGAGAATGACTAAGTTGCCTAAGTCATTCTGGAGTGAAGCTGTTTGTACTGCTTGTTACCTGATTAACAGATCTCTATTAGCACCGTTGGATTTTCAGATTTCAGAGAAGATTTGGAGTAGTAGGGATGTGTCATATTCTTATTTGAGGGTATTTGGGTACAAGTCTTTTGCACATATCCCCAAGGAACAAAGATTATAGCTTGATGACAAATCTACTCCATGTGTGTTTGTTGGCTATGGAGATGTAGAGTTTGGGTACATGTTATGGGATTCAGTTCAGAGAAAATTATTCAAAAGCAGAGATGTGGTGTTTCATGAGCACCAGAATTATGAGGATTTTGATAATGTTACACAGCCCAGAGATAATAGAATTCCAAACCTCAGCGGAGTTCTTTTTCCATTACAGAATGCCACAGTTGGAGAAGGAGGTCAGAATGAAGATTTGACTGATACGGATTTACATGATGGTGATAAGTCAGATATAGAGAGTGTTGAGCAGTGGGAGTAGCCCCCTCATCTTGATATTAAAGAACCTCAACTAAGAAGATCCACGAGAGAATGTGTGTCATTAGTTAGGCATCCTTCATCTGAATATCTTTTAGTTGCTGAGGAGGGGGAGCCAGAGAATTTTCATAAAGTCAAGACTCATAAGGATAAGAGCAATTGGCTGAGAGCTATGTGGGATAAGATAGATTCTTTGCACAAGAATCACACTTATGAGTTAACTACACTTCTGAAGGGCAGGAAAACATTGAAGAATAAATGGGTGTTCAAGCTAAAAAAGGATGGTGAAAAACTTGTGAAGTACAAGGCTCGGTTGGTCATTAAGGGTTTTGCTCAAAAGCAAGGTATTGACTTCGATGAGATTTTTTCTCCAGTTGTGAAGATGAATTTTATTTAAGTGGTGTTGGGGTTAGTAGCTAGTATGGATCTTGAGGTTGAACAGCTAGATGTGAAAACTACATTCCTTCATGGTGATTTGAAAGAGGAAATCTATATGGAGTAACCAGAAAGATTTGAAGTTAAAGGGAAAGAGCACTTGGTTTGCACATTAAAGAAAAGTTTGTACGGCCTAAAATAAGCCCCAAGGAAGTGGTACATGAAATTTGATTCATTCATGATGGATTAAGGTTACAGTAGAACAATTGCAGATCATTGTGTGTATGTTAAAAAGTTTCCGGATGATAACTTTGTTATTTTGTTGCTATATGTAGATGATATGTTGATAGTTAGGCAAGATGCTAACATGATTCGCAGGCTCAAGGGTGAGTTGTTCAAGTCCTTTGATATGAAGGACTTAGGCCGGCTAAGTAGATTTTGTACATTGAATATTGTTCGTGACAGGAAAGTCAAGAGCTTTTTGTTATCATAAGAGAAGTATGTTGAATGGGTGCTTGCAATGTTCAACATTTGTGATGCTAAGCCAGTTAGCACACCACTGGCCAATCATATTAAGTTGTCAAAGCGCATGTGTCCTTCTATTAAGGAAGGGAGAGATGATATGGCAAGCAGTTTCATACTCCTCTACTATAGGGAGTCTTATATATGCAATTGGTTTGTACATGGATGGATATTGTTCATGCAATTGATCTTTGTGAGCAGGTACTTGTCAAATCCTGGTAGAGAACATTGGAAAACAATTAAGTGGATTCTTAGAAAACTTGAAAGCTACTTCCAGTTTGGGTTTGGCTTTTAGTGGTTCGACCAGTCTTGAAGGGTTTTACAGATACAGACATGACAGGTTTTGAAGAGAAGAAGTCTACTTTGGGATATTTGCTTACTTTTGCAGGGGAAGTTGTATCATGGCAGTCTAAGTTGCAGAAGTGTGTTGCTTTGTCTACAACTGAGTCGGAATACATCGCTGCTACGGAAGCAGGCAAAGAGATGTTATGGTTGAAAAAGTTTCTCTAAGAATTGGAATTTGACACAGGATTGAGAGTATGTGATTTATTGTGATAGTCAGAGTGCAATTGACTTGACCAAGAACGCCACGTATCATAATCGTATCAAGCACATTAATGTTCGTTATATTAGCTTCGAGAAGTGATGGAAAAAAGAATTGATGAAAGTGATCAAGAAAGTTTCATACCGACGAGAACCCCTCAGACATGTTAACGAAGGTTGTGACTCGCGATAAAACTGAAATTTTGTAAAGAGTTTGGTCGAGATGAACTCCAAGTAACGGGTCACTGGAAATACTCTCCGCTCATGAGTATGGAGGGGGAAATTGTTGGGAATATTGGTCCAAACCTATGAGGCTTATAGGTAAAAGTCTAATTGGAAAAAGGATCAGGTTGTGTGGTCCAATCAAAAAGGCTTGTATTGTGATCCTATGGTTATTAGGATGGGTATGAAAATCGTCTTACTTGGCTTGGTAATTCTGAAACCGACTTACTGTAGGAATCAAGGAGTATATATGAACACGGAATTGGTTGATTCGATTCGAATAAAATCGTGTGGGACTTAATTCTATTTTAGGCAGTTTACTGCCAATATGTTGTTTTTGGGGATTTCCGAATCCAACATGGAAGTGAAGTGATATTATATGGGATATAAATATGATTTGTATGGCATGAGAAAAAAAAGTTGCAGCAAAAATAGAAAGAAGCACACATAACAATTGTGGGTGAGTTTCTGGCAGAGCAATATAATATAGGAAGGTTATTATCCAGAATGGAGAAGAAAGTTGGGAGCTTGCATGAAGGTTTATTCACGGGTATCATCGTCTTCTTCCGAGTAATTAATTGCTTGAAGACTTTATTAATTCGGAGGTTCTGAGTGGTTATAATTTGAGTTTAAATTTAAGGTATTATTGTATTCTCTCAATTTCACGATATTTCAAGTTTTTAGTTATAAAACTTGGAAGGAGTATTTATACTCACAGTTGATTATAGTGGAATTTTTCAGAACTCGGCCCGTGATTTTTACCTCTTATAGTTTTAAAGGATTTTTCACTTAAGATTTGGTGTCTGCTTGTGGTTTTTTTTTCGTACTATTATTTTATGAGATTGTTATTTTTTTGGTGGAGTTACATACTTGTTTGACGTGAATTGTTGTTTAATTTATCAAAGACAGTTCTAGTTGGAAGAGTTTTCTCAACATGTTTATCTCTCGTGATAAACCAAGCTGTTAACAGTTAAAACTCGGAAGCCCATAAAACCAGGAAAAAAAAAGGTCTAGTTTCTCCCATCTTTTCTTTGCGGATGATTTGATTTTGTTTTCTAAAGCTTCGCCTTCTCAAGTTAGACAAATTATGAATATTCTAAATAATTTTCAAGATATATCTAGCCAAGTGCTTAGCCTGAGCAAATCAAAATATTTTTTGGCTCCTTCCATCCCTCCTAGCAGTGTTTAGAGAAATTAAGGACATTCGTAATACGGAGGACTTAGGGGAAATATTTGGGAGTTCCTCTCATTCATTCTAGAATCAATAGACACACATATAATCAATGTTAGTTCCGAATCTTTAGTTATTTCGGTTTGTTAATAAGTCCTATTCTTCAAGACTAGTGGTTAGTGCTTTGATGAATTCCTCTTAGTTTGTTACCACGTTCTAGGATGTTGTAAACGTGGGTTGTGGGTTGTTATTTCAATTTTATTGTCATTGTAAAAGGCTATATATATGCCTGCAGTTTGTTATCAATAAAATTAATCTTTTCATCTTTGAGTGCTAAATTTCTTTTGAGTGATCTTAACATTTGGTATTAGAGCTCCATCACAGGGGCCTGATTGTGAGTGTGTGTGGAAAGAAACTGCAGTTTTTCTTTCAGAGTAAGGGAGTCAAGCACAATGGCGGAAAGCAATAGTAGTAGTTTTTTTGTGCAGTCCGACCATTCCCAAATTTTGACGGACACTACGATCATTGGGGCGATGGTGATGGAGAACTTTCTTCGTTCCAAGGAATATTGGGATCTCATAGAGAATGGGATTTCAGGAGTGGTGACACAAGGGGTCGAGGGACCAGGCAAAGAAGCACAACACAAAGTGATCGAGGGGCAGAAGCTGAAGGATTTAAAGGCAAAGAACTACCTTTTCCAAGCTATAGACCGAAATATCTTGGAGACTATACTTGACAAAGACACATCAAAGGGTATTTGGGACTCAATGAAACAGAAATATCAAGGCTCTACTAAGGTGAAGAGGGCGACAGTTGCAGGCACTTCGGAGGGACTTTGAGATTCTCCACATGAAGGATGGTTGAGACTGTTGATAACTTCTTTGCTCGTACTCTCACTATAGCCAACAAAATGAAGGCTCATTGTGAGACAATGAGCCAAACCATTATCAATGAGAAAGTTTTGAGGTCCATGACCTCAAAATTTGATTATGTGGTTTGCTCAATTGAAGAATCCAATGATTTAAACACAATGATCATTGACGAGTTGCAGAGCAGTTTGCTAGTCCCATGAACAAAGAATGAATGGCCATCGTGGAGAGGAGCAGGTTCTCAAGGTGACTCATGAAGACAACAGTAGCAAAGGAAGAGGTTGAGGGGTGTTCAGAGGAAGAGGAAGAGGTCGTGGCAAACAACCTTTTCAACAAGACTACTATCGAGTGCTTTAAGTGTCACAGATTAGGACACTTCCAGTATGAGTGTCCTAGTGAAGAGAATGGAGCCAACTATGCTGAGCTAGACGAAGGAGAAGAGCTGCTATTAATGTCCTATGTAGAGCTTAATCATGCTCAGAGAGAAGCGGTCTGGTTCCTCGATTCAGGATGTAGTTTCATATGAGTGGGAATAAAGAATGGTTTTCGGATTTGGATGTTCAATTCAGGCAAACTGTGAAACTAGGCAACAACTCAAGGATGGCAGTTATGGGGAAAGGAAACATTCGAATGCAAGTGAATGGTTTCACTCAGGTAATCTCTGAGGTTTACTACATTCCTGAGTTGAAAAATAACTTGTTAAGCATGGGGCAAACTTCAAGAAAAAGGTGTGGCAATTCTGATTCAACAGGGGAAGTGCAAAGTTTTTCATCCTAGTAAGGGTCTAATTATTCAGTCCGAGATGAGCGCAAACAGGATGTTTGTTGTACTTGCAGCAATGATGCCTAAAGCTACTACCTATTTTGAAGCCGTGACAGAAGATGAGAGTTATTTGTGTGCACTGCAGATTCGGACACTTGGGCTTCAAAGGGTTGAGATCCCTTCAATATAAAAATGATGGTCAGTGGTTTGCCTTCACTTAAAACACCTGCAAAGTTATGCACAACGTGCTTGGTTGGAAAACAGCACAGGGAATCCATTCCAAAAAGAAGTCTTTGGAGGGCGTCACAGAAGTTGGAGCTGGTGCATGTCGATATATGTGGTCCTATAACGCCTGCATCAAACAGCAACAAGAGGTATTTCTTGAGTTTTATCGGTGATTTTAGTCGTAAGACTTGGAATTACTTCTTGCATGAAAAAATCAGAGGCTTTTACCATGTTTAGAAGTTATAAGGCTTATGTTGAAAAGGAAACAGGTGTTTACCTTAAATGTCTAAGGACTGATAGAGGTGGTGAGTTTACCTCAAATGAGTTTGGGGAGTTTTGCAAGGCAAATGGCATAACCAGGCAATTAACCACAACCTATACTCCTCAGCAAAATGGAGTTGCTGAGAGGAAGAATAGGACTGTGATGAATTTGGTACGTTGTATGCTCACTGAGAAGCAGGTTCCAAAGGTTTTCTGGCCAGAAGCTGTGAGATGGTGTGTGCATGTCCTCAACAGGTGCCCTACTTTAGCCATGCAAAACAGAACTCCAGAGGAAGCATGGAGTGGTACAAAGCCTACAGTAGAATATTTCAGGGTTTTTGGGTGCTTGGCTCATGTGCACGTACCAGACCAGAAAAGAATCAAGTTAGATGACAAAAGCGTTCGATGTGTTTTATTAGGAGTAAGTGATGAATCGAAAGCTTATAGATTGTTTGATCCGGTTTCTAGAAAAATAATTGTTAGTAGGGATGTTGTTTTTTAGGAGAATGAGGGATGGAATTGGAACATGAGCAGTGAAGAAATGGTTTCAGATGTGTTAGAGTGGGGTGATTCGGTGGATAGTGAAGAAGAGAGAGATGCAGCGAGAATGAAGAGGAATTTGGAGCAGAGGCTAACGAAAATGAAGAAGCAGGTTCAAATAAACACAAATGGAGTTGGTTCAAGTAGCACTGGCTCACCTTCACAGTGAGTCACATGATGAGTAGAGAACTCCCACGGGTTTCGAGGTTTCAAGGGAGGGCCTAGAAGGACGATATTTCCAGTTCGGACCACGGTTGGTATGCTAATGAGATTATGGAAACCCGGAGAAGTGGTATATATTTTGTCAGGATGTTAAAGAAGAGAGATTTGATGTAGTGCCATGGCGGTTTTATCTCACACTAGGAGGGAGATTGATTTCCCATTTAGCTGTTCGAGTGGAAGCGTGTGAGTGGAAGAGCAAGAAAATGGAGTGAGAAACTGCCTTATGAATGCAGAGATTATGAAAATAGGCCATTGAACGTAATAAAAACATGGGATCCTGACTATTCTACCTTGAAGGAGAGTGAAGACTATAGGAGTTAAAATGGGTTTTTAAAACAAAACTAAATGAAAATGGTGAGATAGACAAGTACAAGGCTAGAATTGTAGCAAAGGGAATATGCACAACAATATGGGATTGATTACCACAGAAGTTTATGCCTCCAGTTGCTAATAAAAGACTAGATACCATACGTTTGGTAAATTGCTCTAGCAGCTCAAGAATGTTGGAATATTTTTTTATAGCTTGATGTAAAAAGCGCATTTTTGCATGGTGAGCTTAATGAGGAAGGGTCATGTCCAACAGCCTCAGGGATATGAGCAAAAGGGCGAGGAACACAATGGTTTATAAGTTGAATAAGGCGTAGTGATGGCCTTCTAACAAGCCCCACGAGCTTGCTACAGTCTAAAATGTGAAGGCTATTTAGCCAAAGAGGGCTTCGAAAAATGCCATGTATGTACACACCCTATTCACAAAGTCAAAGGAAGGAGGTAAGCTCCTAAATTTGTCAGTCTTTATGTTGACGATTTAATTTTTACTGGGGACATGACAAGAGCATGTGTTGAAGAGTTTAAGAAGTCAATGATGTTAGGAATTTGACATGTTGGACTTGGGAAAAAATTGAGATATTTTCTGGGGATTGAAGTACTACAACATTCTGAATGGGATTTATGTGTGTTCAAAGGAAATATGCTCATGAAGTTTTAGAAAGATTTGGCATGGACAAGAAGCAATTTGGTGAAGAACCCTCATAGTTCCAGGTTGCAGACTGTCAAAGGAATGAGTAGGGAGCTAAGGTTGATGCAAGTTTGTTCAACGCAGGTGGTTGGCGGTCTCATGTACTTAACTGCAACCAGACCTGATTTGATGTATGGTGTAAGTCTTATCAGCAGGTTCATGTCGTGTCCTACAGAGCAACATTGGTCGGCCAGCAATGAGGTTGCTAAGGATATTTGAATAGGAAGACGACTAATCTGGGAATTTTTCACAAGAAAGGATTGACTGTAAGAAACTCACAGCTTATTCAGATAGTGATTTTGCTGTGAGATCGAGTATGGATCGGAAGAGTACACCGGGGTGTGTTGTTATTCATGTTAAATTCTGGAGCGGTGTCGTGGTCATCCAAAAAACAGCCTGTGGGTTAGCTTATCTACCACTGAAGCATCGAATACATTGCAGCTGCCTCATGTGGCTTGTCAATGTGTTTGGTTAAGAAGAGTTTTAACAGAGCTTGTGGTTACGTGCAGGAGGAATGTACTACAATTTTGTGTGATAACTGTTCTACTATAAAACTTTCCAAGAATCCTGTGCTTCACGGAAGAAGCAAAGCACATTGACATCAGGTTTCATTTTCTTAGTGAACTGGTAAGAGATGCGTGTGGTAGATTTAAGACATTGTAATTACTCAAGACCAGATAGCTGACATTATGACAAAGCCACTCAGGTTGGAGGTATTTTTGAAGCTTCGTAGTTTGCTGGGCGTGTGTGAAGTTTCCTAATATAAACTGAATGCATTATGCATACAGTTTAAGGGAGGGAATGTTAGTTCCGAATCTTTAGTTATTTCCGTATGTTTAATAAGTCCTATTCTTCAGGACTAGTGGTTAGTGTGGTTAGTGCTTTGATGAATTCCTCTTAGTTTGCTACCACGTTCTAGGATGTTGTAAACGTGGGTTGTGGGTTGTTATTTCAATTTTATGTCATTGTAAAAGGCTATATATATCGACCTGCAGTTTGTTATCAATAAAATTAATCTTTTCATCTTTTGGAGTGTCTAAATTTCTTTTGAGTGATTCTTAAACAATAATCAACATAATTGAAAAAGTGCAAAAAGCTCTTTCCGGTTGGAAAAGCAAAATTCTCAACGTGGCAAGGAGGTGGCCACTCTTATTCAATCTGTGACATCTGTATTTACCCCGTTTACACCATGCAAAACTTGCATTGGCTTCCTTCATGTGTGTGTATTTCTATTGACAAAATGAATAGGAATATTTCTTTTGGTTCCAATAAAAGTGATAAAAGGGGAGTCCATCTGGTTAAATGGGAAAAGGTAATTAACAAAAAAAAATTGGGGGTGGGCTGGGAATTAAGAGATACAAGGGACGCTAACACAGCGATGCTTGATAAGAGTTGATGGAAAGTCGTGGATGAGTGGGAATCCCCCCGAGAGTCTATGGGCTAGAATGTGGAGGGAGAAATACCGGAGTGAAAACACTTGATTGTCTTAATAGAAAGGTCGAGAAATGATGCCATGCCTACTTGGAAGGGTGTTCTGTGTCTTCCAAAGTTTACAAGAAATGAAAGATGGTTTTAAAT
>CM068377.1:62090339-62293932 GCA_034770075.1 Aralia elata
GGGAGTATAAAGTACGGGTTCAAATTTTCTGTGCCCTCATAATTTATCTTATCTAATGTCTCATGTTATTGTCAAGTGTAATGTAATTACTTATTTAAAATTAACTTAAATGAAAAGAGATAAATGGTAATAAGTGAGTGATCTGTCTAAACAGGGGAGAATAATCAACCAATACAGAGCTTCCCATATACAGAAAAGATTGATATACACACAAAACTAATGAGGAAATACAAGGACATTCCGAACTGGTGGTTTCACACTATGCCGGTAGGGGCACTTGCTCTTTCCTCTTATTACTCTGCATCTTCATGAAGGATGAGGTTCCAACTGCCATGGTGGGGCTGCTCTTTGCTGCCGCCTTGTCCTTAATCTTTACTCTTCCAATCCAGCATCATAACCGCCACCCACGAATATGGTAAAATATTCAGTTTCAATCCCATTAGAAGTTCAGGGGGAGATTGCAACCTACTTTTGTACCAAAATGGGAGATACGCCTTTTTAAAAAAAACGAGTCATTTTAGGAAAAGTTTGTCCAAAAACCAATTGAATAATTAAAGTTGAGATTCTCGTTTTGGATCTTTGTAATATTGGTATGCTCGAGTGGAAAAAAAAGTTGCACATCTACTTTTGTTCTAAAATGAGGAGTCTCATTTTAAAAATTGATTACATTTTAACAAAGTTTCGATTTCTTAATTCGCTATTGAAATGAGACTCTCGTTTTTGGAATATTTTAAAATTATTTCTCAAGTAAAAAAGAGAGTTGCAACGTTCTTTCAATCCCAAAATAAGAAGTCGGCTTTTTAAAAATCTAATGCATTTTAATAAATGGTGTCAACCGAATTGACTATTGAATTGAGACTCATTTGGGATCTTTTAATATCTATTCCCTAAAGTGCAAAATATATAAATAAATAGTAATAACGGTGCAAACCTTAGTTTTCGGGTCCTCTTTTAAAACCGCATTTTAAAGAAAAAGTTGTCAATTTCCAAATTAGCTATCGAATTGAGATTGCCTCGTCTTGGGATAATTTTAAATATTGTTTAATTTCGAACAAAAAAAAAAAGAAGTTGCAGCCTACTTTTGTCCCAGAATAAGAAGATTGTATCTTACTTTTGTCTCCAAAAAAATAATAGAAGTTGCAACTTACTATTGAAGTTTTTGTTAAATATTTTATAATATTGTTCGTCGTGATAATCTTATTATTGTTTTTTTCTCTTCTTCTGGGATGTAGGCACCAGGACTAAATATCATCAGAAGTATATAATGGGCATAAACATCTATCCAGGAAGGCCAATAGCAAAATGTTTGCCTCAAGACTTATGGACACATTTAGCATGACTCAGGCAGTCCCCTCCTATTCTCAATGACTTCAAGTTAGGCCACTACATGAAAATTCCCACCAAGATCAATGTTCATAGTTCAGGTACTACTCCTTTGCCACATCTCATCGTTATTTCAAGCAAGAAAAAAATAAATAGTCTCACGAACAACGAAACGCGCCACCAATTTTAAAAGACAAATAAAAAATAATCACTAAATTTTAAAGTCCATATGAGGGGTTAAAGTAACTTATAATGGATCCTCGCGACCTCAGTCAATTCCTACCCAAAAAATAATTAGCCGTCCTATTTTAATAGGTTGTTTTTTGTGCGTACACAGTCGGTATGCAAGTGAAGTACAAAGCACTACGGACTTTTTTTTTTTAGAACTGTTTTTGTCCTGTTTTATTTAATAATGATTTAATTAGGCAATAAAAGAATTGGTTATAATTTAGTTATTGATGCTAGAGTGTGTGTGTGTGTATATTAAAAAACAAATTTGTAGTCATGTGTTTGTTGAAAAAGTAACCCAACAAAAAGTAAATTTTATCCTGCAAAATAAACAATCCACCATCAAACATTTCTTCTCTCACCACCCCAATTAATAATCCCACAACTCTTGCCAAACAACAACCAAACAACTTCTTTTACCACCCTAATTAATAAACACACATCTGTCAAACAAAAAGTAATCATACCCATCCAAATAAAAACAGTACTCAATTTGTTACTTGCAACACTTCAATACTCTATCTTGTCAATTTATTAAATTTTGACTAATGAATAATATTATGTACATTAAAGAATTAACCACCTAAAAATACACCAAATAATAGACCGTATAATAAAATATTATACAACACCAACATTTGAGGACTAGTGTAACAATAATTTATTGGCACTTGCCACATCATTTAGTATAATTTTGATGGCAATTCTGTGATACGCCAAAATATTTTTCATTTAATATATAGCCAAATATCTCTTCTTCTCTCACCACACCCATTATCTTATTCTTTGTGTGTCTCGAGTCAATTAAAAGAACTCACCAAAACCATATTAAAAAAAAAAAACAAAACCTAACCTAACAAACAAAAAAAACCATTATTAATTAGTTACCCACCACACTTCAATTCATCTCTCTTTATATCCATTTTTTTCTCGTTAACCTCTATACCACCACCTTCTAAAACATTTAACATATCACTACTCTCCAAATAATATGAACAATGCCAATAAAAATCATTGTACAACACAAATATTTGAGAATAGTGGTACCAATAATTTATTGCACTTGTCATATCATTTAGTGTAATGTACAATGACAAGTGCAATAAACATATTGCACTTACCATATCCATATTTAGTGTAGAAATTGCCGAACAAAAAATAATGTATCTAATCGAATCAATCTATTACATTAATTTTAATAATATATATATATATAGGGAAATGATCCATAGCATCTATTTGCTAAACAAATGAAAATAAAAAATGGTCAAAATAGCATCCTAAACCTTTCAATTTACAAACAAAAATAGAGGGTCCGCAATTGAGAAAAGGACAACCCAACACGTCCGCTAGAAATTCTAGCGACAATATAAAAATAATATTTGGGACGATAATGCTCCCTGAGCAACCATGAAATAATGGGCTGATTTAAATGGTCCGCTAGAGGAGGATGTCCTTTAATACATATATCAATTCCCCCACAGTGCTATGGGGCCCCCTTCCAACTCCCAAATTTGCCAAAGCGAGGCTCGGGGCCCCATGTTTTAATTTAAAAAGTTCACTAGAATGACTAGCGGAAGACTTAAAATAACAACCAAACAGTACAGTACATTAGGAAGACAGTAACATTAGGAAGGCTCATGTGACTATGACTTTAGGAAGGCTCATGTGGAAGTACATTAGGCTCATATGACTGACCATGGTAATGTTAATGACTGACAATGTTTAGCATTACGTGGGACAGTTTTGTCCTAATTAATTCCATGTTAATCATAATTTCTAATTCGAGTCAACCAAATGTTTCAGAACTGTAAATTACTTTCTAATCCATTATAGTAAAAACTCCAAGCACCCTTTCTGAAAGCAGTCTACTTTTTTAGTGAAGTGCTCATGTCTTTTCCAGTCTTGACATAACCAACATTTTCAGCACCTGTGACTTGAAGAAATTCTGAAACAGAGGAATAAACCGGTTGCCTTCGCCCTATCCAAAAGTACACCGGTAGGTTGCTACCCCACTTTTCTTCCTACAAATTGTATACATTTCTCAAGCTCAACACAGAATACTTGAAAACACCAGAACAAACATAAAAATATTTAAACTTCACCTGCATAAACTGCAATTGTAAGTTGCCTATGGACAGCTCCATTTCTTCCAACAGTTTCCATATCTGTTCAAGATTAACCAAATGCACTAATCCAAGTCCACCTGTGACCAAAAATATGGCAGCACATATCCAAGTCACCTGTAAGTAACCAAATATAAAATCCATATCCCAAACTCACCTGTAAATACCAAATACAAAATCCAAGTCTCTAAGTACATACCAAAATTAAGCCACATACCAAATACACCTATCTAAGTCACCAGTAAGTATCAAATTACAAAATCCAAGTCTCCAAGAATCGCCGAGAAGTTAGAGGGATCGCCGCTGCTAGGAATCGTTGTCGCCGCTGCTAGGAATCCGCCTATTGCCGCTAACCCGCTGCTATGAAATCGTCCGATCGCCGCTGAGATTGATCACTTAAGGCTGTAGTTTTTGCCCCAATTGTTTTACAACGCAGTAAAAGTGAGAACGGTGTCCGCTAGGTATGCTAGCGGAAGAGGTGAATTTATGACTGGTGTTGTCTGTGGCTTGACTGGGGGCATATTCGGCCAAAATTTTATTTTTCTCTTGTTCGCTAGAAATTCTAGCGGGAAGGGCGAAATTTCATTTCCAATCATAGCCATCTATTTTTTACAATGAAAGGTTAAGATGCTATTTGCCATATTTTAATCCATAGCAAATAAATGTTATGGATCATTACCCATATATATATATATATATATATATATATATATATATATATATATATACTGTAATCAATCTATAAACATAACCCAGTTTAATTTTTAAATTTTATATATTATTATAATTTATTTATTTTTATTTTATGTTAAACAATATTAATTAAATTTTTATTGAAAATAACATTTTACTAATTTTAAATTCTCTAAAAAAAAGAATAAATCTTCCTATTTAATACAACAATAAACTATAAAGGATTAACATTCACAACAACATGTCTTCAAAAATAAAAATAATACAATAAGTTTAACTAGCATTCATTCAAAGATGTCCTCAAAACACAATTTTTTTGAATAACATAGCAGCTTTAATGTCCAAACTTGCAGCAGTATTCGCACCTCCAATAATTTCCATAAATTACACTCAAAATGATATATTTGTCAATATATATATATATATAAGTCAAGTACTAGAAATATAGAGTTTTATACCCAAAAAGAAAAGAAATGTGGAATTAAATTACCAGTAGATGAATAATTTTTATTATTAGGACTTATATCACTAGAATGTTCTTCGCCATCGGTTGATCTACATGAATGATTTTCATTATTAAGATCACTACCATAATCTTTACCAACTTAAAGTAAAAAAAATATACGATAATTTAAATAAAATAAATGATAATTTCTTATCGATTTGTAAGCATTGGACAGTTTCTTTTATCATGTGTTTGTCTGAGAAGATTTGTTGTGTGGTAATTGATGGTAGGAGTTGCACCAATGTGGCAAGTACTACTATGGTGGAGAAGTTAGGGCTGCTAACAACTAGACATCCTCAACCTTACCGATTGCAATGGCTCAACGATAGTGGTGATGTAAAAGTAACTAAGCAGGTATTGGTGTCATTTACTATTGGTCGATATGTTGATGAAGTATTGTGCGATGTGGTTCCAATGTAGGTAGGTCATTTGTTACTTGGGAGGTCATGGCAGTTTGATAAGCGCGTGAAGCATGATGGCTTTATAAACGAGTATTCATTTGTTCACAATCAACGGAAAGTTACTCTATGTCCTATAACGCCGAAGTAAGTGCATGAGGATCAACTACATTTACAAAAAGATCTTATACAAAAGAAAGAGAGTAAAGAAAAGAAACAAAATGAGGGGGAAAATAAGAGAGAAAAAGAAAAGGAGGGAAAAAAGAAAGAATAAGAGAGAAAAGCAAACATTTATGCAAAAAAGAGTGATGTGAGGCAAGCATTAATTTCTATATAGCCGATGATTATACTTCGGTATAAGGAGGCGTTTTTAAATACTAGCAACTTAACTCTTCGTTGCCTAGTGTTATTATGTCTTTATTGCAGGATTATGTAGATATGTTTCCCGAGGAGCTACCACAAGGTTTACCACCTATTCGGGGAACTGAACATCAAATTGACTTTGTACCCGGTGCTACCATTCCTAACCGTCTAGCTTATCGGAGCAATTCTAAGGAAACAAATGAGTTGTAAAAGCAGGTTGGTGAGCTAATGGAGAAGGGGTTCGTGAGAGAAAGCATGAGCCTGTGTCCAGTTCTGGTGATTTTGGTACCTAAGAAGGATGAAAAATGGCGTATGTGCATCAATTGTCAAGTAGTAAATAATATTACGGTAAAATATCGACATCCTATTCCTCGCTTAGATGACATGTTAGATGAATTGCATGGTTATTTAGTGTTTTCTAAAATTAATTTAAAAAGTGGACATCATCAAATTAGAATGAAAGAAGGAGATGAGTGGAAAACTGCTTTTAAAACAAAATATAGTTTATATGAGTGGTTAGTGTTACCTTTCAGTTTAACTAATGCACCTACTACTTTTATGAGATTAATGAATTATGTTTTATGTCCATTCATCGGTAAATTTATTGTGGTTTATTTTGATGATATCTTAGTTTATAGCAAAAACTTGGGTAAATATGTGTTACATTTAAAATCTGTTTTAGATGTACTTAGGAAAGAAAAGTTGTTTGCTAAGATGGGTAAATGCACATTTTATACGGATAGAGTTGTTTTCCTTGGTTTTGTTGTTAGTTCCCAGGGAATACAGGTGGATGAAGAAAAGATACATGCAATCTGAGAGTGGTCGAGTCCGACAAATGTTAGTCAAGTTCATAGTTTTCATGGACTCGCGAGTTTTTACTAACGCTTCGTGAGAAATTTCAGCGAAATCACAGCACCACTTACCGAAGTAATCAAGAAAAGCGTAGGTTTCAAGTGGGAAGATAAACAAGAGAAGGCGTTTCAATTGATTAAGGATAAATTGACTAATGCTCCTTTACTTCTTTTGCCTAACTTTTCTAAAACTTCTAAAATTGAATGTGATGCTTCAGGTTTAGTAATTGGAGATGTGTTGATGCAAGAAGGAAAACCAGTGGCGTACTTCAGCGAGAAGTTGAGTGGGGCAGCTTTAAACTATCCTACTTATGACAAAGAATTGTACGCATTGGTTCGAGCGTTAGAAACATGGCAGCAATACCTATAGCCTAAGGAGTTCGTGATTCATACCGATAATGAGTTATTGAAGTAGTTGAAAGGTCAGCATAAGTTGAACAAGAGACATGCACGATGGATGGAGTTTATCGAGACAATCTCATATGTCATTCGATACAAGCAAGATAAAGAAAATGTCATTGCAGATACTCTTTCTCGGAGGTATGTGTTGTTATCTACTCTTGATATAAATTATTTGGTTTTGAATGAATTAAAGAATTATATGTTGCTGACCATGATTTTCATGATGAATTTAAATCTTCTGAAAAGAATGCAGTATGTAAGTATTTCAAGCATGATGGGTTTTTATTTCGTGAAAATAAATTGTGCATACCTGCGTGTTCTTTACGTGAGTTGTTAGTTAAGGAATCACATGGGGTGGTTTAATGGGTCATTTTGGTATTGATAAAACTTTTGCAGTTTTATAGCAACATTTTTATTGGCCACACATGAAACGGGATGTAGAACGCATATGTGAAAGATGTGTTACTTGTCGTCAATCTAAGTCTTGTGTTCAACCCTATGGATAGTATACATCATTGCCTATACCTAGTGAGTCTTGGATTGATATTTCTATGGATTTTGTTTTGGGTTTGCCTAGATCTAAGTATGGTTATGATTCGATTTATGTGGTCGTGGATAGATTTTTAAAGATGACACATTTTATTCCATGTCACAAAACCGATGATGCTTCCCATGCAGCTAATATATTCTTTAGGGAAATTATTCGTCTACATGGTATGCCTAAAACAATCGTGTCTGATAGAGATACTAAGTTCTCAAGTTACTTTTAAAAAACGTTGTGGTGTAAGTTTGGTACTAAATTGTTATTTTTAACTACTTGTCATCCACAAACTGATGGTCAAACCGAGGTAGTAAATAGAACTTTATTTGCTTTGTTAAGGGCTATTATTAAAAAGAATATCAAATTTTGGGAAGAGTGTTTATCACACGTTGAGTTTGCTTATAATCATTCAATTCATTCTGCTACTAACTTTTCTCTATTTGAGATTGTGTATGGTTTTAATCCTTTAACATCATTGGATTTATCTCCATTACCTATTTTTGAATATACTAACATGGATGGAAAGAAAAAGACTGATTTTGTTAAGCAGATACATGAGAAAGCTAGACTCAACATTGAAAGGAGGACAGAGCAGTACATCAAGCATGCCAACAAAAGACGTCGTCAAGTGATCTTTGAGCCGGAAGATTGGGTGTGGTTACATATGCAGAAAAAAAGATTTTCAGCTAAAAGACAATCAAAATTGCTTCTAAGGGGAGATGGTCCTTTTCAAGTCCCATGAATGTATCAATGACAATGCCTACAAAACTAGATTTTCCTGGTGAGTATAATGTTAATGCCACATTTAATGTTACTAATTTAAGTCCGTTTGATGTAAGTGATGATTTGAGGACAAATCCTTTTCAAGAGGAGAGGAATGATGAGGGCATGCCTAGCGTGGACAAAGATGGAAGCTATGGAGCAGATCCGGTGTAAGTTCCAATTGGTCCCGTGACGAGGGCTCGAGCTAAACGCTTCAAAGGACTTATTGGTTTGATTCAAGAGGTTTAGGCTGAGAATGGATCGACGACTTGTGCTAAGGAGGATGATTCTAAGTTCGTTATGTTGTTGCAAGCAATTAGCTCAAATCAACAAAGTAGCGCGGACAGAACAAAAAGTCCAGCGTCGCGGCGCTCCAACTTCTGATTTCAGCTTCCAGACGCGTTTTTGACGATTTTGGACGCAGATTTTTGCACGAGATTTTAGGGATTTAACTATATTTTATAATTCTAATGTAATTAGGAAGCTATTCTTAGCTTTTCTTTGAGATTCAATTTTAACTTATTATATAACAATTCATAGTTGTGTGTAACGTCTTTTACCACATCAATTGTTGATTATATTTTTGGTTCTTGCTTACATATAAGCATTGGGTTAAAGTGTCGTTGGTGTCCACTCAACGCAGATTTCCTAACGTAAGCGATTGTACCAAGGTTCTCGTCTCAATATAAACGTTGGATTGAGGTGTCGTGAGTGTTCCACCTTTATAACTTGCTAGAAACGATCTGAGCGACGACCACCTTACACAAGCGTGTCGTGGAGTCTATCAGTGGTCCAATCAAAAAGGCTTGTAGCGGTGGAATAATCCTATGGTTATTAGGATGGGTATGAAAACCATCTTGTTTGGCTTAGTAATTCCGAAACCGACTTACTGTAGGAATCAAGGAGTATATATGAACACGGAATTGGTGATTGGAATAAAACCATGTGGGCCTAATTCTATTTTAGGCTGGAAGCCAATATGTTGTTTTTGGGATTTTTGAATCCAACATGGAAGTGAAGTGATATTATATGGGATATAAATATGACTTTTATGGCATAAGAAAAAAGTTACAGGAAAAATAAAAAGCACATATAACAATTATGGGTGAATTTCGATCAGAGCAATAATACACAAAGGTTATTTTGCGGAACGAAAAAAAAAGTTGGGAGCTTGCATGAAGGTTTATTCACGGGTATCATCATCTTATTCTGAGTAATTAATTGATTAAGGACTTTAATTAATTCGGAGGTTCTAGGTGATGAGGTAATTTGAGTTTTCTCAAATTAATGTATTATTGTATTCTCTTAATTTTGCGATATTTCAAGTTTTTAGTTATAAAACTTGGAAGGACTATTTGTACTCACGGTTGATTATAGTAGAATTTTTTGGAGCTTGCCCCATGATTTTTACCTTTTAGTTTTAGAGAGTTTTCCACATAAGATTTGGTATCTTGTGTTTGGTTTTTTTTCGTACTATTATTTTTTTAGATTATTATTTATTTGGTGGAATTGCATTACTTATTTGGCGTGGATTCTTATTTAATTTATCAAAGACAGTTCCAGTTTGAGGAGTTTTCTTAACAAAGTGGTATTAAAACAAGGGCCTTTGCGCAGTTATTTTTTGATAAATTAAATGGAGGAATCAAGCGGCGCCATGATTAAATTGACCTCATCTAATTTTTCGATCTGAAAGCCTAGAATGGAGGACATCCTTTACTGTAAGGATTTATATAACCCATTGGAGTTTAAGGGTAAAAAATCTGCAGACAAGTCTGAGGCTGATTGGAAAAAAAATGAACAGGAAGACGATCGGTCATATCCGACAGTGGATCGATCAGAGTGTTTTCCACCATATTTCGCAGGAAACAGATGCTTATACACTTCGGACCACATTAGAGTCCATGTGCAAGAAGAAAAATGCACAGAATAAGACCTTTGTGATTTGAAAGATCGTGAACCTGAAGTACAAAGATGGTAGCAATGTATCCAAGCATATGAGTGAGTTCCAGGATTTGGTGAACCAATTGTCTACCATGAAATTGAATCTTGAGGACGAGATTCAGGCGTTGTTACTTCTCAATTCCGTTGTCTAAGGGAAATTTTGGTTATGTCAATAAGCAATTCAGCTACGAAAGGAAAGATAATCATACAGATGATCAAGGATAGCATACAAAATGAGAAAACAAGGCAAAAAGAGCAGGGTTTGAATTTTGAGACACAAGCACTTATGGCAGAGAACAGGGGTAGAAGTAATTTCAGGGGATCTCACAAGGGAAACATGAATCGCAGCAAAAACAAAAATTTCAAAAATTATAGGAGCAAGTTAAAAACCAGAGAAGGCATTACATACAGGTGTTACAATTGTAACAAGGAGGGTTACTTTAAAAGAAATTGCAAGATATGGCTAGACAAGCAGAAAACTGGAGAGCAAGGGAAGGTTGAGGAGAAGAATACTGCAGCTACAGTTACCGAGGATGTTGTGCGTCTTTTATTCGGGGAAGAAGAATGCTTACATGTTGTTGATTAAAAAATAAATTGGGTTATTGATACAGGTGTTTCGTATCATGCTACTCTCAAGAGAAAATTCTTCACGACGTACAAAGCTGGAGAATTTGGGTTTGTGAGGATGGGTAACACTGAACAGTTCAAGATTATTGGAATTGATGATATTTGCATACAAATAAATGGTTGTACTATTACTTTGAGGGATGTTAGACATGTCCTGGATTTGCACCTCAACTTGATTTTTGGTATGGCCTTGGACAGGGAAGACTATAAGAATCACTTCGGCAATAGAAAGTGGAAGCTTACCAAGGGGGTTCGATGGTAGTTACTAGAGGTACTACTTGTTGCTCATTATACAAAACTCATGTGAAGGTGTGTTCTAGCGAGTTGAATGCAATTGAAAATGAATCTTCACTAAATCTGTGGCATAAAAGGCTCAGCACATGAGTGAGAAAGGGTTGCAAATCTTAGCAAAGAGGTCCCTCATTCCTTTTGCTAAAGGTATTGTACTAAACCCTTGTGATTATTGTTTGTTTGGTAAGTAGAATAGAGTTTCTTTTAGTAGTTCCTCTAAAAAAAAATCCAAGTTACTTGAGAGAGTATATTCTGATGTATGTGGTCCCATTGAGGTTGAGTCCTTGGGTGGCAATAGATATTTTGTTACTTTTATTGATGATGTTTCACGTAAGGTGTGGGTGGTTTTGTTAAAAACAAAAACCAGGTATTCTACCATTTTCAGAGTTTTCATGATATGGTTGAAAGGGAGACTAGAAAATTATTTAAGTGCCTTCGCAGCGACAACGGAGGGGAATACACATCAAAGGAGTTTTGACATATTGTGATAAACACGGTATTCGACATGAGCAGACAGTTCCCGGCACCCCGTAGAATAATGGTGTGGTTGAAAGAATGAACTGCACTATTATTAAGCGAGTCTGATGCTTGTTGAGAATGACTAAGTTGCCTAAGTCATTCTGGAGTGAAGCTGTTTGTACTGCTTGTTACCTGATTAACAGATCTCTATTAGCACCGTTGGATTTTCAGATTTCAGAGAAGATTTGGAGTAGTAGGGATGTGTCATATTCTTATTTGAGGGTATTTGGGTACAAGTCTTTTGCACATATCCCCAAGGAACAAAGATTATAGCTTGATGACAAATCTACTCCATGTGTGTTTGTTGGCTATGGAGATGTAGAGTTTGGGTACATGTTATGGGATTCAGTTCAGAGAAAATTATTCAAAAGCAGAGATGTGGTGTTTCATGAGCACCAGAATTATGAGGATTTTGATAATGTTACAACACAGGCCCCAGAGATAATAGAATTCCAAACCTCAGCGGAGTTCTTTTTCCATTACAGAATGCCACAGTTGGAGAAGGAGGTCAGAATGAAGATTTGACTGATACGGATTTACATGATGGTGATAAGTCAGATATAGAGAGTGTTGAGCAGTGGGAGTAGCCCCCTCATCTTGATATTAAAGAACCTCAACTAAGAAGATCCACGAGAGAATGTGTGTCATTAGTTAGGCATCCTTCATCTGAATATCTTTTAGTTGCTGAGGAGGGGGAGCCAGAGAATTTTCATAAAGTCAAGACTCATAAGGATAAGAGCAATTGGCTGAGAGCTATGTGGGATAAGATAGATTCTTTGCACAAGAATCACACTTATGAGTTAACTACACTTCTGAAGGGCAGGAAAACATTGAAGAATAAATGGGTGTTCAAGCTAAAAAAGGATGGTGAAAAACTTGTGAAGTACAAGGCTCGGTTGGTCATTAAGGGTTTTGCTCAAAAGCAAGGTATTGACTTCGATGAGATTTTTTCTCCAGTTGTGAAGATGAATTTTATTTAAGTGGTGTTGGGGTTAGTAGCTAGTATGGATCTTGAGGTTGAACAGCTAGATGTGAAAACTACATTCCTTCATGGTGATTTGAAAGAGGAAATCTATATGGAGTAACCAGAAAGATTTGAAGTTAAAGGGAAAGAGCACTTGGTTTGCACATTAAAGAAAAGTTTGTACGGCCTAAAATAAGCCCCAAGGAAGTGGTACATGAAATTTGATTCATTCATGATGGATTAAGGTTACAGTAGAACAATTGCAGATCATTGTGTGTATGTTAAAAAGTTTCCGGATGATAACTTTGTTATTTTGTTGCTATATGTAGATGATATGTTGATAGTTAGGCAAGATGCTAACATGATTCGCAGGCTCAAGGGTGAGTTGTTCAAGTCCTTTGATATGAAGGACTTAGGCCCGGCTAAGTAGATTTTGTACATGAATATTGTTCGTGACAGGAAAGTCAAGAGCTTTTTGTTATCATAAGAGAAGTATGTTGAATGGGTGCTTGCAATGTTCAACATTTGTGATGCTAAGCCAGTTAGCACACCACTGGCCAATCATATTAAGTTGTCAAAGCGCATGTGTCCTTCTATTAAGGAAGGGAGAGATGATATGGCAGCAGTTTCATACTCCTCTACTATAGGGAGTCTTATATATGCAATGGTTTGTACATGGATGGATATTGTTCATGCAATTGATCTTGTGAGCAGGTACTTGTCAAATCCTGGTAGAGAACATTGGAAAACAATTAAGTGGATTCTTAGAAACTTGAAAGCTACTTCCAGTTTGGGTTTGGCTTTTAGTGGTTCGACCAGTCTTGAAGGGTTTTACAGATACAGACATGACAGGTTTTGAAGAGAAGAAGTCTACTTTGGGATATTTGCTTACTTTTGCAGGGGAAGTTGTATCATGGCAGTCTAAGTTGTAGAAGTGTGTTGCTTTGTCTACAACTGAGTCGGAATACATCGCTGCTACGGAAGCAGGCAAAGAGATGTTATGGTTGAAAAAGTTTCTCTAAGAATTGGATTTGACACAGGATGAGTATGTGATTTATTGTGATAGTCAGAGTGCAATTGACTTGACCAAGAACGCCACGTATCATAATCGTATCAAGCACATTAATGTTCGTTATATTAGCTTCGAGAAGTGATGGAAAAAGAATTGATGAAAGTGATCAAGAAAGTTCATACCGACGAGAACCCCTCAGACATGTTAACGAAGGTTGTGACTCGCGATAAACTGAAATTTTGTAAAGAGTTGGTCGAGATGAACTCCAAGTAACGGGTCACTGGAAATACTCTCCGCTCATGAGTATGGAGGGGGAAATTGTTGGGAATATTGGTCCAAACCTATGAGGCTTATAGGTAAAAGTCTAATTGGAAAAGGATCAGGTTGTGTGGTCCAATCAAAAAGGCTTGTGATCCTATGGTTATTAGGATGGGTATGAAAATCGTCTTACTTGGCTTGGTAATTCTGAAACCGACTTACTGTAGGAATCAAGGAGTATATATGAACACGGAATTGGTGATTCGAATAAAATCGTGTGGGACTAATTCTATTTTAGGCAGTTTACTGCCAATATGTTGTTTTTGGGATTTCCGAATCCAACATGGAAGTGAAGTGATATTATATGGGATATAAATATGATTTGTATGGCATGAGAAAAAAAAGTTGCAGCAAAAATAGAAAGAAGCACACATAACAATTGTGGGTGAGTTTCGGCAGAGCAATAATATAGGAAGGTTATTATCCAGAATGGAGAAGAAAGTTGGGAGCTTGCATGAAGGTTTATTCACGGGTATCATCGTCTTCTTCCGAGTAATTAATTGCTTGAAGACTTTATTAATTCGGAGGTTCTGAGTGGTATAATTTGAGTTTAAATTAAGGTATTATTGTATTCTCTCAATTTCACGATATTTCAAGTTTTTAGTTATAAAACTTGGAAGGAGTATTTATACTCACAGTTGATTATAGTGGAATTTTTCAGAACTCGGCCCGTGATTTTTACCTCTTATAGTTTTAAAGGATTTTTCACTTAAGATTTGGTGTCTGCTTGTGGTTTTTTTTTCGTACTATTATTTTATGAGATTGTTATTTTTTTGGTGGAGTTACATACTTGTTTGACGTGAATTGTTGTTTAATTTATCAAAGACAGTTCTAGTTGGAAGAGTTTTCTCAACATGTTTATCTCTCGTGATAAACCAAGCTGTTAACAGTAAAACTCGGAAGCCCATAAAACCAGGAAAAAAAAGGTCCTAGTTTCTCCCATCTTTTCTTTGCGGATGATTTGATTTTGTTTTCTAAAGCTTCGCCTTCTCAAGTTAGACAAATTATGAATATTCTAAATATTTTTCAAGATATATCTAGCCAAGTGCTTAGCCTGAGCAAATCAAAATATTTTTTGGCTCCTTCCATCCCTCCTAGCAGTGTTAGAGAAATTAAGGACATTCGTAATACGGAGGACTTAGGGGAAATATTTGGGAGTTCCTCTCATTCATTCTAGAATCAATAGACACACATATAATCAATGTTAGTTCCGAATCTTTAGTTATTTCGGTTTGTTAATAAGTCCTATTCTTCAAGACTAGTGGTTAGTGCTTTGATGAATTCCTCTTAGTTTGTTACCACGTTCTAGGATGTTGTAAACGTGGGTTGTGGGTTGTTATTTCAATTTTATGTCATTGTAAAAGGCTATATATATGCCTGCAGTTTGTTATCAATAAAATTAATCTTTTCATCTTTGAGTGCTAAATTTCTTTTGAGTGATCTTAACATTTGGTATTAGAGCTCCATCACAGGGGCCTGATTGTGAGTGTGTGTGGAAAGAAACTGCAGTTTTCTTTCAGAGTAAGGGAGTCAAGCACAATGGCGGAAAGCAATAGTAGTGTTTTTGTGCAGCCGACCATTCCCAAATTTGACGGACACTACGATCATTGGGCGATGTTGATGGAGAACTTTCTTCGTTCCAAGGAATATTGGGATCTCATAGAGAATGGGATTTCAGGAGTGGTGACACAAGGGGTCGAGGACCAGGCAAAAGCACAACACAAAGTGATCGAGGGGCAGAAGCTGAAGGATTTAAAGGCAAAGAACTACCTTTTCCAAGCTATAGACCGAAATATCTTGGAGACTATACTTGACAAAGACACATCAAAGGGTATTTGGGACTCAATGAAACAGAAATATCAAGGCTCTACTAAGGTGAAGAGGGCACAGTTGCAGGCACTTCGGAGGGACTTTGAGATTCTCCACATGAAGGATGGTGAGACTGTTGATAACTTCTTTGCTCGTACTCTCACTATAGCCAACAAAATGAAGGCTCATTGTGAGACAATGAGCCAAACCATTATCAATGAGAAAGTTTTGAGGTCCATGACCTCAAAATTTGATTATGTGGTTTGCTCAATTGAAGAATCCAATGATTTAAACACAATGATCATTGACGAGTTGCAGAGCAGTTTGCTAGTCCATGAACAAAGAATGAATGGCCATCGTGGAGAGGAGCAGGTTCTCAAGGTGACTCATGAAGACAACAGTAGCAAAGGAAGAGGTTGAGGGGTGTTCAGAGGAAGAGGAAGAGGTCGTGGCAAACAACCTTTCAACAAGACTACTATCGAGTGCTTTAAGTGTCACAGATTAGGACACTTCCAGTATGAGTGTCCTAGTGAAGAGAATGGAGCCAACTATGCTGAGCTAGACGAAGGAGAAGAGCTGCTATTAATGTCCTATGTAGAGCTTAATCATGCTCAGAGAGAAGCGGTCTGGTTCCTCGATTCAGGATGTAGTAATCATATGAGTGGGAATAAAGAATGGTTTTCGGATTTGGATGTTCAATTCAGGCAAACTGTGAAACTAGGCAACAACTCAAGGATGGCAGTTATGGGGAAAGGAAACATTCGAATGCAAGTGAATGGTTTCACTCAGGTAATCTCTGAGGTTTACTACATTCCTGAGTTGAAAAATAACTTGTTAAGCATGGGGCAACTTCAAGAAAAAGGTGTGGCAATTCTGATTCAACAGGGGAAGTGCAAAGTTTTTCATCCTAGTAAGGGTCTAATTATTCAGTCCGAGATGAGCGCAAACAGGATGTTTGTTGTACTTGCAGCAATGATGCCTAAAGCTACTACCTATTTTGAAGCCGTGACAGAAGATGAGAGTTATTTGTGGCACTGCAGATTCGGACACTTGGGCTTCAAAGGGTTGAGAACCCTTCAATATAAAAAGATGGTCAGTGGTTTGCCTTCACTTAAAACACCTGCAAAGTTATGCACAACGTGCTTGGTTGGAAAACAGCACAGGGAATCCATTCCAAAAAGAAGTCTTTGGAGGGCGTCACAGAAGTTGGAGCTGGTGCATGTCGATATATGTGGTCCTATAACGCCTGCATCAAACAGCAACAAGAGGTATTTCTTGAGTTTTATCGGTGATTTTAGTCGTAAGACTTGGATTTACTTCTTGCATGAAAAATCAGAGGCTTTTACCATGTTTAGAAGTTATAAGGCTTATGTTGAAAAGGAAATAGGTGTTTACCTTAAATGTCTAAGGACTGATAGAGGTGGTGAGTTTACCTCAAATGAGTTTGGGGAGTTTTGCAAGGCAAATGGCATAACCAGGCAATTAACCACAACCTATACTCCTCAGCAAAATGGAGTTGCTGAGAGGAAGAATAGGACTGTGATGAATTTGGTACGTTGTATGCTCACTGAGAAGCAGGTTCCAAAGGTTTTCTGGCCAGAAGCTGTGAGATGGTGTGTGCATGTCCTCAACAGGTGCCCTACTTTAGCCATGCAAAACAGAACTCCAGAGGAAGCATGGAGTGGTACAAAGCCTACAGTAGAATATTTCAGGGTTTTTGGGTGCTTGGCTCATGTGCACGTACCAGACCAGAAAAGAATCAAGTTAGATGACAAAAGCGTTCGATGTGTTTTATTAGGAGTAAGTGATGAATCGAAAGCTTATAGATTGTTTGATCCGGTTTCTAAGAAAATAATTGTTAGTAGGGATGTTGTTTTTTAGGAGAATGAGGGATGGAATTGGAACATGAGCAGTGAAGAAATGGTTTCAGATGTGTTAGAGTGGGGTGATAGTGAAGAAGAGAGAGATGCAACCGAGAATGAAGAGGAATTTGGAGCAGAGGCTAACGAAAATGAAGAAGCAGGTTCAAATAACACAAATGGAGTTGGTTCAAGTAGCACTGGCTCACCTTCCAGTGAGTCACATGATGAGAACTCCCCGGGTTCAGTTCAAGGGAGGGCAAGACGAGTTCCACGTTGGATGCAAGATTATGAAACCGGAGAAGGTTTGTCAGAAGAAGAAGATTTGAGTGCCATGGCGGTTCTCACAGAAGTTGATCCCATTACTTTCGAGGAAGCTGTGAAGAGCAAGAAATGGAGAGATGCCATGAATGCAGAGATTGAGGCCATTGAACGTAATAAAACATGGGACCTGACTATTCTACCTGAAGGAGTGAAGACTATTGGAGTTAAATGGGTTTTTAAAACAAAACTAAATGAAAATGGTGAGATAGACAAGTACAAGGCTAGAATTGTGGCAAAGGGATATGCACAACAATATGGGATTGATTACACAGAAGTTTATGCTCCAGTTGCAAGACTAGATACCATACGTTTGGTAATTGCTCTAGCAGCTCAAGAAGGTTGGAATATTTTTTAGCTTGATGTAAAAAGCGCATTTTTGCATGGTGAGCTTAATGAGGAAGTGTATGTCCAACAGCCTCAGGGATATGAGCAAAAGGGCGAGGAACACAAGGTTTATAAGTTGAATAAGGCGTTGTATGGCCTTAAACAAGCCCCACGAGCTTGGTACAGTAAAATTGAAGGCTATTTTGCCAAAGAGGGCTTCGAAAAATGCCATTATGAACACACCCTATTCACAAAGTCGAAGGAAGGAGGTAAGCTCTTAATTGTCAGTCTTTATGTTGACGATTTAATTTTTACTGGGAATGACAAGAGCATGTGTGAAGAGTTTAAGAAGTCAATGATGTTAGAATTTGACATGTCTGACTTGGGAAAAATGAGATATTTTCTGGGGATTGAAGTACTACAACATTCTGATGGGATTTATGTGTGTCAAAGGAAATATGCTCATGAAGTTTTAGAAAGATTTGGCATGGACAGAAGCAATTTGGTGAAGAACCCCATAGTTCCAGGTTGCAGACTGTCAAAGGATGAGAAGGGAGCTAAGGTTGATGCAAGTTTGTTCAAGCAGGTGGTTGGCAGTCTCATGTACTTAACTGCAACCAGACCTGATTTGATGTATGGTGTAAGTCTTATCAGCAGGTTCATGTCGTGTCCTACAGAGCAACATTGGTCGGCAGCAAAGAGGTTGCTAAGATATTTGAAAGGAACGACTAATCTGGGAATTTTCTACAAGAAAGGAGACTGTAAGAAACTCACAGCTTATTCAGATAGTGATTTTGCTGGAGATCGAGATGATCGGAAGAGTACAACGGGGTGTGTATTCATGTTTAATTCTGGAGCGGTGTCGTGGTCATCCAAAAAACAGCCTGTGGTTAGCTTATCTACCACTGAAGCCGAATACATTGCAGCTGCCTCATGTGCTTGTCAATGTGTTTGGTTAAGAAGAGTTTTAACAGAGCTTGGTTACGTGCAGGAGGAATGTACTACAATTTTGTGTGATAACAGTTCAACTATAAAACTTTCCAAGAATCCTGTTCTTCACGGAAGAAGCAAGCACATTGACATCAGGTTTCATTTTCTTCGTGAACTGGTAAGAGATGGTGTGGTAGATTTAAGACATTGTAATACTCAAGACCAGATAGCTGACATTATGACAAAGCCACTCAGGTTGGAGGTATTTTTGAAGCTTCGTAGTTTGCTGGGCGTGTGTGAAGTTCCTAATATAAACTGAATGCATTCTGCATACAGTTTAAGGGAGGGAATGTTAGTTCCGAATCTTTAGTTATTTCAGTTTGTTAATAAGTCCTATTCTTCAGGACTAGTGGTTAGTGTGGTTAGTGCTTTGATGAATTCCTCTTAGTTTGTTACCACGTTCTAGGATGTTGTAAACGTGGGTTGTGGGTTGTTATTTCAATTTTATGTCATTGTAAAAGGCTATATATATGCCTGCAGTTTGTTATCAATAAAATTAATCTTTTCATCTTTGAGTGCTAAATTTCTTTTGAGTGATCTTAACAATAATCACATAATTGAAAAAGTGCAAAAACGTCTTTCCGGTTGGAAAAGCAAAATTCTCAACGTGGCAAGGAGGGCCACTCTTATTCAATCTGTGACATCTTATTTACCCCGTTTACACCATGCAAACTGCATGGCTTCCTTCAAGTGTGTGTAATTCTATTGACAAAATGAATAGGAAATTTCTTTGGTCCAATAAAAGTGATAAAAGGGGAGTCCATCTGGTTAAATGGGAAAAGGTAATTAACAAAAAAAATTGGGGTGGGCTGGGAATTAGAGATACAAGGGACGCTAACACAGCGATGCTTGTTAAGAGTTGCTGGAAAGTCATGAGTGGGAATGAGAGTCTATGGGCTAGAATGTGGAGGGAGAAATACGGAGTGAACACTGATTGTCTTAATAGAAAGGTGAGAAGTGATGCATTTCCTACTTGGAAGGGTATCTTCAAAAGTTTACAAGAAATGAAAGATGGTTTTAAATGGAAAGTTGGGAAGGGAGATCAAATATCCCTTTGGTTTGATTACTGGGCTGGGGAGCAACCATTCTTTGAATTACTTGAGCGAGATATTGAAGGTGAGGAAATTAACTGGAAAGTTAGCGATATCATTACTTCCCAAGGCTGTCGGGATTTTCAGAAAATTATAACCCACATTCCTGAAACCATCAAAGATGCTATTAGGGGAGTTCCGCTACCTAATCAATTTGAGGGAGAGGACATTATCATTTGGGGAGGCTCCCCAGATGGCATTCTTACCGCTAGTGCGTACAATTTTTTGAGAAGTAAGAATAGTTAAAATATGAATGGTGATAGCTGGAAATGGCTTTGGCATTGTAATATTCCCCAAAAATTCAAAATCTTTCTTTGGCTTGCTTCTAAAAATAAATTGTTAACTAATGCATGGAAAGATCGAAAAGGCAAATGTGTGATGTTACTAACTGTGCTGGATGTAGTTACTCTTTGGAATCTAATTTACATGCTCTAGAACTATGTTTGTTTGCAAAGATTATATTTAGGATAAGACTATTAATTCCAAATGCCTTGTTTTTTTTTAATTTAGACTTGGAACTATTAGTCCAGAGATTATAAAATGACTTAATATAGAGGATTATTTAATATCATGTTCAATCAGGTATTATAATCCCGGAATTATAATACTAGGATTAATAGTCTTGGGATTATAATCCATGAGATTATAATTCCGGGATTATATAATCCTTACAAACAAACATGACCTAAGAGATTGTCCAAAAGCCAAAAATGTTTGGTCTAAGTTCCTTTCTCACCGACACTATAAATGGTTCTTTTCCTTACCTATTATGGAATGGATAAAACCAATATTGCATCATCTTCAAAGTCCCCATCGTGGCCTTCTTGTAAGTGGGTAATCGTATTTGTGTCAGTCATCTGGACAATTTGGAAAAACAGAAACAAAGAATCCATAGAAAAATCTCAGTCATCTTGGTTTGAATCTGAATTTGCTATTAATACCTTGATTTATAATCTTAACATTGCCTTCCCTCAAAAGGCCTCTTTGTCCAAAAGGTTAGTTGTGCATAAAGATAAAGCTGTTTGGGAAAAGCCTCCGTCCGGGTGGGCTATTTGTCCAAAAGGTTAGTTGTGCATAAAGATAAAGCTGTTTGGGAAAAGCCTCCGCCTGGGTGGGCTAAATTAAACACGGATGCTAGTTTGAAATTAAATCCTATGTCAGTTTCAATTGGTGGTTTAAATAGAAATGATGCAGGAGATTGGGAAATTGGTTTTATTAGCTGTTAACGTCAAGATTTCACCGCGCGTTCAATCACCAAAATACGCGCCAAATCCTGCACAAAAACGAAACCACACTCAGAGAGCTGACGGCTTCGCCGTCGGGGGATAGCTCTGGTATGAGAATAAGTACAAACTGTTCTAGATATTAACAATGGAGATTTAGCACTTTAGTGAGCAAAAGGTCATTACCTGTAAATTTAGGGTTTAGCCTTGTATTTATAGATGATCACACCGCCTTCATCGCCCTGTCCCCCAACTGCAATAGAATTCCTAATCATGGTAATTACCTATGATTGGATATTATACAATTTCCTTAAAAAAATGAAGTCGAATATAATCCTGACTCTTTCTTTAGGAGCTAGAATTTAAATATAGTTATGAATCTTAGATTCCTTAAAGTTCTCATACTGCCCAAAATAAATTTCTAGGTGGGGTCATTGCCTCCACGTGGACAAAACTCATCGGATCCATTGGGCCCAATTATTCATGTCCCAACATTGCCCCCCACTCTCTAGCTATTCCTGACTTATAGCAAGAGAGTACACACAAAATAAAGCAATTCCGACCCTTTTGCTTGAACCTAAACAGTCCCTTCTTGTAGCTCACGCCATCCAATGGACCCCACCACTATTACTAGCCGTATCTCGCGAAACGTGCATACTGAAGAGTCACATCAAAACCCCTTTCCCCCAAAACGAACCGCCTTACTGTTCAAAAGTTTTTCTCCCTCTTTCTGCAACAACTTTCTCAAATATCCACAACCACCTTTTCCGGCGAAGCACCCCACTCACCCTACAAACTCCAATCAACAATGGCCGATATCACCAACCCAGCTAACAACTCTCTTACTTCAACTGCGGCTGATCTTATCCTCACTCCCACACAAACCCCCATCTCAACCCCCTCTGAAATCGCTCCCACCCACATATCTACCAATCTTTCATTCTCCCCAATTGCCACCAACACCCCTCATAGCACCTCCTCATCCGCCACCCCATCACTAATCAGAACTGAGGCCGAGATGAGTATACTAAAAATGCAGTAAGAATATTCATCGAAAAAGGCATACGTCCATATCAACACCAAATCCTCCATCATCGAACAAAATCTCACTGACATCCGCCAACAATACCTCATCCCCCTCACACATGAACTTCGTGCCCCAAACCTTGATGAAAGGATGTACCAGCAACCCAACGGCTGGACAGCCGTTTCCTTGTACGCCCTGAAGTACGGGGTCTGATTCCCTCTTCACACATTCATTCTTACTTTTCTTAGCTTTGTCGGGGTTGGATTCGCCCAATTGGTCCTGAACTCCTTCATTCACCTGATTTGCTTCATCGCCTTCTACCAAGAATGCGACGTGGACCCTTCTATCGACTTCTTCTTTACACTGTTCACACTGGGTCAATCTAGAGAGGCAGGATTTCGTCAAATCAATAAGCAGCCTAACAAAGCAGCTCGAAAACGATCCTTAATAAAAACCCCCACTAGCAATAAAGGATGGCACTCCCACTGGTTCTTCATCAAAGGACCTGAAACCCCCAAAATCTCCAACTGGGCCGAATCTTCCAGAGCCAATGTCGTGCTGGACAAGCTCTCCCAAAGCCGAGCCGAAGAGCTAGTCCTGCTCATTGCCAAAATGCCCGAAGAAGAGTGGAGCATGGACCTCCTGAACGACCAAGCCTGGCTGTACAACCATAAACGTAAGTTAAATCCAACTCATTGACACAAAACTTCAAACTGTTAGAATCCCTTCCTGAACCTCTATTGTTTGCAGTTTCACTTATCAAGCCGAAGACGACCAAAGATATCGGCCAAACATCATCCCCAACATCAAATCCCGAAGACATTCCCGAGCCAACCCAAGAAGCGGCCCCTCACCCCGATCAACCAGTCGAAGCTCCTCTTCTGGTAAACCCGATCACCATCATCCCACCATCTCAACCTTCGGCACCCGATGCCAACCCTTCCTCTATCATCCCCACACCAGGTTTTACTGGAAAAAACCCATTTGAAATGACACATGCTGAAAAAGATGCCCTTTTCAAAAAGAAACGCAAACTAGTCAAGGCATACACCAAAAAACCACCTCAACACTTGATCACCGATCTTACCCAATCCACTGAACTTAACATCATCCAACCCGATTCAGCCGAACCTCCAGAACCTGCCGACCCCGAAGCCCCTTTACAAAAGAGGAAGAAACGGGTTGAATCATCCTCCGCCCCTCCTCCCAAAAGCCCCACACAGAACAACTTTTTGATCCCCAACAACATCAACAATCAATAAACAACCTCTTATCTGAATCGCCAACACTCTCGACCGAGGTACGAGAGATTCAGGAACTTCGAGCCATAATGTCTTTATGTCCTAAAGACTCCAAAAACTACCCCATGGAGCTCTTTCAGTACTTCAATTTACCCAAGGACGACGGTAGATTTGAAGACATCACAACCGAAGAGCTGATCTATGCCAACTCCATACATATGGGTCGAGTAAGTAGAACTGCCCTCACACTCTTTCCATTTTCTACATATACTGTACACCAAGTTAATCAATTTTAAATTGCAGTCCAATGCCGTCATCGCCCAAACCCATCGTCATCTTGAAAAGATGAAGAACAAAGAGAGAGAACTGAAGGCCAAAATCGCCGAACTTCAACGCCGAATATAAGCCATAAAATCTGGTTTCGAAAAAGATTAAAGCCTCCACGCCAACACCACCTACCGCTACGAAGAGCTTGAGAACGAACTAAAGAAAACAAAATGGCAACTTTCTGAAGTAGCCGAGAAAAGAGAACAACTTTTAGCAGAACGAAACAAAGACAAAAATAGGATGGACGCGATGGAGAAATCTATCACAAGCCTTCAGAATCGGCTTCGGACTATTCATTCTTAATTGGCTAAACTGATGAAAGAACACAAGTTGTTGGAGATAAGTCATAATGAATTAAAAGCTTAAAGACCGCCATTAACCGAAGAAACCAAACAGAAGCTGATCGCCGAATACCGTCGATCCCCAGAACTGACCGAAGAAGTTCTAAAATAATATGGCGACGGGTATTCGACCGCTCGGTAGAAGGATAAGGCCAAAATGCTCGCAGCCAGGCTAAACCCCTCCATCCTAGACTCCTCAAATGACGAACCCGATACTAATGATGACCAACCTCCCCAACAATAAGCTTTTACATCCTTTTCCCTTTCCATGTAACAGATCTTATATATGTAAAAAAACTCCGAATGAAATGAAAAATCTCTTTTGTAGGAACGAACTGCTTTATTTTATTGATAAGTAGTTGTAATTACATAAAAATGAACTAAAGAATTACATAGCTTATTGGTAATATCTTCTAAGTTTCCCAGCATGCTATGTGTTCTTTATCTCTGAACCATCCATTACTCGAAGCCGGTAAGTCCCTGGCTTCGACACTTTAACAACTTCATAAGGACCCTCCCAATTCGGCATAAGCTTCCCTGCATTCTGGGGGGTAGATGCTTCAGCCTCCCGAAGTACAAAATCACCGACTTCAAACCTCCGTACTTTCACCCCTTTATTAAAGTGTATGGTCGTCCTCTGTTGGTAATTCACCAATCGCACTACAGCTGACTCCCGAACTTCCTCCAATAAATCCAAATTCAGACAAAGCCCTTCTTCATTGTATACATCTTTGTATTAACTGACCCGAAGAGAAGGAGAGCCAATCTCCACCGGAATTAGAGCATCAGTCCCATAGGCCAACCTAAACGGTGAATCTCCTGTCGTCGTCCTCGGAGTCGTCCGATTAGCCCATAAGACACTGAGTAACTCCTCTGGCCATCGGCCCTTAGCTTCATATAATCTCCGCTTTATTCCATTAAGCAGGGTTCTGTTTGTAACCTCCACTTGCCCATTCGACTGGGGGTGTGCCACTGAAGTACGCCGATGCTGTATATTTAAATCTGCCAAGAACTCCTCGAACTTAGCACCCACAAATTGCCGCCCATTGTCCGAAACTAACACCATTGGAATCCCAAAGCGAAATACCACAAACTCCTTAAAAAACTTCAAACATTCCTGTCCTGAGATCGTCTGAAGTGGTTTGGCTTCAACCCACTTAGTCATATAATCAATGGCAACTATAACGAAACTGACATGTCCCCTAGCTTTCGGCAACGGTCCTAAGATGTCGATCCCCCAAACAGCGAATGGGATCGGGGAAAGGACTGAAGATACTCCTCTGTGGGTTGATGTGGTATCGGACTGTTCAACTGACACTTTGGGCACTTCCTCACATAATCCTTCGCTTCCTGAAATATGGTTGGCCAGTAGTAACCCTGTCGGAGAACCTTGTATGCTAGTGATTTTGCTCTCATATGATCGCCACAGATCCCTTCATATACCTCTTACAGAACATAACTAGCTTTCGAAGGTGTCAAACATTTCAATAAGGGAGAGGAGAAGGCTCGCCGATATAGATCCCCATCAATCAAGATGAAGTAGGAACTCTTGCGCTTTATCTTTTTAGCCAACAATCGATCAGAAGGTACAATAACATCACTAAGGTATGCTATATACGGCGTAAGCCAATAATCCAGTCGATCCAATGCTAACACTTCCGACCTCTGAACACTTGGGGCATCCAAAACCTCTAAGTACACCGATCCGCTGAAAGAACTCGCCTCAGTCGTTGCTAATCTAGCCAGGGCATCGACCATCGTACTGTTCGAACAATCTATCACTTGGAAACTGTGTGAACTAAAATAGTGAAGCTGATCCTTTACCTCTGCCAAGTATTTAGTCATCCTCGTCCCCTGAGCCTCGTATTCTCCTGATATCTGCTTGACAACCAATTGGGAGTCTCTGAAAATAACCAACCGCTGAACTTCCAAACTTCGAGCCAACCTCAACCTGGCTAAGATAGCCTCATATTTAGCTTCATTGTTCGTTGCCTTAAACTGGAAGTGGATAGCCTGCTGGACTTTAAACCCCTTCGGGCTTGTCAGGATAACGCTCACCCCACTAGCATCCGACGTCGACGACCCATCTACATACAGAGTCCATAATATCTGGAAAGGACGAGCTTCCATAACCGAACCCACTACTGCTTCGGGCTCATCCGGCTCAAAGAACGAGCACTCAACCACAAAGTCGGCCAAAGCCTGACCTTTTATCGCCGTTTGGAGATAGAACTCCAACACAAATTCAGTCAACTCACTCGCCCAAGCAGCCAATCGTCCTGAGACGTTTGGCTTGTGCAAAACCTTCTTTAGGGGCTGATTGGTGTATACTACTATTTGTCTGCCCTGAAAATAGTGTCGAAGCTTTCTACTGGCCACAATCAACGCATAAGCAAACTTCTTCAAGTTTGGATATCGTGTCTCAACATCCCGAAGTGCGTGACTGACATAATACATTAGGAACTAACTTCCGCCCGATTCTCTGGCCAGAGTTGCCCCAACTGCTAGAGAACTTACTACAAGATATAGGAAGAGAGACTCTTTTGGGATCAATGTTGGTCGATTTCACAACCGAAAAATACGCGCAAGTATACGCGGTCAACAAGTAATAAAGTGATAAGAGAGTTGTCGAACCCACGGGGAATTGTTCTAGTGTATCCCAAGTACCAACTATATATCGTCTCGATTTTAATTAGACAAAAGAAGATTTAAGTTTTTGTTGTTTGTAATAATTAAGAGATATGAAAAGCATTAAGGTAATGAAATCAAATATTAACAAGTCTAAGATTGCAATTTCCCCCAACACTTCATTTGAATATCCTAACTCTCTCATTTGAACTAATTAACAACATAGAAATGCCAACCGAGAAATCAAAGCTACTTATAAGCCTCTGTCGATGGTCAAATTCGAATCTTCCTAATGCGACATGTAGGTATATGTCTATCCTACACACTATCAAGAGACTAATTTCAAGAACAATAACAAGACATGTATCACTAAATCTCATTTACCGTCCCTTCAATTACCAACTTTCACATAGGAAGTCATTAAGAGTAGATTCTCTATTGGTTACACACGGTATCTAGGTATATATCTATCCTAAATACTATCAAGTTACCTATTATTGAGGATAATCAACGAGACACACGTCACTAAATCTCAATTAATTACCCACAACAATCTTTAACTCTCGCATGATATCATAGCAAGGTCTAAACACTATAATCCATTCGTCAAGTTCATATAGGTTCCCACGGTAATTACTAGCTAGGCAATTAATATATGAAGCATAAATTATGACATACAATTCATAAATGAGTAATTAATAACAAAGAGAGAGAAATCAATTCAAACTATGTGTTGGGATCCATTGAAATCTTAGAAATTATGGTCTAGTTCATGGTAGCTAAGCAAAACATCAAACACATGGTATTCATCATAAATTAGAATTACAAATTCAAAGGAAAGCAAGAGATGATAAAACCCATTTAGAAGATAATCATATGTTGCTTGCTTGGTTGATGACAATCTCTAGTTTTTTCCTCTTCCTTTGACAATCTTTTCTCTTTTTGCTCCTTAGCTTGTTGCTGAATTTCCCTTGTATTGCAGCACCTTTACTCTCTATTTGATATTTTTAGTGTGGCCTCCTAATCCCTAGATATGAAGTATGAAGCCCCAATGAGTTATTATATAGTGCCTCCATGAAAACCCTAGCCAAACATCAGATCTTGGGTCAAAAATCCGCTCAAATCGCACCAAATAGCCAGCTGAAATCGCACTCAGCAGAGTTGGCGCAGCCTCCGTGGTTTGCGCGGAGGCCTCCGTGGCCTGTTGCAAACTCCCTGTATGCCCTGGCGAGGCCCCGTTGGTTTACGCGGAGGCCTCCGTGACCTCCTGTATGCCCTGGCGCAGCCTCCGTGGTTAGCGTAGAGGCCTTCGTGGCCTGCTGCAACTGGTGCCTATGTCAGCACTCTTGTGACTTGGTCGACGCCGTGCACACCCAAAGCGCAAATGTCATTAACTTCCATACCGAGCATCGCCAAACACTAATTTTCAAAATAAAATACGCTAACCACGGATAACCAAGCACGAGCATTATGTTATTATGAACAACGATCTGAGCGGTCTTTATTTCAATTCCTACAAAACACAATAAAAATACATAAAAGCAATAGAAAAGACATAAAAGAAATCTAAAACCACAATATCTAAAAATAAGATAAAAATACAATAAAACCACATAACGTACCCAAAGACTTACAAATTATCAAGACCAAAAGTACCCAAATTGTGTGTATAAAACACACTCATCAATCAACTTCATCAACAGTGGCGCCGAAGACAAATACTTTTTGATCTCTTGGAAAGCGTCTTCGCATTCCGACATCCACTGGAATGTCATTTGGTTCTGCGGGCCTTTTAATGTGTTGAAAAAGGGAAGACACCTTTCAGCCGACTTTGACATAAACCTCCGAAGCACTGCGATCCGTCCGGTGAGCCGTTGGACATCCTTGAAAGTCTACGGGGATCTCATATCCATTATCGTCTGTAAGGATTGGCCTCAATTCCCCTCTTGCTAATCAAATATCCTAAAAATTTGCCCGACCAGAGACCGAAGGTACACTTAGTCGGGTTCAACCTCATCTGATGCTCCCGAACAGTCTGAAAACACTCCTCTAAATCGTCTAGATGATTACGTGCTGACGGACTCTTTACTATCATATCATCCACATATACCTCCATATTGCGCCCAAGTTGTCTGTGGAACACATTGTTCATCATGTGCTGATACGTTGCCCCTGCGTTCAGTAGCCCAAAGGTCATCTTTTTGTATGCATATATTGCCCGATGGGTGATGAAGGCTGTCTTCGGGATGTCTTTCTTATCCATTGAAATTTGGTGGTACCTTGAGAAAGTGTCCATAAAACTCAACATCGCAAACCCTGAAGTCGCATCGATTAACTGATCAATGTGGGGTAATGGATAAAAATCTTTTGGACAAGCCTTATTTAAATTCGTGTAGTCTATGCACATCCTCCACTTCTCGTTCTGTTTCTTCACTAAAACCGCATTCGCCAACCATTCGGGATAATCTATTTCGAAGATGAAATCGGCCTCCAGTAGCTTCGCTACCTCATCATCAATGATTTTCTGCCTTTCTGGGGCGAATATCCTCCGCTTCTGCTGAACCGGCTTCTTAGTAGGATCGACACATAGCTTGTGGACATCCATCCCCTCATTAATACTCGGCATGTCCTTGGGCTCCCAAGTAAATATATCTGTGTACGCCCTTAGCAACTCTATCAAATTCGTCTGAAGGGGTTCCCGAAGCTCTGACCCTATCTTCACCAATTTATCAGGCTTTCCCGGTATCAACTCAATATCTTTTATCTCCTCGGCTGGAAGCACTAGGGGTTCTGTAGATCCTTTGGTAAACGGCTCTATTTCAATGGCCATAATCTGCTTCTGTTTACTGACCCCAACTCTGGATGAGATCAATGTGTTCTTGTAGCACCGTCGAGCTAAATCCTGATCTCCCTTGACTTCGCCGACCCCATTCGGCGTCGGGAACTTAATCTTGAAATGCAGAATTAAAGTCACTACCTAAAGAGCGATCAGGGTTGGTCGACCAATGATGGCATTATAAGCCGAATCCACCCGTACAATAAAGAACTTAACCAACACTTCGACTTGTTGAGGGGTCGTCCCGAAGACGACGGACAGCTCTATTGTTCCCGAAACGTGTACTGGGTCATTATTGAACCCGTACAAAGGACCCTCCTAGCTTACTTCTAATTTTCGTCCTCCCAAATCTAGCCTCTGATATGCATGAATATACAAGATGTCTACAGAAGAACCGTTATCTATCATCATTCTCTTAACATCCACTGGTCTGACTTGAGCTGTTATCACCAAGGCTCCTTCATGCGGCTCAACCGGCTCGGACGGATAATCCTGGTCTGAAAAGGAAATAACTAAGCCGGGATAAGCCCTTTCCCTCATGGCAGGCTGTTCAGTGACTGAAAGAACTGCGTCTAGCATGGTTCTCCTATTTTTCCCCGCTAGCCATCCGTGAGATCCTCCGATTATAACATCTACCACCCCTCGAGCCGGTGGAATTTGATTCGGCTGTTGAACCCTTGTTTGCTCGGGAGCTGCCGACTCTTGTCTTGCCGAAACGCTTCCTTGTCGACCCACAACATACTGTACCAAATCTTCACTTTGTACTTTCTTCTCTATCAAATCTTTCAAATTGTAACAATCTTCTGTGGCGTGCCCGGAGGTCTGATGGTAATTGCAATACCGATTATGATTTCCCCTATAGGACTTTGTGTTCGTCGGACAAGGTTCGAAGCACGGCTTGTTCCTGATTTCCTCCAATATCTTTGCCCGATCGGTATTCAGAGTCCATTAAAACCTCTCCTCGGCTGGTTATCCATCTTGGGCGTATTATTCCGATCTCGATCCCTCGATCTATCCTCCGAGTGCGCATGAGGCTTGAGACTCCTAATGGCTTCTTCAAGGGTGATAAACCCATCGGCCCAACTGTAAGCCTCTGACAAGTCTCCGGGGGATTAAGAATGAGATCTTTCACCAACTTTTTAGACTTCGTAATATCCAATCTCGTAGTAAAGAATCCCACGGCTTGCTGCACGTTTAGGTCGATCACAGTACTGACCGCCTCCCTAAACCTCTTCACATACTAGCCGAAACTCTCATCGGAACGCTGTCTAACTTGCATCAAAGACTTTGTCAGCTTTCCCCTTCGTTTATTACTTCTGAACCGTACATGGAACTTGTCACATAACTGTTCCCACAAACTGATGGAGTTCGGAGTAAGAAACGACATCCATTCTTGAGCCCCATGTTTCAACGTAGTGACAAACATGTGACACTTGGCCACATCGGGATGGTCATAATAATCCATAATCTGATTGTAAGCATGTGTGTGGTCATAGGGATCTCCAGTGCCATCGTAAGTCTCCAACGGGGGCATCTTCTTTGATTTATCGGCCTTTACCCGTTTTATTTCCGGGGTAAAAGGCGACTTCGTATTGTTCAGGAGTTCCCTTGTCTGATCGGACACTGCCAACCTCTGTTCTACTTCCTTCAACCTTCTCGCTAGGGCATCAGTCCCATTCTCCCAGAAAGTCGACTCGGGCCTGACTCTTGAATTATCCTGGAGCGGCTTCGACGCCTACTCCAGTCTGGTGTACGACTCTTCGGCTTGCTATTGTCCTGCGAGCGACTATTATGCCTCCTGCGGATCGGCGAGCAGCTTCTTGGCCTGTTCAAGTCCTGCGAGGGGCTTTGGTGCCTGTTTCAGATCGGGGAGCGGCTCTTCAGCCTGCTCCGATCCTGCGAACGGCGTCGGTGCCTGCTGCGGACTGGTGTGCGGCCCCTCGGCCTACTTGAGTCCTGCGAGTGGCTTCGGTGCCTGCTGCGGACTGGTGTGCGGCTCCTCGGCCTGCTCCTTTCTCGCCGAGAACCGTCCGAATGATGTGTCCTGGATCAGTCTCCTGATGAATCTTCTTGACGCCGATGATGACTGGAGGAAACTTCTTCTCTGTGTAACAACGACGCCAACTGCTTATCTAACTTAATTTGTTGAAGGCGTAGGGGCTCCATAGCATCTTTGTTCTGCTGCACCTTTCTAGCCAGGATCAACTTCCTTTTGTCTAGACCTTGATCTGACCTAGAGTTCTGGTCATCGGCGTCATCGTCACGGCCCTTCGTCCTCGGTATGGTTGAAAACAATTTTCTTTTTACAATTGTCATTCGGGAATCGAATTGGCCCACCGAGCGATTTTGGGGACCTAGCCTATCTGAGATACTCTTCGATGGTCCCAGCCTATCTTTTATCGAACCTCTGGGTTGAGAACGATCAGCCGTAGATTCACCGTACGCCGACACCATTTTTTCCATATTTGACACCATGATTTCTAATCGAATACTACTGAGTGATTGTATGTTATGCTGCACTAGGCCCTCCTTCTAGCGCCAATGTTAACGCCAAGATTTCACCTCGCGTCGAATCACCAAAATACGCGCCAAATCATGCACAGAAACGAAGCCACACTCAGATAGCTGACAGCTTTCGCCGCTGGGGAATAGCTCCGGTGTGAGAATAAGTACAGGTTGTTCCAGGTATTAACAATTGAGGTTTAGCACTTTAGTGAGCAAAAGGTCATTACCTGTAAATTTAGGGTTTAGCCTTGTATTTATAGATGATCACACCGCCTTCATCGCCCTGTCCCCCAACTGCAATAGGATTCCTAATCATGGTAATTACCTATGATTGGATATTACACAATTTCCTTAAAGAAATGAAGTCGAATATAATCCTGACTCTTTCCTTAGGAACTAGAATTTAAATATAGTTAGGAATCTTAGATTACTTAAAGTTCTCGTACTGCCCAAAATAAATTCCTACGTGGGGTCATGTCTCCACGTGGACAAAACCCATTGGATCCATCGGCCCCAATTATTCATGTCCCAACATTGGCAAAAATGGCTCATGTAGCATTGTTACAACTGAACTTTGGGTTTTAAGAGAAGGTTTGCAGCTGGCCTGGAGTAAACGAATTTCTCGGTTGTGCGTTGAAACTGACTCTCAAGTTATTGTTAAGCTAATTGAAGGGGAAGCCAATCCTTTCCATCCGGATGATAATTTGATCCAAGAGTGTCGGCTGCTGCTTAGACTTCTATGGACTACCAAGCTTAAATTTGTTAATAGAGAAGCCAACACTAGTGCAAATAGACTAGCTAATACGGGGCATTGTAATGATTTTGTTGTATCTATTTGTGAAGAGAAGCCAACTTTAGTGCAGATAGACTAGCTAATATGGGGCATTGTAATGATTTTGTTGCATCTATTTGTGAGGATCCACCTGTGGAAATCTCAACATTGCTGGCTAATGATTATAATGACTTTGGTTAATTTATTCTCACCTTCGGGCATCCTTTGCATCCAAAAATAAATAAAATTAAAAAAAAATAGTTTAGTCAACTAGCAAAAAGCACATTACGGCCTTATTTTGTTTTTCATCCCAAAAATCAGAAGTTTAGAAAAGGATTATCCTAGATAGAATTAATATATATTAATGAAAAAATAACATTTAGGGTGACAAACTATAAAATTATCCTAGATAGTTTATTTATTGGCTTGATTAAAACTACAAGATTTGACTTAATTAATGGCACCCGTAAAAAAAATAATAACAAACAAAAAAAATAACTTATTTAATTACTAAAAAAAATTACTATGTACTTACTTCGTTTCATATTACTTTATCATTGTTGACTTTTTAAAGTCAACTTAAGAGATTTTTAAACTCAAAATTGACATACAGATTCTTTTAATTTTAATCAATACAATGATGAATATTGTAAACTATCTAAAAAGTAGTACTCATTGTAAGTTTTATTGTTTCATAATTTTTAATGAGTCATCTTAATTTTGAATTTAAAAATGTCTCAAATTAACTTTCAAAAGTCAATAATTATCATATAATTTAAAACAGAGGAAGTATAGAATAATTTGATTCCTTGAATTAAATAAGATTTAAGTATTTTGTAGATGAGCTATTAGTTGAGACAAATTTTCGTAACTTTGAACATACATATAAATTTACTATTTGATGTGTCATGTAATGCCCGTGAATTTTGAACGCCCTTATTAATTAAATCTAATTTAATTTAATGAGTTAACGTTGTGTTCTATTTAAACCAACTTGGGTTAATTGGTGGGAGATGTATAAGATGTGTCTATACTTGTGTTGGCAGGTATGATATAACTATGGTTAAGAAATAACCATATGTGAGTCAAGTGTAGGAATTTGTGTGTAATGGCTAAAATGGCCAAGAGTGGTTAATAACCAAGGTAATTATGAAGGGGCAATAACCATTGTATATCCAAGTGATTAATAACCAATGTAATTATGGCGGGATAATAACCATTGTGTTTAAACAATGTAATTATGACAAGATAATAACCAATGTCTAATAACCAATGAAGAATGGTTAATAACTAAATGGATAATTAAGATTTTGCGAAAAGACTATTTTAACCTTAAAAGAAGTTGGGTAATGATTAAAATACCCTTGAGGAAGTTGCTAGGAAGCTTCCTATTATTGATGAATTGATCAAATTGCCCTTGTCTAGTCATGATTAATGACTATTTTGCCCATGGTCTCTACTTTCCTATAAATAAGACCCCTCACCAATGCTAGTAGGGGTTGGTTCATCTATTATTCACCAAGTATAGAGTAAGAGCTTAGAGAGAAAAAGAGAGTGAGATTAGTATAGTTCATGCATCTCAAGTTCATCACATACTTTGGTAGATCAAGGAGAGTAGCTACAAGATCAAGGTGAAACCCTAAACCATTTTCTTCTTTCTTACTTTGTTTTATTTTCATAGTTTTTGAGAGATTTTATTCTAAGACTCAAGAATCATTAGATCTTCATGCTTCATGTATAGATCTAATCCTCTTGAGTGTTATAATGGAGATTCAAAGGAAGAAAAGGAATTTATGTTCTTAAAGGGTAAAAACCCTAGCTTTTCTTCACTTGGATCACCCATAACTTGAGATCTACAAATTGGATTTGTGATCCGTTGAAAGGGGGTGCTAGGTACATGAGTTAGCTAGTAAACCCAAGTGGTAGAACACAAATCCAATAATTTTTGAAGCCTTGGGGGCTATTTTCCCAAAATAGTCCAGCTATAAAACTTAAAGCTTTAAAACTCTAAAAGCTTGCTGTCCTCGTTTTACCAAAGGTTGTTTCGGCTAGTTATGGATCTTTTAAAAATCTGGAAAAAATCACAGAGGTACCTTAAGAAGTTATCTACAAGCAGGAAAAAGAATAAACACGTTTCGATGTGTAGTTTTTGTGTAATGGCTTTTACCGTGAAGGACTCCTAAATATTTATACTCGGATTTCTAACTGTGTGTACCTTGAAATAATATGAAATATTTACAGTATGTTTATATACATTAGGAGAGTGTACCCTGAAAATTTCAGAATGTTCTGAGCGAAACTCGATTTACGAAAAATGTAACAAGATTCAGAGGTTTTGAGTACTTTAAAAATAGTAAATCATTTTCTAAAATTCCAGGAAAATTTGTGAATCATTGTTGGATCATGTACTATCCATATCCAGAGGATAATAATTTTCAGAACCTATTTGCTATTTTTCATAATAATGTTATAGTTATGGTTAAAAGAAAATAAATGGTTAAATGATGTCATAAATAAGAAAAATATGATTTTTAAGCTTGGATACTCCTAATATTATATATTCTGACTATTGAGGCATAATTTGGTAATATTTAATGAGAAATAATATTTATGACCTTTTATGGGTAGTAAAGGAGTTGTTTAATAAAGGGTAAAACAATTAGAATAAATTGTTTATTCGCCTAATAACTTATTAAAATGTTACTATGATATTTGTAATATAAGAATTCAATATTTTTAAGTAAACAAAGAAATATTAAGATTAAAACTTTATGGAAATATTATTGAATGGGTAATAATATTTGTTTTAAGCATTAATAAATGATTAAGATATTATTAAAATGGCTAATAATATTAGATTAAAATATTATTAATGATATGAGAATTAAAATATTATTAAGAGATTAATAATATTAGATTAAAATATTATTGGATGATTAAAATATTATTAAGATGTTAATAACATTAGTAAACGAATAAAAGTGTTATTAGTAGACTAATAATACCAAGAGGTGAATTAAATATTATCAAGATTGATAGTATTAAGTGTCTTATAGGATTTACGATAGTTTATTAACTTATATGTGTTATGTAATTTGCTTAATTGTTAAATAAATAGCATAAGTAAGCGTATCGATATACAACTACGCAGTACTAATTGGTAGATCGACGTTATCAATGTTAGGTTCTTCAAGGCCAATTAGTTAAAGCTAGAATTATTTGTAGCTGAGCAGACAGGCAAGTTCCCTAACTCAAACTCGAGTTATTATTTTCGAAGCATGTTAGTGAATAATTATTGTCGATTATTCACATCTATACTGATTATTGAGATTCGCACATTGTGCAATTGAATTCCTATCCTATTATGATTGAACAGTAAATTTAATTAAAGTTCTTTCAAGTATGAATTGTTTATGAGATCGATCTATGCTATTTGTATCAGCTAGATCCAGCATGTCTAAATTGGTTAAGACAATGGTATTTTAAAAGCTGTTCTTATTAAATTGTTGTGGTAAGAACTCTTGGCTGAGAAAAGGATAAACTTGTTTAAGGCATGATATCAATGCTGGTTATTAAGTGTTTATGCATAAATCACGGGGTATGAAAGGCTGATCCCCTTGATTACCAAAACATTTTAAGAGGTCCAGTTTAATTGCTGAGAACCTTGGCAAATGTCTATGGTTATTTTCAACCACTCAGTAACTGTCATTCAATTATTCGAATATTCAATTATCGACTATTAATTCATGTTTCTTCACAATTTTATACTGTTGTTGAACATTGAAAGCGAAACTTCCTTCTATTCATGATATATCTCCCTTGTGTATAAACTTGCTAAGCAAATTAGTTGCTTACCCTTGCTATATCATGATCTTTATTTCAGCTAAGGCAGAAACGTCTAAAGGGGACAAAGGAAAAGGGAAGGTGCAAGAGTAGTTGCCTGATATGGCTTATGTACTAGTTTATCTTAAATGTTATTTGGTTATGTGAACTCTTATTGTATTAAGGGTATGTTTTAAGTTAAGGTTAAAGAACCTTGGGACCATGATTGTAAGACTTTATTACTATTTCGATAGACATTGTATGTTTATTATTCCGCATTAGTTAGAAAGTATGTTTGTTGTTGAGTATCGTGAACACCGAATTCGAGGTTAGGAAACCCAGATTTGGGGGTGTCACAGGTTGGTATCAGAGCTATAGGTTATAACCCTTAGGAGAAAGAGTCCTTAGGCTATAACCTGAGAGAATGTAGAGGAATAGAAGGGGATAGAACTCATATAGAGTTATTTTTGGGTAGAAATTTATTATGATCTTAGAATTGAGGATTTGGATCATACGTTGGTGTTATTAAGCTTGTGGATAATTTGAGGAATGTGTATTGATGAGATAATATGGTAAAGTGAAGACCATTAAGTATGAACGATCCATTGTAAACTGGAGTTATAGATATTCGAGGTAATTAGATTAATCATTTGATGCTATTGATCAATTTTGTGGCTATTGATCAATTTTTGTGGCTATTCATTAGATAAGATATTGGAGTGATGTTGTATGGAGTTTCTTTGTGATGAAAAGAGGGTACCTTAGAATCTGTTGGGTTAAGGTTTGCAAGAAGGAAATGATTGATTCGATAAATAATGAATATATCGATATTTTGAAGTGTTAGTTAAGTTATTAAGCTTTATTGTGGAATGCTAGGTGAGACAAAGGTAATGGACTCATATAGAGTTGTTAAGCAAAAGTTGAGAGTATTGAGATGAATGATGTTATATACAAATTTTTTTTTAAGAGATGACTGATGGCAATTTAGATTGTTTTGATGATTAGAAAGGAGAGACAACGGAGAGATTATAAGAAATGAACCAAGGGTAGATTTAGTGTCTGATCTGGAAAAAGTATCTAGAGATGGAACTGAATGATGAGATAATGGAAATCCCTAAGGAGGATCAATTGGAGCCCGATATAAGGAATAGATGGAGGAAATGAAAGAAAGAAAGGTTAAGTCTAAGAGTTATAAGACCTTTGTGAGTCGTAATGAATGAAGAATAGTGGTTAATGTATATGTACTAGTATATCTATGCATGTAAGAAATGTGAATCTCAGTTTTTGTACAATTAGCAGTATATCTGTTGTAAGTCCCAACTTTGTGTAAGTTTTGGAGTAGTTATGTGAATCCCATCTTGTTGTTAGTAACAGAGGGATAAGTGGATATCAGGAATGCTATATGATGTAAGTAGTACGAGGTACTAAGATGAGCTTATTAGTATTTATTAAAGGTGCCTTGAGGTGATATGATGATGATACATCCCCACTTTTCAGATTTAGGGGAATGCAGTTCTTATTAATCCCATCTTTTGTGTCTTAATGGGATAGTTAACATTTATAGGAATATGCCATAATTATAAGTGTTTGACACACTAAGGGGTGTATGAATATAAATGTGGTATTATTATTACATGATTGATTGTGATCGATTTGTGCTTTGACTCTTAAATGATAACATCAGTAGAATTTTGCACGATGTGTAAAACAAGAAGGATTTATGTAAGGTTTTGTTTAGAACAAACAATAGCGTCAAGGAGACAACCACGATACATGAGGGTGGAAGAGTCAGTGAATAAGGAGGAGGGTCAGACTGACCCCAAGAGGACCTTTGCGAACTTGTTAGAGGAAACGATGCAAGGCAGACCAGCCATTGCGGTTGTTCGGCCATGAAGTCACATGGCGAACTTTACGGGTTTCAAATTACTAGGACCACCGGAGTTTCGTGGGAATACGGATTCGAGTGAAGCCCAGACATGGGTAGAAGAAATGGAGAAAGTTTTCAAGGTCGCAAGAGTGACCGAGGAACAGAAGACTTCGTTTGCCACTTTCATGAAGAAGGGTGAGTCAAATTACTGGTGGAAGGCGAATAGAAGCCGAGCTGGGGAAGGCACAACTGCGTGGACTCGTTTTAAGGAGCTATTTTTCGAAAAATTACTTTCTAGAAAGCACGCAGGCAAGTATGGAGATAAAGTTCTTGGAACTGAAGCAAGATGATATGTCGGTAGCAGAGTACGCAACGAAGTTTAACAAACTAGCTAAGTTTGCTCCACACCAAGTAGACACCGGAGCTAGGCGAGCGAAGAGATTTGAACAAGGGTTGAAGCCCTGGGCGTATAGTAAGGTTGTGGTCTTGCAGATCAACACATTTTCTACGTTACTTAAGGAAGCAATCATTGCCGAGGAGGAAATGAAGCGTTGACAAAGCACAACCAAGATCAGAAAAGCCATGATGGTCACAAGGAAGGTAGCCGTGGGGGAAGTAACCCGAATAAAAGGAAAGGGATTGATAGCCAATCTTGCGGAGGCAACAAGTCTGGAAGAGAGGTTAAGAAGGGTATATTCGTCCGAGTGTATCTCCGTGGGGAGCGTCAGTTCTGTTCGTAAAGAAGATGGATGGATCGTTAAGGCTTAGTATCGATTACAGGGAATTAAACAAGGTTACGATTAAGAATAGGTACCCGTTGCCCAGGATAGACGATCTATTTGATCAACTCAAGGGGGCGAAATACTTTTCAAAGATTGATTTGAGGACGGGCTATCATCAACTAAGGGTGAGACAGGAGGATATCCCGAAGACGGCATTCAGAACTCGTTATGGACATTTCGAGTTTTTGGTTATGTCATTTGGGCTGACAAATGCACCAGCGGCATTCATGGATATGATGAACAGAGTGTTCAAGCAGTACTTGGACAAGTTCGTGGTAGTATTCATCGATGACATCTTGGTGTATTCAGTGATAGAGGAAGAACATGCTGAACATCTAAGGATAGCTTTGGAGGCATTAAGAAGGGAGAAGCTGTACGCGAAGTTTTCAAAGTGTGAATTTTGGTTGCAAAGAGTGCAGTTTCTAGGACACGTCATTGACAGGAATGGTGTCTCAGTAGACCCAGCAAAGGTGGAAGCCATTATCAACTGGGAGCAGCCGAAGACGCCAACGGAGATCAGGAGTTTCCTAGGGTTAGCAGGATACTATCGGAGATGCATCCAAGATTTTTCGAAGATAGCATCACCGCTGACTAATCTAACCAGGAAAATGGTAAAGTTCGTTTGGACGGAGAAGTGCGAGGAGAGTTTCATGGAGCTGAAGAAGAGACTTAGCCAAGCACCAGTGTTGGCTTTACCGGACGACACTGGAGGTTTTGTAGTATACAGTGATGCGTCACACAAGGGCCTTAGTTGTGTACTAATGCAACATGGCAAGGTCATTGCGTATGCTTCACGTCAGCTGAAGGACTATGAGAAGGGATACCCCACTCATGATCTGGAGTTAGCAGCAGTAGTGTTCGCCTTGAAGATTTGGAGGCACTACTTATATGGAGAGAGGTGCGAGATATATACAGATCACAAGAGTCTGAAATATATCTTCACTCAGAAGGAGCTGAATATGAGGCAGCGCCGATGGTTAGAATTGATCAAGGATTATGACTGTGAGATTCTGTATCATCCGGGAAAAGCAAACGTAGTGGCAGATGCCCTGAGTAGGAAGGGCAGAGAGAAATTGATGAGGCTTACAACTCAGGCAGAGCTGATAAAGGAGTTCGAACGTCTAGAATTGGAGGTTAAATATCCAATGGAGACGGATGGGAAACTGTTTACAGTGACAGCGAGCCCGACCCTGTTGGATCAGATTAAGGAGGCTCAAGAAAAGGATGAGGATTGTGATGCAATAAAGAAACGAATTTTCGAAGGCGAGGAGCTTAAGTATAAGATTGATAGCACTGGATTGCTAAGATTTGAAGGGAGAGTCTGGGTACCGTTGGATCTGGAATTGAGGGAAGAAATCCTTCAGGAAGCTCACAACACGAAGTACTCAGTACATCCTGGAAGCACAAAGATGTACCAGGATTTGCGACGAAATTTTTGGTGGCCGAATATGAAACGCGAAGTGGCGGAGTGCGTCAACCGATGTTTGACGTGCCAGCGGATTAAAGCAGAGCACCAACGACCGAGCGGATTACTTCAACCGTTAGAGATTCCGGAGTGGAAGTGGGAGCACATCACAATGGACTTTGTGGTGGGACTACCACTAACTCATAAGGGTTTAGACGCTATCTGGGTAATCGTGGATCGTCTAACCAAGTCTGCTCATTTTCTGCCAATCAGGATACGGTACAATCTGGAGCAATTAGCAAAGCTTTATGTGAAAGAGATAGTGTCAAGACATGGAGTGCCGGTATCAATTGTATCTGATAAAGATCCGCGCTTCACGTCGAATTTTTGGAAAAGTCTGCAGGCAAGAATGGGGACGCAGTTGAGGTTGAGTACAACGTATCATCCTCAAACCGACGGCCAGAGCGAGCGAACGATTCAGACCCTAGAAGATATGCTTCGGGCAGTCGTGATGGATTTAAAGGGCAGCTAGGATGACCATTTGCCACTGGTGGAGTTTGCTTACAACAATAGCTATCACGCCAGTATCGGCATGCCACCGTACGAAGCGCTATATGGAAGGAAATGTCGAACCCCGATGTGTTGGGACGAGGTCGGGGAGCGAAGATTGCTGGGACCAGAAATGGTGCAGCAGACTACAGACATCGTGCGGCTGATCAGAAACCGACTGGTAGCAGCTCAAGATCGTCAGAAGAAATATGCCGGCTTACATCGTCAGAAGCGGGACTTTGAAGTTGGTAGCTTTGTATTTTTGAAGGTATCTCCTTGGAAAGGAAAGATCCGGTTTGGGAAGAAGGGAAAATTGAGCCCTAGGTTCATAGGACCATTCGAGATTTTGAGGCGAATCAGCGAGGTGGCGTACGAGGTAGCGTTACCTCCTGAACTTGTGCACATTCACAACGTATTTCATGTGTCAGTGTTGCGGCCGTATAAACCAGGCTATAAGCATGTTATCTCCTATGAACTAATCCAAGTCGAGAAGGACTTAACGTACGAGGAAGTTCCTGTCCAGATTCTCGATAGAAAGGAACAGAAGTTGAGAAACAAGACCATCCGTTCCGTCAAGGTTCTCTGGAGGAATCACGTAGTCGAAGAAGCTACGTGAGAACTCGATGAGAAAATGAAAGCGAATTATCCGTTTTAATTTGAGTAACCCTATTTTTGCAATTCCGAGGACGGAATTTTTATAAGGGGGGAGGGATGTAATGCCCGTGAATTTTGAACGCCCTTATTAATTAAATCTAATTTAATTTAATGAGTTAACGTTGTGTTCTATTTAAACCAACTTGGGTTAATTGGTGGGAGATGTATAAGATGTGTCTATACTTGTGTTGGCAGGTATGATATAACTATGGTTAAGAAATAACCATATGTGAGTCAAGTGTAGGAATTTGTGTGTAATGGCTAAAATGGCCAAGAGTGGTTAATAACCAAGGTAATTATGAAGGGGCAATAACCATTGTATATCCAAGTGATTAATAACCAATGTAATTATGGCGGGATAATAACCATTGTGTTTAAACAATGTAATTATGACAAGATAATAACCAATGTCTAATAACCAATGAAGAATGGTTAATAACTAATGGATAATTAAGATTTTGCGAAAAGACTATTTTAACCTTAAAAGAAGTTGGGTAATGATTAAAATACCCTTGAGGAAGTTGCTAGGAAGCTTCCTATTATTGATGAATTGATCAAATTGCCCTTGTCTAGTCATGATTAATGACTATTTTGCCCATGGTCTCTACTTTCCTATAAATAAGACCCCTCACCAATGCTAGTAGGGGTTGGTTCATCTATTATTCACCAAGTATAGAGTAAGAGCTTAGAGAGAAAAAGAGAGTGAGATTAGCATAGTTCATGCATCTCAAGTTCATCACATACTTTGGTAGATCAAGGAGAGTAGCTACAAGATCAAGGTGAAACCCTAAACCATTTTCTTCTTTCTTACTTTGTTTTATTTTCATAGTTTTTGAGAGATTTTATTCTAAGACTCAAGAATCATTAGATCTTCATGCTTCATGTATAGATCTAATCCTCTTGAGTGTTATAATGGAGATTCAAAGGAAGAAAAGGAATTTATGTTCTTAAAGGGTAAAAACCCTAGCTTTTCTTCACTTGGATCACCCATAACTTGAGATCTACAAATTGGATTTGTGATCCGTTGAAAGGGGGTGCTAGGTACATGAGTTAGCTAGTAAACCCAAGTGGTAGAACACAAATCCAATAATTTTTGAAGCCTTGGGGGCTATTTTCCCAAAATAGTCCAGCTATAAAACTTAAAGCTTTAAAACTCTAAAAGCTTGCTGTCCTCGTTTTTCCAAAGGTTGTTTTGGCTAGTTATGGATCTTTTAAAAATCTGGAAAAAATCACAGAGGTACCTTAAGAAGTTATCTACAAGCAGGAAAAAGAATAAACACGTTTCGATGTGTAGTTTTTGTGTAATGGCTTTTACCGTGAAGGACTCCTAAATATTTATACTCGGATTTCTAACTGTGTGTACCTTGAAATAATATGAAATATTTACAGTATGTTTATATACATTAGGAGAGTGTACCCTGAAAATTTCAGAATGTTCTGAGTGAAACTCGATTTACGAAAAATGTAACAAGATTCAGAGGTTTTGAGTACTTTAAAAATAGTAAATCATTTTCTAAAATTCCAGGAAAATTTGTGAATCATTGTTGGATCATGTACTATCCATATCCAGAGGATAATAATTTTCAGAACCTATTTGCTATTTTTCATAATAATGTTATAGTTATGGTTAAAAGAAAATAAATGGTTAAATGATGTCATAAATAAGAAAAATATGATTTTTAAGCTTGGATACTCCTAATATTATATATTCTGACTATTGAGGCGTAATTTGGTAATATTTAATGAGAAATAATATTTATGACCTTTTATGGGTAGTAAAGGAGTTGTTTAATAAAGGGTAAAACAATTAGAATAAATTGTTTATTCGCCTAATAACTTATTAAAATGTTACTATGATATTTGTAATATAAGAATTCAATATTTTTAAGTAAACAAAGAAATATTAAGATTAAAACTTTATGGAAATATTATTGAATGGGTAATAATATTTGTTTTAAGCATTAATAAATGATTAAGATATTATTAAAATGGCTAATAATATTAGATTAAAATATTATTAATGATATGAGAATTAAAATATTATTAAGAGATTAATAATATTAGATTAAAATATTATTGGATGATTAAAATATTATTAAGATGTTAATAACATTAGTAAACGAATAAAAGTGTTATTAGTAGACTAATAATACCAAGAGGTGAATTAAATATTATCAAGATTGATAGTATTAAGTGTCTTATAGGATTTACGATAGTTTATTAACTTATATGTGTTATGTAATTTGCTTAATTGTTAAATAAATAGCATAAGTAAGCGTATCGATATACAACTACGCAGTACTAATTGGTAGATCGACGTTATCAATGTTAGGTTCTTCAAGGCCAATTAGTTAAAGCTAGAATTATTTGTAGCTGAGCAGACAGGCAAGTTCCCTAACTCAAACTCGAGTTATTATTTTCGAAGCATGTTAGTGAATAATTATTGTCGATTATTCACATCTATACTGATTATTGAGATTCGCACATTGTGCAATTGAATTCCTATCCTATTATGATTGAACAGTAAATTTAATTAAAGTTCTTTCAAGTATGAATTGTTTATGAGATCGATCTATGCTATTTGTATCAGCTAGATCCAGCATGTCTAAATTGGTTAAGACAATGGTATTTTAAAAGCTGTTCTTATTAAATTGTTGTGGTAAGAACTCTTGGCTGAGAAAAGGATAAACTTGTTTAAGGCATGATATCAATGCTGGTTATTAAGTGTTTATGCATAAATCACGGGGTATGAAAGGCTGATCCCCTTGATTACCAAAACATTTTAAGAGGTCCAGTTTAATTGCTGAGAACCTTGGCAAATGTCTATGGTTATTTTTAACCACTCAGTAACTGTCATTCAATTATTCGAATATTCAATTATCGACTATTAATTCATGTTTCTTCACAATTTTATACTGTTGTTGAACATTGAAAGCGAAACTTCCTTCTATTCATGATATATCTCCCTTGTGTATAAACTTGCTAAGCAAATTAGTTGCTTACCCTTGCTATATCATGATCTTTATTTCAGCTAAGGCAGAAACGTCTAAAGGGGACAAAGGAAAAGGGAAGGTGCAAGAGTAGTTGCCTGATATGGCTTATGTACTAATTTATCTTAAATGTTATTTGGTTATGTGAACTCTTATTGTATTAAGGGTATGTTTTAAGTTAAGGTTAAAGAACCTTGGGACCATGATTGTAAGACTTTATTACTATTTCGATAGACATTGTATGTTTATTATTCCGCATTAGTTAGAAAGTATGTTTGTTGTTGAGTATCGTGAACACCGAATTCGAGGTTAGGAAACCCAGATTTGGGGGTGTCACATGTCATCAATAATCAATAACTATATATAATAAGTCAAGAGGCTATCTAATTTTTAATTGAATTAAGTTAGTTAATTTGGTTGATCGAGTTGACTCAAATGAATTAACTCAAATTAAATGAATAAATTATTATTCATGAACTTGCATTAATGAATTATTTATTAAACTTTCATTTTTCATTCCATTCACTTCTTCTTTCACTACCATATTCTTTCTGTTCCTTTTTCCTTTCTTATTAGGCAGCAAAACTCAAAAGTCTAATACATATCAACTTTACCAATATATGCATTCACAACTTTAATAGTATACATTGAATAAAAAATATATAATTATTCACATTTTCAAATATAATTCATGTAAGTGCATATATTTTCTCTACACTATGTATACATATTTACTACCAAAAAATCTACATAAATATTACTCAACGACATACTTATACTCACAGTGACGAAGCCAAAGAAGGTTGAGAGTGGGGTCAAAAATTTTACTAGTTATAAATAATTTAGCGGGGGTTCGGGGGCAGCGCCCTCGAGCCATTTTTTTTTAATACTTTTGTATTTTTGGGTCACATACACACACACACACATATATATATATATACACACACTATATTACAATGACAATATAATAAGTAATAATATAGGGTATATATACACTATATTGACTCATAATAGATTTTTTTAATCACAATTGTTCATAAGTAATTAATTCATTAATTATTTTTAAAAACAATATAAATTAGATTATTATTTAGTTTAAAATATTATAGAGAGATATACATATATTGAGAGGATATGAGTCCTATTTGGTTAAAATTTGATCGACAAATTTATAAATTTTTAATTTGACCCCGTATAGTAGAAAATTTATAAATTTTTAGTGGGGTCAATTTATATATAATACTTAAAATTTTTAAAATTTACCTTACATTATAAAATAAAAAATTTTTTTCAGTGGGGTCAATTGACCCCACAACCCTGCACCTAGCTTCGTCCCTGTATACTCAAATATATTATACAAAGGATAAAAGATACAGGTATTCCTTCACTCTTCTTAATTTCTTTCTTTTCGCACAACTAGTTTGGCATTATGAGGCAGCTTGGGGTGATGTTTAGTATGTGTATGATGGAATGCCACAAAAACAATTAATATATATTCTTCACCTTTTTTTTAGTTTTTATAATATTTATGAGTTTGGGTTCTGCAATTTTTGAGAAATGTAATTGTTATATATATAGCATATAGAATTAATAAAAGTGCCTCTAAAAATTTGACATTTGATAGAGAATTAATATTAATAGCAATTGTTTAGGATGGAGTACAAGGAAAATATTTTTGAAAATGTTTTAAATACTAGCCCGTGTCTCGTACGTGTTGTAAGTTTGTATATATGTAATTTCTTCTTATTATCTCACAAAAAATACTCCATCCGTCCTCGAAATAATGAACAAAGTACAATTTGCAAACATATTAAGAAAAGTAAAAATAGAGGAAAGAGAGTAAAAAACTTTTAAATTTATCTTCAGTGGCTCCACAAGATTATATAAAGTGATGAGTAGTTTTATTTATCTTGTATTTTATCTCATCCTTTTGAAGACAAATTTTTTTTGTAGTTTTAATCATCCTTTTGAGGACGGAGGGAGTATAAGAATGATCTTAACTCTGAATTTAACTCAACAACCTCATTTATTAATGTGAATAAGAAAACATAATTAATATTTATGTTTAAAGGACTTTTGATGCGTTTAGTGTGTTTGAACATTCAAACACACTATATTATCATATTTGTCTAAAATCAACTTATTTCATATATATCTTATTTAATTTGCAAACACATTGTTTAAAATTCAAATGCCTGTATTAAAAATAATGCTCCTTTCGTCCTCAAAATAATGACTTAAGGTATATTTTTCTTTGTTTGAGGATAGCACAAGGTACAAAAAGTAAGAGGTAAGTATGTTATTTAGTGGGATGTTAAGTATAAAAAAATAAAAAGACACATTATTTTATGTAAACTTGTAGGGCTACTAAGGTTAAATTTGATTTTTTTTTTTACTTTCTTTCTTCTATATTACTTTTTTTAACTTGTGTGGAAATGCACTTAGATTATCTTTTTGAGTACAGAGAAAATACATAATTATTGTACGTTTATAGTTCAAACACACCAAAAATTATAATCGCAAAAAGATATATCTATGTACACATTCAAATTATATATTCAAAGACACACTCAAATGTAAAATGATAGTAAAATATTTTTTTCTTCTCTTTTTAATATTTTCTCTCTCTTTATTTATTACTATTTAATATTTAAATATATAATTTAAATATGTACACAGATATATCCATCGCAAAAACTTAGAATAGGTAAGCAAACTAAATAAAATTGGTTAAAGTTTGAAAGGTTTGGCTGTCGTCAAGAATATTCTTGATCAACTGGCAATCCGTACTTACTCAAGTATCTTAGCCTAATTCTTAAAATTATTGATACTCTCGTAACCAATCATAACGCAACACCTTTCTATTGTGTGTCACAACTCACACGTATAATTATCTACAATTATTAATTAATTTTGCCTATGGTCTTAAATAATAAATATATTCTTTATGTGAATGATGATGCTGCCTTGGAGACTGGAACGTACGAATATAACTTAAGTAGTAATTAACTACTAATATATGATTAAAATCGAAAGACTAAATAATAGGCGACGTGTTTTATATAAAATAAACATGATTAATTAACTGGTTGTAGGCAAGTGAGCGTGGCTGCTCCAGGAGTGAACACGTGTTGAGTTGATTAGCTTAAACACTTTTCACTAAATGGCGCGGCTAAGCTTAATTAGATGGCTTCAATTTTTTGTCTTTTGGCCGAAAAACATTGCTTAAGGGTTACACAACAATGTTTGAATTAGGTAAATGTTAAAAAAGAAAAAAAAAAAATATTAGGTAAATAAATTCTTCTTTTTTAATGATGTTCTAGAAAGAACTATATAGATTAAGAGATGTAAAAACTATTTTGTCAAATTGATTAAATTAAATATAAAATCTTAATATTATCCTTTTAAAGTTTATTGGAGAGATGAAAAAGGAAATAATAAGTTTTTTTTTTTTTTGAAATTCACAAACTACAGATAAAAAACAAATTTTTCTTTCTAAAAAGTAAATAAAAATGTTTTAAAATTAGATATACATTTTATTTATTTATTTTTAAATTAGGGATATATTTATATTTTTAGATTATAAAGTTCATAACATGTCATTACTTTTACTTTTGACTAATTGAGTATTATCATGTCATAATTACTACATTTTTAGCTAATGTTAGAGATATCAAATATGCTTGGAAAAAAATTCTTTAAAAATCACCGTTTTATAAATATATCTCTTTTTTTAAAAGCTCATTTTGCGGTGTACATTTTCTTCTTATAGTCAAGCACATAAATACTATTACAATATCAACAATTAACCACTCTTATATAAATGAAAAAACTCACTTCATATAAAGGAATTGAAATAAACTCACACATATGATAATTAAATTTGAAATCTAAAAATCAAAGTGACTCAGTCTCTTTACAAATATATACCTAGTTTTAAATAGGTGAAAAATGATAAATACTAAGGAAAACTACGAGTTTGTTTCGTAACTATGTTTTGCTTTCATGTTTTTGTTTTCTATTTTTATTTTTATATCTTTTTCCTGTTACTTACTTTAATTAGTGAAACAAAAATCCAACAATATTGTTTGATAATTATATTAAAATGTTAGTTTTATTTTATTTTATGAAGAGATAGAGTTTGAATTTTGTTATTGACAACATTCGATACCTGGACTTCATTAGAGTTGGAATGGCTTCTTGTGTTACCAAATTTAAAGAAACAACTTTTTTGTATTTTCTGCCAAAATTGATTTTGCTTCAACTTTTTTAAAAGTAGAAATAGTTACTAAACATTATTTTCTGCTTTTAATTTCAAAAAATAAAAAGTGAAAATAAAAATTTAAAATCAAAAATAGTTACCAAACAGGTTCGTACGTGTATGAGAAAGCTAGTTGAGACACGTTTGATATTTTTTTAGGCGACTAATAAAGCAAAAAATAATTGCCACATTATTTAAACATTAAACTAAAATTAATTTTAAATTTGATGCGATTCATTTTATGTTTTCATTTTGAGAGAAATGTGATCATTTAACTATTCAAAACAATAAATTGTCTGATTAGTTGTCTTTTTTCTTTCCTTTTTTAATAGAGAATTTACAATATACATAATTTTACTTACTAAAATTACATGAATCCAAGAATATACTGGAATCAAGAATCAATTGAGTTGTTCCTTCTACTTGTCTTTTAAAAATATCTTAAATTAATTTTAAAAAGTTAAAATTCATGCTTAAACTGGATAGTGTACTTGAAAGCAATATTTTGAAATTTGGGTTAGGTTGGTCCGTTGAATTGATTGGATTGAGATCAAGAACCATATGTCTAATTCATTCAATACGATTAAAACAGTCTAATCAAACAATGGTGTATGGAATGAGAGATAAGTAAGATATTCTAAATTTTCAACAAAGCACGTTAAGATTACAACAATCACATATATCTAAAAGAACTTTTACTGCACTATTTATATCGGGGTTGAAACTTAAAAATCCTCAACAAATAGCGTGGAGGACAAAGTTATCACTAATTATTAATTGTGAAAGAAAATCAAACCCAAAATTTGAACGAGATAAACGGTTCACTTACCATTGGACATGAACCTTTGAAACTATCGACTTCCTTGTTCCCAAGGTTAAGCCAGTAGCCACAGTCCAAGAGCCAAAAAGCAAAGATACCCAGTCAAGTCCGCGTCACCGGCTCGACCAAGATTTATACCAATTTTTAATCCCCAAAACAAACATCACTAGTTTCCCAGAAAGCAATAATTTTGGGAATCCAAAACCCTAGAATCCAAATCCAAATCCAATCCCAATCCAATTATAATCAAACACAAATCAACATTTTAAGATTTTTATTACCTTGTGTGGGGGCATCCAATTACTCTAATCCTATATAAACCTTGTATCTCTCTCTCTCTTTCTCAATCAACATCATTCTTCTCCAACCTTCTTATTCATTTTTATTTTTTATAGGTACATTTCCTGTCTCCTGCTGTGAAGCACGACCACCTGTTAATTTTCTCTCTCCTCTCTTCTTCTACCAGCAATTCCTCATTTTTCTATATATATTTACTCGAATTCTTGTGAATCACGCATTGATTTGATCACTCCATTCTTTGGAGTGCATGCGTTTGAATTTTGATGCTGATTTTCATTTGCCGTACTGTATTTTGCTTGATCCGTTTGGTTCGTGAGGAAATGATGAAGGCAATGGAGAAGAAAAGCTCTGATCGTTAGTTTATTGTGCTTTACGAAACATTTCTGTTTGTTTAACTTAAATAAATCGCAACTTGTTCGTGAGATTAATTTTTTAATCATATTTTTTAAAATTGCTGTTTCCAGATCAAAGTTAGAGGAAGACATGATCTTGATTTGATGCGAATCGTTTTTTCAGCTCAGGTGTGGATCTTTGTTCAGGTTTTCATTTTCTCTGTTATAATTAAGTTAACTAAATAGATAATTGAGCTTGCATCTATTTTTTATTACTTATCAAACTATATGTTAAATAGTTATTCTTCCTTTTTAGCTCGCATCTGATTAGATTTTGATCTTAGTTGTAGTCGCTGTTGCTTTATCTCGGTGATTACAGCAGTGCCAGCTGATATTTCTTGGTTAATGCTGTAAACTTTAATCCTTTTTAGTCTTGATAGGCTCCGGCACCAGTACAGTTTGATCTAGCAAGTGTTTGCTTAGCATAAGCAAAGGTAGGTGCACTTGATAGCATTCAAAGAACACTTATATAGCCACATGCTCGCACATCTTTGTTTTTTGCTGATAATTTGTTTGCTTAATGCTTATAATGTTTGTATGCACATATCTACACATATCTAAGTCTGTTATGTGTTCAAATGAATACTTTTTACTTTTTAGTTTATTGTCTTGTTGTGTCATGTTTTTTGTGCTGGGAATGTATGTTGAATTAAACTCCTCTTGTTCAATCCTTTTCAATTAATTTTTGGAGGTATGTTCTAGTCCATGATTTTAGCTCTTTCTATTTTTATTTATTTATTTATTTATTTGTGTTTTAGTTTCTTTCCATTAGTTCTTATGATGGTTTTGGAAGGAGGGAGAAGGTTTAATGCTACTTACAATCCCAAAAAGGCAATGATCTCCTTTGGGACCACCTAAACATCTAGTTTACTCACTCGGTGAGCGTAGTTTGTGGGTATTGCGTGCACCCTAATGCGGAATAAAAGATGAGGATCAAAAGATTGCTTAATTATTACTTTATATTATTTCTTAGGGATAAATAATTTGGTGATTAATGTAAATATTTATTACGTATTAAGTAGGATATTCTAGAATAATCTAATCTAATAAAATATAATTACTATTACAATTTCTTTATTACTAAATAAGAATATAAAGGAACTAATTAATAATCTTTCAAGTCCCTTGTATTGAATGATGTGGAACGAAAGAAGAGGATCAAAAGATTGCTTAATTATTACTTATTTAATTTATATTACTATTTATGGATAAATATTTTGGTGATAAATTCCAAAGAGGGAGTTTGTTGCAGGTCATTTGAAGTGGTCATGTTGGATACCCGGTAATGTGAGTTAGTCATCTTAATAAATTGTTTGTTACATTGGTAATCTTATATTTCCGGTAATCACATACCCGGTAAAGTGCCAAGATTCCCACCAGAAGTGGGTATCTGAATGACCAAAAAATTAATGGTAATCTTAGATTACCACGTTTTGGTCATCTTGAAATCTTTCTATAGATAAAAATACCCTTCCTATTTTAGCAAATTGGATATAATATCCTTATTTACACATAATTTTTAAAAATTTATCAAGCAGATACCCATATATATCGAATACACTCTTCTTTATTTTAATAATTTTGCCATAGGCGTTCTGATTTGTTCTTATTCATCTTGTTTTGTTGTTTATTATTATAAATTTAATTTATTATTATGTGTTAATTGACTTAATTAATTAATCTTTATTAATATATTTAATATTGAATATATTATAAATTATATTTTGCAACAGTAATAAACTTTTAATATATTTTATTAAATATTATTGAATTAACTAGTTGGACAGTATTTTAGGCGTTTCATTTTATTTGACAAAAATTCATCAGTGAATTATTTGACATAAATTAGTATATGGGGCATTTTAGTAAAAGGTGAATATCAAACAAAATATACCTAGCAATCTAAAATTCGTACCAAACACTCACAACAACAATTACAGTAATCAAATCTATCAAATGAAAATGATAAGATATGACCAATTTCTATTATCAGTAATCATATACTCAGTAGTCTAAATTTTTGTGGGTATCTTACATGTCCTATAACAAACGCCCCCTAAATAATATATTGATGATAAATCCCTATATTTTGGTGAATGTAATATTTAATACTTATTAATATGATATTCTAGAAGTTGTAGTTATAGTAGTAGATATTAAGTAGCAGATTAGTTTTAATTATAGTAGCATATTTAATCAGGAGATTACTTCCTTTTTAAGTTAGGGTTTTACTTGGTTGCTAAGTCGTAGGTTTCCTATATAAAGAGTTGTCATTGAGTTATTGAATATGTTGATTTGATATTAAAGTTCCGTGCCTTTGTATGTAATTCTCTACCGATTCTCTTCACGGATAGGTATTCTATTCCGTCTTTCCACTTTGTCCTATTATTTGGTACCAATTTCACCAATTTCTTCCTACTCAAATTTTCTGGCCTCCGCACAACACTTTGTTGAAGTTAGCTAGAGGATCGACAAAAAGTTTCTCAAGACCCAAGCGTGATTTGCAGTAGGAATCGTTGTTGACGTAGTAGTCTCAATCTATCTCAAAAAGAAAAAAAAAGTCAAAAAAGGAGAGGGAAAAGAAAATACATATATGCAATGTCGTCTTTCAGGTTTGATGATCCAAACCTTCTTTTGGCTAAGACAAAGCAACTTGAGTGTCAAATTTTTTTTACGTTCGTGCAGAAGGCTTAATCCATATGGCTTAGAGTATTAGAAATTGTGCGGTGACTTAGGACTCATTTGGCAACTGATTTTGTTTTCATGTTTTTGCTTCTTAGTTTTGTTTTTATATGTTTCTTTTTTTACTTGTTGTCACTAGTAGGAACCAAAATCAGATTACATTGTTTTATAACTATATTGAAATGCTAGTTTTATTTTATTTTATGATGTAAAGTTTGAAATTTTGTACATAATAAGATTCGATGGATGGACCTCATAAGAGTTAGAATGACTATTTGTGTTGCCAAAATTGAATAAGCAATTTTTTTTTCACTCTTTTGCTGCCAAAGTGGATTTTGTCAGAAACAGTTACCAAACACCATTTTTTGCTGTTAATTTCAAAAAAGTAGAAGTAGAAACAAAATTTGTAAGCAAAAACAATTTCTAAACAGAACGCTTAGCATCCTTGGAAACAAGCCTTGCAAATTTAAAGAATCATTTACTAGTCCATACCACATACTATTCTCATCCATATTTTGTTCAAGATCACTTACATGTTGAAGTTTACAAGATGGAAGACGCAAACAATGAGGGTGTTCAAGTTGAAGATCCAAAGACGGTTAGTTATGAAGAATTAGGTTTTGAGGATGTTGGGGCTGATTGGAAACCTAAAAGTGGTTTGCAAAAATAAATAAATTTCAGAGGCTATTTAAGTTGATGTGGAGGTTGAATACAAAAAGGAAGAAATAATTGAGTAGAAAAATATGTTGATTTTGTCTTTTCAGATGTTACTTTTGCATCTCATGTTGCTTCAAAGTTTTCATTATGCTTTTGCTAGTCCCAAAAATTGTGCTTATGGGATTGGACAATGGGATGCACATGTTTTATTTAGGACATTTCCCTGACTGTGGTTTATTATTCTTTGATATTATAAAACTTGAAATCAAGTTTTTCTCAATGGTGAGGAGAATGATGCGGAACGGAAGAAGAGGATCAAAGGATTGCTTAAGTATTAGTTTATATTATTATTTGATAAATATTTTAGTGTTAATGTAATTATTCATTACTTATTAAGTAGGATATTCTAAAAATTTAATTATAGCAGTATATTTTAATTAGGAGAGTTGTAATTATAGTAATAGTGATTAGTTAGGAGATTATTTTCTATTTAAATTAGGGTTTTTACTTGGTCATTAAGTCGGAGGTTTCGTATATAAGGAGTTATGATATTTATTATTTTTCAGACTATTGATATATTGATTTGAGATTAAAGCTTCGTGCGTTTTGTGTGTTTCTCTACCAATTCTCTTCTGGGATAGGTACTCTTATTTCTTCTTCCCACCTTATTCTACATCACACCCGGTGGTTGGCCATACCAGAGTACCGTTATTAGGAGAAAGAAGAAATCTTTGTCTAGAAATTTGTTGCATCTTCTGTTGTTCTCTTTTGTTGTGTTGTATTCATTGTTCTTCATATTTGTCACTTTTGATTGAATTCTCCTTTATTTTCTATTTTTTTTTAATTTTTACAAGTACTCCCCCCATCCGATATTATTTGCAACGCTTTTTTAGAGAGTGCATTATGGATTTTAAGACGTGTCAAAAGTATATCTAAATATTATATGCTTAAAATATTATAATACTTCCTCCGTTCCATATTATTTGATTATTATTGACTTTTTGAAGTCAACTTAAGAGATTTTTAAACTCAAAATTGACATAGGTTCTTTTTATTTTAATCAATACAATGATGAATATTATAAACTATTTTAAAAGTATTACTCATTATAAATTTTATTGGTTCATAATTTTTTAATGAGACATCTCAATTTTGAGTTTGAAAATGTCTCAAATTGACTTTCAAAAGTCTATAATGATCATATAATTTGGAACGGAGGGAGTATAATTTAAAATATAACATTTTAATGTGTCACAATATATATAAAAATATATATTCTAATTATGATTTTGGAATGTCTTAAAATCCGTGCCATACACCCTAAAAATAGAGTTGCAAATAATGTGGGATGGAGTATTACATTTCCTTTTTGTTTTCATTTATTTTTCAATTTCTTTCTGCCTTGGGGCGGTAGGTTGATTATATGAATATCCACAAAGATGTATTACATTTGGTTATCTAAGATTGATTCTAACAGAATCGTTTTTACCATTTAACATGACTACTGTAATTTTCCCCAAAAGACGGCTTGATTTGTTGCAAATCCACCTTTGATTGAGTGGACTGCAACTCATTGAATTGTGCTTGTTATGCTTGTGTATGGTCCTTAATATCGTTATCATGATCAGAAATGATGGTAAAGGATCCACCTTTGAGAATTATCATTATGCTATTTGGATTAGGTGTATAATTTTTACACGGTATAATTTTTATACATGCTGATGCCACATATATGAACCTCTCATTCTTTGCACCAAAAATAAAAATAAAAATGAACCTCTCATTCTTTGCACCAAAAATAAAAATAAAAATGAACCTCTCATTCTTTGCACCAAAATAAAAATAAAAATGAACCTCTCATTCTAATTCAGTGCTCTTCTATTCAAGTTGTTTGCCATAATTGTATTACGCAGTTTGGCGTCAACTTAATAATACTCTTATTATGGGTCAAATATTATCTTTCCATTTTGAAATTTATCAGTAATTGCAGCCGGGCATAGTATAGCAGATTTTTTTTTCTTTTTTTTTTTCCTTAAGTGTTTGTATATATATGATAGATTTGGCATATCTGAAATATTCTTGGACCAGCAGGATGATGAAGAAGTCAAATTGAGTCTCTGAAACACTTCTTTAGTATGTGGTTTGGACTTTTTACTAGTATACCATTATTTATCTCCTTGATCAGGAGGGTAGTTGCTCTAGACATTATAAAACTCCCGTGAAAGCTCCAAAAGTGCTACCAAGGATTCAGACCAGTTAATTAGCACTAAGAGATGTTGAGAGCATGCTGAAGTTTTTTCTTTGATACTGATACCAATTATGACAAAGGCCAGATATTATCACAATGGCTAGAATAGAAAGTCCTTTCTACTTCATCGCCTAGTTCATGTCATCACCTCTATGGCATCATGTGATGCTTGAGATTATGGAATATGATTTATTTCTTTCCTTCTAGTTGAATTAATTGCAGCTCCTACTTTTTGGTAATTGTTGCCGTAGTTGCTTCCATGTGTGATAGTCAGGTTCAACTTGAAAGGTATATTATCAAATGCAGAGTTATTCCTGTGTGGTAGAATTCAATTCTGGTGTCTATTTTGTTTTTCATCTATAAGGTTATTTATTTATTTAAGTTAAAAATTTCATTTATAAACAAAAGCTGCCAACAAGGTCATCAGAGTTGGTAGTAACCGTTGTTTTCTTTCATATAATAAAGTGATTACACTGTTTTCTGTACTTTTTTCATTTATTATTCCATATTTGAAAATATCATTTGGTAATTTGAAATGTAATAAACTAGAATTTGAGCCAACAAGGAAGGAAAAATATTGCACTATACTGTTAAATTTGAAAAAATATTGGACAGAATTAATGCAATGCTATCCAAGTAACAAAAGGTTCTTTGGGTCGGGTGCTGGAGCAGTTTAAACAGTAAGAGACTCCCTTTTCTTTAACTGCTACAGTGCTACTTAGCTTCGCTACCTCACTCTTAGTGCCCCTATACATTCGAATAATAGTAGGGCGCCTTTTATTCGATCCTATCAACAAGCATTCAATGTGCCCTTCATTTTCTTCCTCCCTTTACCAAATAACGATAATAATGTCATGTTCCTTGCACATACGAACCTATGACGAAATCACAAATCCTTTTCCATGAAAGATTCTGGTTTCTTAATCTGTTAAGAATTTGAGTTTCCTACTTTCCTAATTCATTATTTGGTTTTTGTATTATATTACGGATTTGTGATTTCATCATAGGTTCTATAAGGTCCTTACTGTCCTATCAGATAAAACTAAACAAGGCGTAAAGAGCACAGGGAAAAAACCCTCGCGAGTAAGAGAGTCGGGGAAGTATAGATCTTCAAAGGAGTAGACTTGTGAGAGGTTGTTCATGGTTGATGGCAAGCACAAATGCGCAACCATTGTTTTGTACCATAAATTCTTCTAGTTTAGTGAAGTTGATTATTTTCATGGAGTTAGGCAAGTTTGGCATGTTAAGTTTCCCCCAGCTTAAGCTTTTAGGGTAGTTGGTAACTTAAAATGGTATTAGAGCTCTAAGTATGCAAGGTCTTGGGTTCAAGTTTTTCCACTTGCTATAGGTTCCCCCCTTGCATTTTTGGTGCAATTGCACTCTGTTTGGTTTGTTCACTATGATGCACCTTGGTTTGTCTATCCACGTGCAAGTGGGGGTTGCATGTCGGGGGAAGCGATCTGTCTAACAGCTTAACCATTAGAGTAGTTGGTGACTAATATTTGTTTTCTAATTAAGTTTTCGAGCTTTAGTTCGGCTGTATCTTTCCTGATTTGCGGTACACTGTTTGAATCAGGGTAAGTTGTGGATCTGCTTCTCACATTCCATAAATAGCCGACACATATCCAGAAAAGCATTTCTGAAATCTGTATGGTTCTACTCTTTTTATTTGACGGAAGGATAAATCCCGAAGGGTCAACCTTTCTTTTAGTTGTTGAATCTCTCTTTGATTTATCAATGCACGATATTCCGAATTTTTCATTACTAATGTATCAAAAGGATCTGTATTTATTGGAACATCCTCTCAATTGGCAAGAACTCCTTACTTCAATGAAACTAGATAATGTTTGTTTCATATTTAATATTTGACAACACTTTCTATATTTGTAAGATATGTGCACTTATTGTCTGGTCAGTAGAGTTTTTTCGTTGTTAAGAAGTATATATCTTGCCTTATTATGTTTAGAATCACTTCATTTGGCTAATTGATTCCAGAAGTCTATCATGTTATCTTGCCACTTCTGGAAAAGCACTATCTTGCCACTTTTGGAAAGCAAGACTATTTTTTCCTTTATATAACCTTTGTAGCACTTGATATTTTTTTTTTAAGTATCATTGTGACTCTTAATATTAGGCTATATATCTCTGTCTTTTTTTACCCTAACCTAGATGCTTTGATCTCAGCCACTATTTATCCTTCTAAATCTAAAGCATTGGCAGTGTTTGAATATGTTAGTGGCTTACATCTATATTGTGAGACTATGTTTGTAAGCCAATAGATCTTCTGGTTCTTACAGAGTAACAATTGTTGATAAATTTCTGTACAAGTTAACGCATAATTAGCTTTGGTATTCTTGATTGAGGAAATCCTTTTTTTTTTTTTTGTTCTTTTGTGATCCAGACATTCATAAATATTTAAATTTCTCTGAGATATTGCTTTCTTTGTCCGCAGAATGTGTCCCTTACGTATCTACTATGATCTACTATAAATTTGTGTTATGTACGGAACATGCATAATATAATTAAATGGACCAATCTAATAGATGATGATTCCTAGTTGAATATTTAGAAGGTTTTCATTTTATTACTTGAGTTGCATATTTTTTCCCCAGGTTTGAAAAATGGATTGATTTTGACTCTGACCATCCTATTTCATCTCTCCATCTTATTTTTTGTGATTTATATGCCCGTTCCTTTCTTGTTTATCTGGTTGTCCAGGAGTTGCGACTTGTGTTTTTTGGTCTTTGCAGGATAGATTGAAGTGCTGAACATAGGACCCTGTGATGGCTTTATTCTCGAACCATAGTCATGAAAATAACAAGGTAGACATCCGATAAAATCCCTCCGCATCATTTGCCTGAATAGTTTATCTGGATGAATTATTGCATAAGATGCTATGTTCTGGGTTGAAAGTAGCTCGCCTGTCTGCTGATTATTTTGATTAGTGTCAGTTATGTTGTAAATGCTATTCTGAATTGTCTTTTTGCATGATCAGTATTCTTTTAGTTTACCTGCAATGCTTTTGGTGGCGTTGTGATCAACCATATGCTTATGTACATTTATTTCTTTAAATGGAAATTTTATATGAAAATTCCAGATGGTGCTTTCATAGCCAATTGTCCATCACAGGCATTATTGAAGAAAATATAAAGATGACTAAAGAACATCTTAAACATGCAATGATTAACTATTTCTGTTATTACTTGTAACCTTGACTATAAGTACATAGCTGGTTTCTTTGAAAACCTCACATTGTCAAAGTTGATTCCATTAATTAGTCAAATCAAAGTCTTCCTTCTGAACAGTCTGTGGTTCATGTATCACTTCTCATAATAGAAGCATGTCTTAATAATCATGGGGCCTTTCGCTGACAAGGAATCAATGAAAACCCTTCTTGGGTGATCCATTGGCTCTTTCATGCAGTTGTAGTCTGCGTATTGTTCACAAACAAGTATTTGATTAAGATAGTAGTGAAATTTTAGGTATATATGTTATTTGTAACTATGCGAATCAGAAGTTACCCCAACTTTGTAGCCTGTGTTGATGTTTCATAGTCTTGTTGCTGTGGCTGACAGAGCTGAAGATGGACAGGTGCATGTGGGTCATCTCCAATGCTTAATCCATTTGTGAGAAGTGCATTTCTGTTTGTTCCATCTGCATTTCTTGTTCCGTAAACCTGGGATGCAAAATGCTTTTTGTTTCTATACCAATACTTTCGTGTACAATTTCATTTTTCATGAAGAATTAGGTTTACCTTCCTACACAGTTCCACATTTTCTTGGTGCATGCGGTTTCCCTGCAACACAGCCATTTAAATTTAGTTACTTGAATATATGTTTTTGGCTCAGATATAGAGAGGACTGTCGATGACCACAGGTTATAGTGTTGACCTTTCTGTTTAGTTCCTCTATTTCATCCATTAAAACTTGGTCCTACATAGAAGATTATGTTAATGCACATGTTGCAATGTATAGAACGTCATAGGATGAGAATCAAATACGGGATTAGAGTTTTATACCTTTCTCATGCGGACACCCCGAAGGCTCATTTCCAGTTTGTTCTCCAAATTCTTCAAATCTTTCATGCTCAAACCAGAAAGCTCCTCACCCATCATTTGCCTGTAATTATCAGATGAATATGTAGAATGAGTTCATTAGTTAGTGTGTTTCCTAGTTTCTTTAGTACCAATAATGAGGCAAATTTATGAGATGTTAGAGACCCATCTGGTCCAACAATTGATCTTTTTGTTCTCCAAAGAGGGAGGTGCTGGTATCTACTAATACGCAGTAGCTGTTGTGTGTAACTTTAAAATGTGATAAAACTTGCATATGAAATGAGAGTACTTTTTTTGTTGACATTTTTTCCCAGAATGTTAAGGTTTTCATTTAACAAACTTAGAGAAAAATTTTATAATATTTTTTCCAGTAATAAATTTTAGTTTTAGAAGTCGGGATTGGAAACAAAATCAACCAGAAAAATTATGTTTAAGCATATCTTGTACAATCATTGATAATTGAAAACAATTAGGACTCATTTCCAGGCATTGGTAGTGTTAATTAAAAGAGGCATGACTATGTATATGGATTATATTGGCCAGCTAAGTGTCCTGCTCAAAATTGTTTTTAAATTGCGGGCAAACTGTTTCTTTTTCTTTTTTCATCAATATACAATCTGTAAATGATAGTGAATGGTTTCACTGAAGTATTCTATTATTCTTTCAGACAATTTTTTCTAATTATTCGTGCTGGCTTTCTAGCTTTGGTGGCATGGTTGTAGGATAAGACAAATGCTTGGCCTAGTTAATGACTTAAAAGTTGCTTTGATCAGGACTCTAAAAACATGATAAAGACATAACAAAATAAGTAATTGTTTGTACAAATGTTGATTTATCACTTTTGGTTTACCTCGATGGCAAATAACCCCCCCTAATGCTAAATAATCAGATACTTAATGCACACATATTTCAATTAAAGTGCAACAGTTAACATTCCATTAAGTTTTTAGATGGAAAACTAAACAACTTAAAGTTTTATTTTTATTTATTTTTGCACTTAAAAGTCGTATGTATTTTCCATCTAAAAGTTACAGAACATTAACCGTAGCACATTGGTCAAAGATATGTGGGGGGTTATGTGCCTAAGTTGGAACCACAGGAGTGTTCTTTGCTATCGATGTAAAGCACGGGGGTAAATTTTCATTTGCCTAAAGAGTAAGAGAAAATTCTGGTGTCCTAGTAAAAAGTATTCAGTCCTAATTCTTATTTGGGATGAATTGGTTTGTGCTGAGAATTATAGAAGATTTGTTAACATGTGAGTTAGGGTGTAGAAACCTTTGAAGAGAAAATGATTTATGGCTCTCATTGTATCACATAATTGAGATAGAAGTGAAGGAGTGAAAAGGTGTTTTAAAGGGGCCAAAGTTCACTTGTGTAATTCGGTTTGATATGTTTAGTTTTTCTCCCTCTCTCCCTCTCTCACATGGAAAATGTACTGAAAGAGGTGTAGAATGAGTCCAAGGCCGAATGATTTAATCTTTTGGGTAAAGTTGGGCTTCTGAAATGTGTCTTAGGCCTTCTTGCATGTGCACAAGCGGCAAATGCCCATCTGTCTCCTAACCATTTGGTATCGGAGCTATTGCAAATAGGTGCTGGGATTCCAAGCACACTGATTGTGGGAGATCGGGGGGAGCTAACACGTATGGTTGTTCTTGGAGCAGGTCATGTTATTGTGGTCCTTTGGTGGATCAGGGCGTGAGATGCATGTGAGTTGCTTGGGTTCTTGGTGAAACAAGTGGAGTTGGAATGCAGTTACGATATTTTATCACGAACCAGTTACAGTAGGCTGAAAATAAATTTGTATGAAATCATAAAAGTAGAAAAACGAAGAGAGAAAAGATCAAAATGAACAATAAAATAAAAGAATAAAAATTATGTGAAAATAAGTTAAAAATATAATTAAAGAAATATAAAAGAAACAATAAAAATAAATAAAAACTCACCCGCATATAAGGCTCTTTGTAAACCCCCCAATCGGTTTTTTATATGCAGGTTGAATTCTTCCATTCGCTCCTACCACAACCGTATCCTCAATTATATTTCGTCCCTTTAAGGCTCTTTGTACAACCTTCTCCAAAGTAATCTTCCGTCTACCCCTCCCGCTTCTTATATCTTCTTCCTGGTACAAGACTCCCCTTCTCACCGGTGCATCTATAGGTTGACATTGGAGATGACCACACCATCTCATTGATCTCAACTAATGTTTCCTCATCTTCTCCTCAGATGCTGATACTCAAAAATTCCCTCAAATATCCTCGTTTCTGATCATATCTAACCTTATATGTCCACACATCCACCTTAACATTTCATTTTTCAACAACCACATATTGTGCTCTTGTTGTTGCTTGGCACTCAACATTCAACTCCATATAGCATCACTAGCCTCACCGCCATTCTATAGAACTTTCCCTTCTACTTGGCTGGGATCTTACGAGCGCACAACACCATCAGTGCACGATAAACTTTCCCTTTAACTTGGCTAGATTTTTACGATCACAAAACACCATCAATGCACCATGTCACTTCACCCACCCTGCTTTAACCATTTGACTTGCATCCTCATCAGCATCTCCCTTTTATACAATATTGATCTCTAGTATTTTAGGACATCCTTCTTTGGCACGCACCTTCTAACTAAACGTTACAATGTCTGCATCTCTTCTTCTTACATGAACTCATACTCCAGTTATTATGTATTTGTCCAACTTAATTGAAATCCCTTAGATTTCAATGAACTTTTACATAACTCTAGCTTAGCATTAACACATGCCCTAGTCTCATCGATTAGTGCAATATCATCATCAAATCATACACCATGGCGCTTCATCCTCAGGAGGCATTTTCCCTTTATAAGATTATTTTTGGATGAGTTGGCACTTTGTTAGTTTTTTGACATACTAGTCCTTGCGGTGTATTGCTTTTTGTGTGTTTTTCTATGTTGATCATTGTTTATCGATTTTGTAAGGTATGGTTTCCTGCAAGGATATGTTTTGGGGGGATTTGTATGTGTGTTGTTTCTTCTAGTGATGGGTTCTGCGTTTTTAAAAAACAAAAATCTTATACAAAAGAAAGTATTCAAGGCACCAAGTAGGCAAGTACGCTTCGTCTTGAAAACAAGCCAATTTACTAAACTCCATACTTATTTGAATTTATTTATCTTGGACATTATTTGTTGCAATTCCAAACTGACTGTTCATGATATTATCACTTATCAGTATGTTTACGTGTTGAATATTTTATAACACAATAAATTTGTACTAGTAGTATAAATGGTTATACCTATGATTCTCTTGCAGGTCTTGCAGTTGTTGCCTTAGCATTGCTGCCTCCCTTTGCCACAACTGTTAAGTAAAATTAGCGAATTCAGTTATGTACTCGATGCTTTAGATCAGCATGCTAAGGAAGTGATAAACCAATGTCTATATAACATAAAGGGAAATGATGAAGTATTCGTTCTATAAAAATACCACAATCATGTTTAATAATCAAACGCAGCATATTTTGAAAAAAATGCTTAACATAACTGATACACGGCGTAGATAAATGAAAAACATGCTCATGTATACCATTTAAAACTATACTACAATTTGATAAACATGTTTTAAACTACCTAATATTTGTTTTTTCTAACTGTGTTTTTTGTGTAGGATGGATGGATGCATAGATGGTGATGTCTGAGCTATTAGAAAGTTAAATAATTTAGAATCTTGAATTTTATTCTAATGTTTGTCATAGATAGGTGATATTCAGATTGCTTCGCGAACGTCTTTAGAAGATCTCTAATAAAAGCTATTATAGATGCAGTAACCTCCCAGATGGTGTGTGATATGATGCTAATGTAGGACTAGAATATCTATATCCAGTTGAAATGATTTACTATGACCTATCAAAAGGCTTCAAATAATGAGGTTTGTAACCAATTTGTGACGATTTTGTGAGACATGTTGAAAAGCTATTGAAGATCCTCTAGATTCCAATTTGGTGTGTGATAAAATGCTACTTTCTGTAGGAATATAGTCTATATCCAGTTGTAATGATTTAGTATGAACTATCAAAATATAAAACACTTGTCTAATTTGACTTCACATAATGAGTTGTGGAATCAATTTGTGACTATTTTACGGAACATGTGCAGTTTAAGGAGTTTAATGGGAAATAGAAATAAAAGTAACAATCTTCTAGGATGGATATCTTGCATTGAGATTCGTTCCTTAAAATTTCCTCTAAGAGATGTTTTTATCCCAAATATGAGAGTTATAGCACGAATTAAGCAGCAGGACCCTCCTCTGTTAGGTTCTGGTCCACTCCCATTAAGTGCTTGTACTAATCACAATTTCCCTAGTATGAATTATGGACCCTTACAGTTACTAAAAAAATAAAAATAAATGGACCCTTACGTGATAGAATCTTCAACTCCTTAAAGTTTGTTTGACATTTCAAAAAGATTCAAATCTGCTCGTGTACTTGATGTGTGGAGAATGAAGAAGTTCTAATTGCTGGGCTACCATAGAAGCTATACTACCTTAAAAACATGGAACCCCGAGTTAATTCTTTAAAATATAGAAGAAGCCATTATATGAGTTTTGTCACTTCCTAAATGGAACTGATTGCCTAATATAGAAAAAGTTTTTTAAGTTTTCAACTCTCGAGGCTGTAAAAAGGTCTTAAGGATTTATCTTTTTCCATCTCAGCCTTCCTCTATTCTTGGTTCTACTACATCGGGGAAGATGATTGGACGTGCTAGAGAACGGGATGGGCTCTATTACCTAGAAGCATCAAGCCAGTCAAATATCACCAAGGGAAAACTACATTCTTCTTTTGTTTCAGAACTTTATTCATCCAATGAAGAAAAAGTTTGGCTTCACCATCGCTGACTTGGACATCCGTCATTTAGAGTCATTAAAATTTTGTTTCCGTCTTTATTTCAAGGTCTAGATGTTGAAAACTTTTATTGTGACTGTGTGAACTTGCCAAACACAAACGTGTACATTTTCCAAGTAGTGATAAAAGGAGCTCTCTTCCCTTTTATCTCATTCACAGTGATATTTGGGGTCCATCTACTATTCCTAATGTTTTTGGGGCAAGATGGTTTGTGTCATTCATTGATGATTGTTCTCGTGTTACTTGGCTTTTCTTACTTAAACATAAATCTGAGGTCAGTACTGTTCTCCCAAATTTTTGTTCCATGATTAAGAACCAATTTGGGGTCGCTATCAAAAGGTTTAGGTCAGATAATGCCAGGGATTATTTCAATCAAGTACTAAATCCTTATTTTCAAAAGGAAGGAATAGTACACGAGTCATCCTGTGTCAATACGCCACAACAAAACGGAGTCGCGAAAAGAAAAAATGGTCATCTCCTTCAGTCGACCCGAGCCTTCTTATTCCAAAAAAATGTGCCTAAATCTTTTTGGGGAGAAGCAGTTCTTACAACCACTCATCTTATAAATCGTTTGCCTTCCAGAGTCTTGGGATTTAAGAGTCCAATGGACATACTCTCAACATTCTATCCAAACATACACACTACAAATAATCTTATCCCTAAGATATTTGGGTGCGTATCATTTGTCCATGTTCATAGTCAAAACAGGGGGAAACTAGACCCAAGGGCGTTAAAATGCATATTTGTGGGTTATTCCTCAACTCAAAAAGGGTACAAGTGTGATCACCCTCCATCGAAGAAATTTTATGTCTCGGTGGATGTTACTTTCTGTTAAAGTAAACAATACCTGGCTGTTATAGTATTTAACAGTTGGCTGTTTGAAGTCCTGAATAGTGGGCTGCTAGTGGAGAATATTTGCCAACTGGCCAGCTATCTCCATAGCTCTCTTATGTTGACTATTGGTGTAATATGTAGATCTGATCAGCTGTGTAGTTGGCCTATATAATGGTCTTACTATCTTTGTACTAAATACAACAATTGCAGCTAATAAACTCAATTGATATTCTCTCTATTCTTCTTACTCTCTTATATTTAAGTTGGTATCAAAGCCTGATCCATATGTGGGTTTTCTTGTGCTTCTGCAAATTATCATGAAGATCTTTTCGATGTTATCCTGCTGGTATGTATTCTGCCCATTATACAAGTAAGTTCATCTTGATTTACTAAACATAATGACTGAAGCTAGTGACTCTCATTCTACTGTAATAATCAGTAGTAATGTTAGAGGAAGCCAGTCAAGCCACCATGGGCTTAATTCTTCCTTGCAACTTAGTCCCATTAAATTGGATGGTACAAATTATTTGACTTGGTCTGAAGCATCTTTATTATCAATTAAGGCTAACAAAATGCAGAGTTTTATTAATGGCAAGTCTACTAAACCTGCTGAAACGGATCCGACATATGATGATTGGGATTCCGATAACTCCATGGTTAAGACTTGGTTATATAACTCTATGGAACCTCATATCCGTAAGAGTTATTTGTTCTTGCCAACAGCTTTTCAGATTTGGACCACAGTTGCTCAAACTTATGCTCATTCTGGTAATGTGTCAAAAAAGTTTGAACTTCGCAAAAGTGTGCAGGAGACATTACAAAAGGAGAAAACAGTTGCTCAGTATTACTCTGAAATTACAGCATTATGGAAAGAGTTAGATCATTATACAATTTACCCTGCTCACTGTACCAAAGATGCAGAGGCTTATCAAAAGCTTATGGAAGAGGATCGAGTTATTGATTTCCTTGCTGGCCTCACTATGGATTATGATCAAATCCGGGCACAACTAATAGGGCAAGACCCTTTCCCTTCGCTTCAGGAAGCTCATGCTCGTGTTCAACGTGAGGAAAGTCGCCGACATGCTATGGTTCAAACTTCAACCGATCACTCTGCCAAGAAATGTAGTAGGGACAAGTTCTTTTGTGAACCGTGTGAATTGGCCAAGCACAAACGGTCAACCTATCTTGCTAGTAACAATAATCGTAGCGATGTTCCTTTTTCTCTCATTCATTCTGATGTATGGGGACCCTCCCGTGTTAGTTCTCGTTCAAGCTATCGTTGGTTTGTCACCTTTATTGATTGTTTTTCTCGTGTTACTTGGGTTTATTTACTCCGTCACAAAAATGAAGTTTTTGAATGCTTCAAATTGTTTCACCAAATGATTCAAACCCAATTTAATGCAAAAATCAAAATCTTACGTAGTGACAATGGTAAAGAATACACCCGAGGGTCCATTTCAAAACATACCTTTCTACTCATGGTATCATCCATCAAACTACATGTGTTAAGACACCTGAGCAAAATGGGGTTTCAGAAAGGAAAAATGGCCATCTACTTCAGGTTGCTCTCGCTCAATTATGTTGACTATGCATCTTCCAAAATATTTCTGGGCAGATGCTATCTTAACTGCTGCCTACTTAATTAACCGTCTCCCTTCTAGTGTTCTTAAGTTCAGGGCTCCAGTATCTCTCCTTCCCTCTTCATCCTCAAACTCTTTACCTCACCGCACTTTTGGTTGTGTATGTTTTGTCCATGACACTAACCCCACACGTGGCAAACTTGATCCTCGCGCCATTAAATGTGTCTTTATTGGGTACTCAGCTACACAAAAAGGCTATAAATGTTATCATCCTCCATCACGACGTGTCTTTGTTAGCCATGATGTGACTTTCTGGGAAACAGTTCCTATTATCTTTCAAATTCCCATCTCTCTCCAGGGGGAGATTCATAGTGACGAAGAGATGAATTCAGAATTTGTAAGTTTTTCTCCACCTTCCACTTGTCCCATTCAGGGGGAGTCATCCTCCTCAGCTCCCGTGCAAGGGGAGTCTACTCTTTCCATTCCTAAAATTGCTAGTGACCATGATGAGGGGACATACTCAGACTGAGGGGGAGCCATCAAACCGACTAGACAGGCCGGGACCTACAAACATACTCTCGAAAACAGAAGGGCATCCTTCCATTACCATGTCAATCATCTGATCCAGATCCAGATCCAGATCCAGTCGCTAATCCAATGAATGGTATTGTTTCTGACCTTCATCTTCCTATTGCAGTTAGAAAAGGAGTTAGGGAATGTACCCAACATCCTATTTCTAACTTTGTCTCATATGATTTGTTATCTCCTACATATCGTTCCTTTGTTGCTTCCTTGTCTTCTATTTCTATTCCTCAAAAGTGGCAGGAAGCTATACATGATTGTAATTGGAAGGGGGCCATGATAGAAGAAATGAATGCTCTGAAAAAAAATGATAATTGGTAGCTTGTTACTCTTCCAAAAGGAAAAAAAGTAGTAGGATGCAAATGGGTTTACACTGTGAAACAAAAGCCAGATGGGTCAGTGGAGAGATTAAAAGCAAGATTGGTTGCGAAAGGATATACTCAGACATATGGCATTGATTACCATGAGACATTTGCTCCAGTTGCAAAAATGAACTCTGTCAGGATCCTCCTATCATGTGCAGCTAACTTTGGCTGGGATCTACAACAGTTAGATGTGAAAAATGCATTCTAGCATGGAGACCTAGAAGAAGAGGTATACATGGATATTCCTCCTGGATTCTCGTCAGTTGTAACTGAAGGTAAGGTGTGTAAGCTTAAAAAGGCATTGTATGGTCTGAAACAATCTCCTAGAACTTGGTTTGGGAGATTTCATAGTGCTATGCTGAAATTTGGTTACAAGCAAAGTAACGCTGATCATACTCTTTTCATAAAGCGAGTTAGTGGCAGAATTACAGCCTTGATTGTTTATGTAGATGACATTGTTGTGACAGGTAATGATGAGACTGAGATAAATACTCTCAAGGCTCGACTATCTACTGAATTTAAAGTCAAAGACTTAGGCAACTTAAGATACTTTCTTGGAATTGAGGTTGCTAGATCAAGCAGTGGTATTTTTCTGTCCCAACGAAAATATGTCCTTGATTTGCTAGCTGAAACTGGCATGTTAGGTTGTAAGCCAGTAAACTCCCCTATTGAGGCTAATCATACTCTGTGGTGGTGTTGGTAATCTAGTAGAAAAGGATAGATACCAGAGACTCGTGGGAAGACTTATTTACCTGTCACATACTAGACCGGACATTGCTTATGCAGTGGGAGTCGTGAGTCAGTATATGCATGATCCACGTCACGTACACATGGAGGCAGTTTATCGTATTTTGAGATACTTAAAGTCAGCACCTGGAAGGGGTCTCCTGTTTGGAAGACATGGTCACCTTCAAGTTGAAGGTTACACTGATGCAGATTGGGCTGGCTCTATGGATGATAGGCGTTCTACATCTGGCTATTGTATTTTCATTGGAGGTAATTTAGTCACCTGGCGTAGCAAGAAACAAGCAGTGGTTGCTCGATCCAGTGCTGAGGCAGATGGCTCTTGGTGTGTGTGAACTTCTATGGACTCAATATTTGTTAACTGATTTGGGACTTGCAACAAATGCTCCTATGAAGTTGTTTTGCGACAACAAGGCTGCCATCAGCATTGCTCATGATCCAGTACAACATGATAGGACGAAGCATATTGAGATTGATCGACACTTTATTAAAGAGAACCTAAGTAGTGGTCTCATTTGTATTCCATATGTAAAGTCGGGCGATCAACTTGCCGACGTCTTGACTAAAGGTCTTAGTAGTAATATTCTTCACCCTATTGTTTACAAGTTAGGCATGAGGAATATTTATGCTCCAACTTGAGGGGAGTGTTAAAGTAAACAATACCTAGCTGTTATAGTCTTTAACAGTTGGCTGTTTGAAGTCCTCAATAGTGGGCTGCTAGTGGGCTGCTAGTGGAGAATATTTGCCAACTGGCCAGCTATCTCCATAGCTCTCTTATGTTGACTATTGGTGTAATATGTAGATCTGATCAGCTGTGTAGTTGGCCTATATAATGGTCTTACTATCTTTGTACTAAATACAGCAATTGCAGCTAATAAACTCAATTGATATTCTCTCTATTCTTCTTACTCTCTTATATTTAAGTCTTTCAATGAACAAACACCTTACTTCACCTCACCTTATCTTCAGGGGGAGAATTTAATACTTGAAGATAAGGACGGAGATTTCTTGATCGATCTGTCGTCACTTCCTAAACCAATTTCTAGTAATCCGAGTCATGTGTCTGAGCCAATATTTGAGTCCATGCCAAATCTTGTGTCTGAACTCGTGACGGAAATTTCAGACACTCCTAACTCTGCTCTTGAGGATGTGAGATTTGACAAAGGCAAGGTGTATTCGAGGAAGAAAATAATTGTCCCTGAATCAGTGCAAGTCCAATCATCCAACCCAGATCCTGAGAATGAGGTAACAATTTCTAATTCTTCGTTACAAGCTGAAACTGAATCCCATGTAGACAATAATGACCAAGACCTTCCCATTGCTATTAGGAAAGGAATTAGAGAGTGCACAAAACGACCTTTATATCCTCTAGCACACTTTTTTTCCTTTAAACATTTTTCACCATCACATAGAGCCTTCCTTGTTAACTTGAACACCATTACCATCCCTATCACCTTATCTGAGGCATTGGCTAATGAGAAATGGAGACAAGCCATGAATGTAGAAATGGAAGCATTGGAGAAGAATAAAACGTGGGAGTTAGTGAAATTGCCTGTCAGAAAGAAACCCATAGGGTGTAAATTGGTCTATACAGTGAAATATAGAGCAGTTGGGTCAATAGAGAGATATAAGGCAAGGTTGGTAGCCAAGGGCTATACTCAAACCTATGGGATTGACTACCTAGAGACTTTTGATCCGGTTGCAAAGCTGAATACTGTTAGAATTCTACTATCATTAGCAGCTAATTATGGTTGGGAGTTACAATTTGATGTCAAGAATGCCTTTTTGCACAGAGAACTAGAAGAAGAAATTTGTATGGAGGTCCCACCGGGTTATGGGAATAATTTGGGTGTTCATACTGTGTGTAAATTGAAGAAAGCCTTGTATGGACTTAAACAATCACCACGAGCATGGTTTGGCAGATTTGCGAGAGTTATGATTGCGATGGGGTATAAACAAAGCCAAGGGGATCGCACGTTATTCATTGAACACTCACAGTTACAACACTATTAGTGTATGTTGATGACATAATAGTGACGGAGAATGATGATAATGAGAGACAACTTCTAAGTCAGTGTTTGGCTAAGGAGTTTGAGATCAAAGCATTAGGAAAGCGTAAATATTTTCTTGGGATCGAGGTGGCTCACTCTAGGCAGGGCATTTTTATCTCCCAACAGAAGTATGTTACAGATCTCCTTAATGAAACAGGCAAGACAACATGCAAACCAGCAAGTACTCCAATAGACCAAAATCTTAGACTTGGAATGGCAGAGGAAGACACTGCAATAAATAAAGAAATATATCAGCGCCTGGTAGGAAAACTCATTTATCTGTCTCATACACGACCGGACATAGCATACGCAGTGAGTGTGATTAGCCAGTTCATGCATAGCCCAAAGGAAGTTCATCTGCAAGCAGCACACCGAGTGTTACAATATCTCAGAGGGACACCAGGAAAGGGTGTTTTGTTCAAAAGAAACGAAGGTTTGGTACTTGAGGCATATACGGATGCTGATTATGCTGGGTCAATAGTTGACACGAGGTCAACAACAGGATATTGTACATTTCTTGGTGGTATTCTCGTGACATGGAGGAGTACAACATGTGGTAGCACGGTTTAGTGCAGAAGCAGAATTTCGAGCAATGGCTCAAGGTGTGTGTGAACTACTTTGGTTGAAGATCATCTTAGAAGACTTGAAAATCAAGTGGGATGGCCCAATGAGACTTTATTGTGACAATAAGTTTGCGATTAGTATAGCTCACAATCTGGTACAACATGATCGCACGAAGCACATCGAAATTGACACACTTCATCAAACAGAAACTGGAAAGTGGGCTGATTTGTACCCCTTATGTACGCATGGCCAACTTGCGGATGTACTTACTAAGGGGTTAAGTAGCTCAGTATTTCAAAGTTTTGTATCCAAGCTGGGAATGAAAAACATTTATTCACCAACTTGAGGGGGAGTGTTGGAAAACATGTTTCCTTTTATTCCTCCTAAAAATGTTGACTAACATGTTTCCTTGTTTTACTCCTAGAATTAGGCTAACATGTTTCCTTGTTTTATTCCTAGAATTAGGCTAACCTTTGTGTATAAATTCTGTAACTTACAATCTGAAAAATTAACAAAGAGAGTTCATTTCTTACAACATATATACGTATTTATGCATTTATGTTTATATGTGTGTGTATAACTCTATGGTATAATATCACAAGATTTGAACCATAATCCCAAAACCTCTAACTTAAAAATCCTAATTTGAAAACTCTAGTTCTCTGACTTCATCTTTGTTCTCTAATCACTTGATAGTTGATTATCTTATCTGATGCATGTCCTTGAAGCTTTTGATTTACCAAACGAGATGGCTTATATTAAAATGAGATGGCCCATGCTCGTATTCGGTTAAAAAGTTTGCGAGAAACTTGCTACTTTTACGAGCTGAGTTGAGCTTAAGCTTGAATAGTCGAAATACGAGCCGAGTCGAATTTTGTCAACAAGCAAAAAATCGAACTCGATTCATGTCAAATCTAAATCAAGCAATAAATTATGAACTGAATTTGAGCAAGAGGGGGTGTTTGGTTCAGTTCGACTCGATTTACACCCCTACTTTTTATAAAGATATTTATCACAGGTAATCAACTGGTACCTATCACCCCTAACTACAGGTAACGGGTACAACATTCTATACCCAAAAAATATGGATTATTTTCCTATTGGTAAAGTTTCCTAACCCGCTCAATTAACCGCAAGGTACCCAATTGCCAGGTTTAGATAGAATGTTAAACACGTGTTAAAAGACGTAAATTTGGGCATAGAAAAATCGCGCATAAATTTCTGGCACTTATTGTTAGATAATACTTCTATAATTTATATCTGAGGTATAGGCAGTAAGCCAAATATAATCTTATATTTCTGTTTATGCTATTATTCAACCAAATACAAAGTTTTGTGCGTGTTTGTGCACGCACTAGAGAAGGACTTGTTTTGCACTCACTACTCTTAACAAGCTTAGAATATATCTATTTGGGCTTGTTTACATTCATTGAGTATATACTTCTGCACCTTTAATGTTTAACCATGTATTGTGTTTCAAACTTTGTTGTGGACTTGATGAAAATAATTTTCCAGGTTCCTCCCTGTTGTTTGTTAAGTGCATGGGATGTTTGTGACAACTCCATTAATTAATTTAACTATTTAATGAATTTAATTACAAATATATATATACAGAGAGTGAAGATGTAATTGTTCTACAAAACATCAAGACTAAAATACTACCTGTACAAATTATAGTTTCCTTTATTTTATCCATATATAAATAATATAGGCTCCTTGGTGTACTATAATTACACCAGGAGTGGTAGGAGTAATCAAGCTGTGAAGCTTAAGCCCATTGCCTTGAGCATCTTACAGTTCCTGTTGATACCTCAGTACACAGCTGGTATCTTAAGATTCAAGATGCTCCAAAATTAGAAGCTTATGTAGCTTAGCATTAAAAATAAAACCTACTTTATACAGCATGATACAGAAGAAACTTCATATATGCTTTTTCGTAAATGAAGGAATGCTATAGGACTAGGTATTGAAGAGTACCTTGGCCTCGGAAATTTGGTTTGCCAAATGGTTATGTTCCTCTTTTGCTTTGTTGTACCGATCAATCACCGACTTCATGCTGCTAGAAGTAGCATTAAATTCTGTTAGCGTTTTTTGCTACCACATGTCTATACATTTTGTGTTTAAACTTTTTAACATATTGTCTAGCACCTGTTATTTAGAAGAAATGTTGATATAAAACATATATTTTTTGTGTAAGTTTTGATATAGCACGCATCGCGCCCATTAGAAATGACTCTTTTTTTTATCCTTTCTGTTTCTTGACATGCATATTAAGTTGCACTGGCTTGTTAGTCAATTTTATCATTGTTTGAAATGACGATTTGACAAACTTCTTTAGCAAGGACTTGAGATGTCCGAGTGGATGTGTGTCAGGATCTGCAGTTGGAAAATGCAGGTTGCTTGTTTAGCCCCCTCCCCCTCCTCGCCCATCCTCCAAAAGAAGAATGTGTTCATTAAGTACTCCTAAATCATATGTAGCAAGATGTACCTAAGTGGTTGATTTTTTCAAAATTTCCTTAGTTACTCTTTATACTTGTTCCGTGTGGTTTTCCATACTATAGAAGATGAATAGAACTTGTTTCAGATGTTCTGTACAGTGCCTATAATAGACAACCCTAGGTAGTTACAGATTTAGTCCATAATAATTCACTGAAATTTCCATGTGGAATTCGTTGTAGTTGTATGTATGAGCTAAATGGCATGTGCTTAGGAGCCACATGTTTTTTCATCCTATATGATAGTTGAGATGATTTTATATTGTTCAGATGATTATCATAGATTTATTTAAACTCTGTTTCAAAATATATATGAGTAATTAATCCTAAACTCTGGCTTATAGTAAAGTTTTTGGACTGGTGCAGGTTAAGGATACTTGGGTGATGTGAGCAGAAGCTGTTTAACTATGATTCGTCTTTTGTGGAATTCAGTTTGTTGGAAATGCGTCTTGATGCGACCTAGTTTTGGTATGAGGTATCATCTTTCTTTGCTCACGTAAAGAACCCTAAATTTTTGCATCAGCTTTCTTTGGTATCAGCTTGTAAAAAGTCGGGTTAAATCATTTTTCCCTCACTAAACTGAAGTCGAATTTACATTTACATCATTGAAGTCAATTTTTTTACAATCAACTCATTGAATTGCAATTTTTTTACAATCTGTTACCTTTTCTATTAAATAATTTGACTTTTAACAGAAGTAAGGCACGTGACTGAGAGGCTATGTCCATGTCATATGTTTGTCAACGTGGTTTGTCAAGATGGAAAATAAAACAAAATACAAATTATTCATCCTCTCTCTCATCCATCTCCATATCCTTCAGAGCACCATCACGACATCACACCAACAAAAACCAGTAGCTACAACCTTATGAATCCAACTCAAATTTCACAAATCCTAATGCTCACAAATCAGAAAAACTCACTTTCAAAAAATCCTAGTTCATGCAAATCAAAAAAATCCACTTTCACAAATCCTAACTCTCAAAAAAAAAAACAAACCCCACTTTGACAAATCCTCCTGCAACTTCATTCTTCCTCTTTTACAAACACTTATACAAACAAAACCCTTACTACAACCAATTAAAACAACGAATCAATCTAAAGGCCCAGATCTGCCCCAATTTAAATTGTTGCCGGATTTGATGGAGATTCATGTAACATCCCGAACCCGCTACAGGCCCGAAGTGCTACACGCCGCAAGTCCAAAGGCCCGCAAGGCAACAATATCAATCGCGCGTAGTCCAAACAGAACAAGTCAGCAATAATCTTAAATTAAACCCAATAACAAACATCTTTCGATCCGATTCAAATAAAATACTACTAAATAACAAAATCATAAAATGGAGACGCAGCTCCCCGAAACTAAGAGTTTTTATCAAAATTCAACATTAAAGGAAATAACATCCTAAACTAATCTTCAATTATCCAAAGCGCATCAAATAAGTGTTCAGCTCTCAACAATGGAACCCGTAAAAATTTGTAAGGGGTGAGCGATAAAGCTCAGCAAGTGACAATACTTACTATTTAGGTGGATCAAGTATAATTTGCAAAACTCATTTTTCGAAATATCTTTTGTTCGATAACAATAGTAAACACATTTGTCAAAACTAAACGAATAATAACAAAACGAATTCACATTCAAAATAATTTTAATGTATACAATATATCTTTTAATCCACAGCCCTAGTGACTAAGGTTACAATAATCCTGTAACACGGCCCAAAAGTTCGATAATGTCAATGTTCACGCACCATACTAAGGTATCTAATATGCACGCTCCCCGAAGGGAATCTAAAAGGTATGCGCCTTAGTAGGTCCTAAATTAGCTCTGGAACTAAACGTAAGCAACAACGGGCCGTGTTACAGGGTTATTGTAACCTTAGTCGCTAGGACTGTGGATTAAAAGATATATTGTATACATTGAAATCATTTTGAATGTGAATTCGTTTGGTTATTATTCGTTTAGTTTTGAAAAATGTATTTACTATTGTTATTGAACAAAAAATATTTCGAAAAAGGAGTTTTGCAAATTATACTTGATCCACCTAAATAGTAAGGATTGTCACTTGCTTAGCTTTATCGCTCACCCCTTACAAATTTTTACAGGTTCCATTGTTGAGAGCTAAGCACTTATTTGATGCGCTTTGGATAATTGAATATTAGTTTAGGATGTTATTTCCTTTAATGTTGAATTTTATTTGAATTGGATTGAAAGATGTTTGTTATTGGGTTTAATTTAAGATTATTGTTGACTTGTTCTGTTTGGACTGCGCGCGATTGATATTGTTGCCTTGCGGGCCTTCGGGCTTGCTGCGTGTAGCGGGTTCGGGGTGTTACAGAGATGGTATCAAAGCAGTGACCCCTCGCAATGTGTTGGGTTGAAAAACCCTACATATTCCCAGGGGAGTGATTTTGGGAATTAATTGTGGGTTATAGTTTTGTATTGTTTGAGGTTTAGTACTCGAGGCTAATTGGGTATTTTATTTGGTTGTAGGATGGGTGATCAAAACATGGTAGATGACTTAACTGAGGGATTTGGAGATTTTGAACCCAAAATCTATTTCGCGCCTCATAAAAGCCAACTAATAAGTCTGTTCATGAATCGTCTCAATACGAGATTAGGGATGAAGAGTCAGAGAAACCTCGGGGACCTAGTTCTCGAGTGAGGAAAGAAAGAGTGAAAAAGAATAGGCATCACTTCAAGGATGAAGTAAGAGATCGTGGCATGATTGCAAAGTTAGAGGACGAGGTTAAACATCTTAGAAGAACATTAAGGGAGATGGATATAAAGTTGGAGATTACCTTAGATGACCGAGATAGATATGCAAGGCATGTTTTGAAGGGGTGTGAAAGTCTTAAGGAAGCTGTCTGTCGTGCGTTTCCTGGTGCAGCGGAACCACAAGGGGCAATGGACACATTTATTGAGGAGTTCGACAAATGTCTTGAGATGGTGAAGAAGAGGGACGCCAAGTAGCGTTAAATCTTGTAATAGATTAGAATTTAGGAAGAGTTTTGTTTCAGAATTTTATTGATTTGTCGTTTGTTAATTGGTTGTTAGTTTGCTTTTTGTTAATAGTTTTGTATAGTGTTGTTGAGTGGGGATTGCTTTTTGTGTAGGAAAATGCCGCCTAGAAGAAGTAACCCTACTAACAACGATTTTGGCGCTGATGGTATGACTCAGCTGGCTGCTACTTTAGCTCAGTTAGTGCAGAACCAACAGCCTGGACAGCGTGACATAGTAGCGGAATTCAAGCGATTGAACCGGCCAATCTTTGAAGGGGCTACGGACCCTGCCATCGTTGAGAAGTGGATTCAAGAAATGGAGAAGGCGTTTGACTTGCTAGGAAGTAGTGAGGCTAATAAGGTGACGTTGGCGGTTTACCAACTTCAGGGTGGGGCGTATGATTGATGGTTTATGGAGAAAAGAAAGCACGAAGGGAATCCCGAACCCTACACTTGGACTATGTTCAAGGAAGTATTTACCCACAAGTACTTTCCTAGAACGATCCGGTCACAAAAGGAGAGGGAATTTATCAAGCTCGAACAAGGGAGTAAGACAGTTGCTCAATATGAAACCGAATTCGCGAAGCTCGCCAAGTATGCACCGACCTTGGTGGCAGATGAGGAGACAAAAGCACGTAGGTTGGAGGATGGATTGCGGGCTGACCTAAGACATGGTGTGGCGTCTTTTGAGCTGCCCACATATGATGCGGTGTTCAATAAGGCGCTAGTAATCGAGAGGGGCTTAACAGAAATGGAGAGAGGGAAGAACAATAAGAGAGAAGAGCCATCCGGAGGAGAGTCGAGCCATGGAGGACCTACGAAGAAGTGGAATACGCAGACCACTAAATTTGGAGGAAATCAAGGAAACCAATGGAATCAAGAGAACAAGCTGAAGTGTTCGAGGTGTGGTAAGAACCACCCAGACAAGGAATGCCGTTGGAATATGGGAGCGTGTTTTCATTGTGGAGATTTCGGCCATAGCATTGCACAATGCCCTAAGAACCCTCCACCTAAAGGAGATGGAAAAAATGAGGAGATAACCTTGGCAAGCCTGAGGCTAACTTGAGGACGTTTGTTTCAGCTTTCAGCTTTCAGGCAACCAAAATTAAGGTATGGAACTTTTTTGTGAATTGTGCTTATTTAGTTAAATAATAATTTTCTTGATCATGCAATATTTATGTTTTCTTTAGAATTGTGATTTGAGAATTTGGAGGACCAAATTCTTTTAAGGTGGGTAGAATGTAACAATCGGGTTTTCTAAAATAATATAATAATAATAATAATTAAATAGTAAGATAATAACTGATGCATTTGTTAACTAAATCCTACATTTAAGGATTGTAATATATTTTTAAAAACAAAGGGATAACTATAGTTTTTAAATTTGAATTAACATCTATCTGTTCTCATCTTTTAAAACACTGGGATTGGGATAATATTAACGAGGGTTTGAGAAAGCAGACGAAAAGGAGGAGTTGGGATAATAGGCAACAGAGAGAAAAAAACAGAAGATAAAGAAAAGAAAAACTTTTGGAAGGAGACTTCAAGTTAGTATGTATCTCAATATGTATTACATGATCATGGTTCTGGCTGCATGTTTAAATATAGATATATGTTAGTATTGCATGATATTGTTTCTAAAGTATGTATATATACCTATGTATGTTTGATATAATATGTATATATGATATATATGAGTTCATGTGCAATATGGATCAGTTTGTGACATGAGTACATATGTATTAATCATTGTGGCGTTTTGTATCTTGGCTAATGGTTCGGTCTTTTAAATTGATAAACACATAAACTTTTATATATATATCAACTGAGTCAGTGGGCATAGTACTTATATATATCATATGTAAACTATAGTGTTGTATATATGTATAAATCATGGACTTTAAATTAATAACAGATTTATTAGTTATTATTATTATTTTAGAAAACCCGATTGTTACAATTCCAAAGTTTTGTTGCCTAACTGGGTTTAGTTTTATTTTTCAGTAATTAATTTGGGTTTGGCGGATGTTGGTTGAGGTTAGCAGTGGTGCTAGGTGGTGAATCGATGGTTATTTGAGCATTGTTTCGTGGAGAATTGTGGGCGATTGATTATTCCGTATGTCGGGGTTGGTGGATTCCTTAATGTTCTCATGTTTGGTGATAAGTTTGATGAAGAATTTTCTGGGTTTGGTGAATAAGTGTGATGGAGAATTCTCTTGGTTTGCTAGTTGGTTGAAAAAGAACTTTTAAATTGTCTTTTTTTTCTTTTTATTATTTTTTATTTTTAGGGTGCCTGGTTAACTTATTTTCCTTTCTTTTGATTATATATGTTTGTTTGTTTAGTTGTTTCTTCTTTTTCTATCTTTTTTTTTGGGTGATAATACACTAAAATTTTATTTATTTGTTTTTATTGTTTAGCATATATTTAATTATTACAGTATTTTAATTAATTTAATTTTCATTTTATGATTTTTTTATGGTAAATTGTTTGGTTTGTCATTAATTTACTTGACTTTATCATTTAATATGTTAAATATGAGATACATTTATTTTTACAAAAATTTCTAATGCATGTCATCGATGCCACATCATGTTTTAATCAGTTGAATAATACACATAAGCGTCCAACATAGTGCCACATAAATATGCTGTTAACTTTTAATATTCTTGGTTGGAATTTTTAATTTTTGTAAAAAAAAATATAGTTTAGTGAGTTGATTGTAAAAAAATTCAGTTCAATGAGATAATTGTAAATTCGACTTCAGTTCAGAGGGAAAAGTGATTTAACCTGCAAAAAATAAACAACGTTTTCGCAGAATGCAAATTAGCAAAGAAAACTAAGTTGGATTTTGAGCAAACTAATGATACTCATTGGAACTCATTAATATGGTTAAGATAACAAATGAGTACCACAGACTAGCCTATAATGTGTTCTAGAATTTTCTAAAGTACGTAAAGATAAAAAAATTAAAAGACATACAGGTCGGATGGAAAATTTATGAAGACATAAAGAAGATAGTATACCGAGTTTTTACATCATATCTGTAGCAAGTGTATGGAATGAAGCTACTGATCTCCAACCTGAGCTACCTAACAAAATAGGTGAAGATTATAAGGAGTCTTGAAGACGAATAGAAGGGGAAAGCGAGAAGAGGGAGGGGGGGGGGGGGGGTTGGATATGAGCAGCAGCTTTTGCCTTTTGAAAATGTGAACAAGTTGGACAGCTATGGTTAAAGGTGTTATAACTTTAAAAAAAGGCTATATTAGAGATAATGACTCTTCCTACAGTAGTATAGTTTAAAGTGGAAACATATACAAAATCTGTATGGAATTGTATGGATCTCAAGAAACTCTGTAATGATGCAGCGGGAATTATTTCATGGAGCTGAAGAACAGCAGGGAAGCCTCAAAGACTGATAAGGGGAAAATTCAACATCAATAGAAGTTTGTTTTCATTGATACGGCCTTTAAATATTTGTAGGTAGAAACCAACACTTATGCACTGAACCTAGACATTCTATAGAGTACTTGCACATTAAGACCTTTTTCTTTTTCTGAAAAATAAAAAATACATAAACCATTAAAAAGAGCTAAAAAAGTGGCGCAAAGCTGCAAACTCTTGTAGACACACAGTATAAACAACATATGGGAAACAAAAGGCAAACCTTTGCCTCCAATCAAGACAAAAAAATTAAATAAAATCCAATTCTATGTTTTTTCCTTGAAGTTTCAACATTGTTGACATTTTTTAGGAAAGTTGTCTTAGTGTAAGCGAATCCTCCCTATATAGGGAACCTCCAAAAATACCTACATAAAGCTCCTAGAGAAAGCTCTCCTAGAAAAGTCTACAAAATTCACAATGAAACCCAAAAACACCTCATGGAGCCAAAATAAAAGAACGACCATGAAGAGAAAATGAATATAGTTAATCAGTCTCGCTCTTTCTACCCAATACCTCTTATTCCATTCCTTTCGAATTTCCACCAAGTAGTACGAGACACTAAATCCTTCCATTCTTTCCATATCTTCACCCCACGCCAAGCCTGCAATGTATTGCTAAACTATGTCAACATCACCAAGCCATTCTACATAGCGAGGACATGGCAATCCATATATCCTTACCGCCTCACAGTGGAGAAGCAGATGATCAACCATCTCTTGCTATGTTAAGATTCTTAGTTTTCCTAAGAATCTAGCCTTCTACTAATAATTACTCTCTAAATTATTGTGACGCATATTCCCAAGATAATGATAGCTGATCATTGTTACTTATCAATAATTGTGATCAACTTGTAAAGTCCAAAAAATGACAGAAATACCTTTTCTTACTAGTGCACCAAAAACTTAGGTTCTAAGTAAACTTGTCTTGGTGACTATCTTTTCTCATTAGAGAAGAAGAGAAGAGTGGAGTAGGGGACTTTGATTGTCGTGAACCACTTAAAACCCCTTGTGCTCTTTACATTTCTGCCCTACTCTACGTTTACATACTGCTCTATTGTTTTATTAGGTGTTCTTGCTATAACTGCCAACATCTAACTTGATTTTCCTTAAAACAGAAGAAGGGGTTTTATAACTTTTTCCTTTGCATAATATGTTTAAGTATTAGTAGTTTAAAAAAAAGGACTATTCATCCCCTCCCCCTCTTTAGTCTATTTTAGCGCTTTTGGGATCTAAGAGAAATATTGTTTAATTCTTCACCAAATTATAAGAAGCTCAAAGCTTTTGGATGCCTGTGTACTCATGATTAAGACCATATGCAGCAAATAAACTTCATCTCAAGTCTAGACCTTATATCTTTTAAGATACTTTATATCACAAAGTGCATATAAATGTCTGAGAATATTTCTATAGCCATGCTATACATGTCTCGCGATGTTCAATTTATTGAGATTTCCTTTTATAATTACTCAGAGCAATGAATCATTCACTGAAAATACTTTATCTGTTTGGTCTAGTCTTTCTTTGGCACTTGGTGCTTCTTTTCCTCTAGGTTTTCAAAAGCACGTCACTTCTCATATGGAAACTGTGTACCGGCCTGAATCTACCAACGAGGATGATTTAACTAAAATGGAACATGTCTCTCCTCAACTAGGATCTCCTTGTCCTACTGCCACTGCCACTGCCTAGAAGAATGGCAACTCGCGCCCAGCTATGTCTTTATGCCCGTATACTCTATATGTTAATTATACCACCAAACATCCTCTCTTTTCACCACTTGAATATACTTATATTACTCAAGCACTATAAGATCCTAACATAAGATCCTAAGATGTTATGGCTACTGATTTACAACTCTTCTTCATGATGGTACAGGATTTGGTTCTGAACATTGGCAAAGAAAATTTATTTGGTTGTAAATGAGTTTTTCATTTTAAAAGAACTCTTGATTGCTCCAGTTGGTGGTAAAGGAATTTCATCAATGGCCAAACATCGATTACACAAAGACTCGATGTTAAAAATACGTTCGTACAAGGCACTCATAATGATGAAGGATGAAACCTCTTGGGATTTTATTCGCTTAGTATCCTTGTCGTGTTTACAGTTAAAGAAGGCTTAGTTTGGCCTTAAACAAGCCCCTCGTTCTTTACCGAGCTCAGTTCCTTTATACTCCAATCTATATTTAAAAAAGAATGCAATTTCAGATTCCTCAATATTTATTTATGATTCAAAAGGAGTAAAGCTTGACATGTTGGTCTACATAGGTGGCATTGTGGTAGCTAACAAAAACAACAGTTTTCTAACTCATTTCTCATCGCTTAGCTGCTCGTTTTTCATTGAAGGTGTTAGTCATGGGTTTGAAGCCATTTTGGCTTTTTCCTCGCTGTGCATGCACCAAATCAAAAGTTGTTGAGTATTCACATATGATTGAAACAAAAGTCTTGCATTGATTCCAGAGCAATTGCTCCTTGGTTCTTTGCAGCTGAAGTTGTTGGCTTGTAAAATGTGCAGATTTCATATTGAAATCTCAAGGATTGTAAGAGATTTGCGCATCATAGTTGTGTATGCCTCTATTATAAATAGAGGTCCTAAAAGGAGCATCATAGTTGTGTATGCCTCTATTATAAATAGTGGTCCTAAAAGGAGCAGAAGGATGTACCAAGTCGAGCTTGTAAAATGTGCCGATTACATATTGAAATGTCGAGGATTGTAAGAGATTTGCGCATCATAGTTGTGTATGCCCCTATTATAAATAGAGGTCCTAAAAGGAGCATCATAGTTGTGTATGCCTCTATTATAAATAGTGGTCCTAAAAGGAGCAGAAGGATGTACCAAGTCGAGAGCAAAGCAAGTGTTTGTGTGAAAGTTACTTTTTGATTGTTTAGAGTGTTCGTTAATATAAGAAAAAATAGTGGTAATATAAAGAAGTGTTGCGAGTTCCTCTGGATACAAGTTTTTCGTCCCGAAAAGGTTTTTTTTTTGTTTTTCTTCATTTGGTGGGTCGCAAGTTTTAGTCTAAAGCTTGAGAGAGATTTATTCCTTATTTTCAGAGTTTGTATAGTAATGTTTGCCTCTTATTTGAGAGGGTTTTTTCATGTAAATTTTGGTGTTTTTATGTTGTGGGTGTTATTTTTATTCTTGGCTCGATAATATATTATTATTATTACCATGATCTTTAGATTATTCAAAATAATCTTAACAAGTGGTATCAGAGCTATTGGTACACACTGTTGGTATATAGAAAAGTGGTTCAAAGGTAGCAACTTTAAGAACAATGGTTATTTAATTAGGCTTATCGCAAAAGCATAGAGAACCTCTCACCTGACTTACACTTGCATGGTCAATTGGTGCAGCACACGACACCAGATTATTCCTCTATTTTAACTTATACAAATCCAATAGCAAATTAAAAATATTATGAGTACATTATAATTAATATAAAAAATTATATATATATATATATATATATATATTAATGAGTATTTTAGTTACAAATTCTATTACATATAGAAGATTTTTAGTTAATTAATGTTACAAAACAATTCTAACTTATATATTAGTTATTAAAATTTAATAGCTACCTTATAAAACTAAAATCATAATGGCCACTCATTATTTACAGCAATTATATTCCTAAAGAATTATATATTAAAAATATAAGAAAAATATTATGGGTAAATAATAATTAATATAAAAAAATTATAATGTATATTACAAAATAGATTAACGATTAAAATTTAGTAAACAACTTTATTTCATATAGGAGACCTTAAGAAAAAAAATCCCGACTTATATATTAATAATTAAAAATTTAATTACCTTTAAAATTAAAATCATGATCGTAATTTATTATTTTACGACAATTTTAATTTTTATAAAATTTATTTAGTTAATTAATTATACACTAGAGTATGACTAAACACTATATTTAGGCTTTTAGGTTTTCACTCAACTTTGAACTCTAATTAAAAATGTATATATAAATACAAGTGATTGATTATAAAAACCAAATATTAAATTTTGAAACTATATAAGAACTTAATATTAAATTAAAAATAATAAAAGAATCACATTAGTAACACTCAATTGTGAGTCTTCGACAAATATATGTGATATGTAGTCATTCGTTTTTTAAGCAAAATAAATAGTAGTAAGTCAAATTAAAATTCAAAAAATATATTTTATAATCACTATATAAAATAAATTAAATATTAAAAATAATCGACAAAACTTGGTTTTTTGGTGTTAGTCTTTGGTCTTTGGTATAGGTTTAGAATTTAGCTAGAAACAAAACATTTTTTTATACTCCTATATAGTACTAGGATTAATTTAACTAGAACTAAAACTCTCTTCAAGATCTTACAAACTTTAATATTAACTTATTATGCGATAATTTTGTTTTAGTCAGCATGATAAATTTGATGATGATGTGATTAATGTATATTTATACAAGTAACTTTTGTAAAGTACTTAATGCTAATATGTTGTACAAGGACTTATAATAGAAAGATCAAACTTGTTAGGTTGATCTTTAGAACAGAGTTGATGTATAGATGATAGGATCGATTTAATCGAAGAATAAAGTTAAATGATCGTATACCTACTCTGGCATTTCGTAACGTTAGTAAGGATCGCAGAGTAAGCCATGTCTTTGAAGAGTATCAAGCGTTTGATCGCAGAGTCTGTCAGTTGTTCGCAGAGTAAAGACAAGATCGCAGAGCCTGCAATCAGAACGTAGAGTTCACTCAAGATCGTATAGTGAAGATCAGATTGCAAAGTGAACAGAAAATCGTAGAGTTAAGTCTAAATCGTAGAGTCTGCCAAAAGCTCGTAGAGTAAAGTCAAGATCACAGAGCCTACATTCAGAACGTAAAGTTCACTCAAAAAATGTATAGTGAAGTATGAATCGCAGAGTGACTCAAAGATCGTTCAGTGAAGAAAGATTGTAGAAAGCACATCGTAAAGTCTTTCTACTCGTAGAGTAATCATTCGTAGAGCATAGCGTAGAGCTCAGAACGTTGAGTAAGATCATACATAGACTCTACGTTCCTCATGAAACTCTACGATCGGCCAAATTCGTAGAGCAAGTCAAAACTGACAGAAGACTGACAATAAGGAGCGTTACAGATTGAAGGAACCAAGTCATTACCAAACATTATTGGTTGAAATCGAAGATCAGAGCATGTTTGTGTCTAACAGCTAGCTTGGAGAAAGCGACAACACCCATGTGGTTGGTGAAGCTGCAAACTGATGTGACAGGTCAAAGCCGAAAAGCAAGTTGAAACAGCCTCTGGAAGGTCAACATCAAAAATCTTCTAGTATCAACGCATTAAATGCTCAAACGACAATTTTGCAACGAGAAACTCTAAAGGCAGACTATAAAAGAGTACAAGGATTCAAATTCAAGTATGAATCACGAAGTAAAAAAAGCTGAAATTCTGCAAAAGTCAAAAGAGCTCCACTTTACGAAAGTGAACTACTTGTTCAAGCTACTAAGTACTGAAGAAGTTAAGCTCATTGCAATTTTAGCAGCACATCTCAACATTCAATTAACTGTGATTAATTGTCTTAGTGACAATATTCCATGTCTAATTGACTTGATGAAGAGATCTTAGTGATCTGAACTGTTTCTTTGTCTTAGTGACATCTATCGAGACTTAGCAACTCGAAGGAACCTTAGTGGTTCAGTTGTAACAGATCTTAGTGATCTATATCCTTAGTGAATTTCCTACTCGTAGAGTAGAAGAGTGGATTATGAGTTATTCATACTCCGAACCACTTAAATTTCTTATGTCATTTAATTTTTGCGTTTACTTTTTGCATATTATCTGTTATATCTGTGTGCCTGAAATTCATAAGAACTAAATTCAGAACTGTGATTTCATTATATCTTTAAGGGGATTTTTTAACTAGTATTCCGTTGTGTTTAATTAATATTGATTAATTAATTATCTGGTAATACATCCTTTAATCAAGTAAAAAGTTTTTAAATAATCTATTCAACCCCCTTTTTAGATCTCTTTTGTGCCTTTGGGAAACAACAAATTTTATTTTTTATAAGAGTCTTTTAGTTACTTAATCATATAATAAATTTTAACTTAAAAATTATATTTTAAGATTTTAGTTTAAGTTTCTACTCAACTTTAATTTCTAAATGACTATATATTAAAAATATTATGAGTACATATAATAATTAATATCAAAATTATATTTTATATATATATATATATATATATATATTATAAATATATTATTGATTACTTTAGTTATCAATTCTATTACTTATAGGAGACCTTTAGTTAATTAATGTTACAAAACAATAACTTATATATTAGTTATTAAAATATAGTTAGCTAGCTTTTAAAACTAAAATCATAATGGCAACTCATTATTCTACAACAATTATATTCCTAACTAAATATATATTAAAAATATAAGAAAAATATTATGAGTAAATAATAATTAATATAAAAAATTGTAATATATTTTACAAAATATATTAATGATTAAAATTTAGTAAACAACTTTATTTTATATAGGAGACCTCCAGTAGTTAATTTTTTTAAAAAAATCCTGATTTATATATTACTAATTAAAATTTAATTACCTTTTAAAACTAAAATCATGATCGTAACTTATTATTTTATAACAATTTTATTTTTTATAAAATTTATTTAGTTAATTAATTATACAATAGAGTTTGACTTAAATACTACGTTTAGTCTTTTATATTTTCATTCAACTTTGAACTCTAATTAAAAATGCATATATAAATATGAAGGATTAATTATAAAAACTAAACATTAAATTTTGGAACTATATAAAAACTTAATATTAAATTAAAAATAACAAAAGAATCACATTAGTAACACTCAATATGTGATCTGTAGTCCTTCGTTTTTAAGTAAAATTTATAGTCATTCAAATAATAATAGCAAGTCAATTTGAAATTCAAAAAATATATTTTATAATTATTATATAAAATAAATTAAAAAATAAAAATAATGTTATTTAAAAAACAACCCGTGCTTCCTAAGGTGCACTTAGCTAGTGTTTATGAATTACATGAAGTTACTTTGTTTGGTTAGAATTTCAACAAGGTGTGTCTAATTCAAATTATATTAAATTCAAAATTTTATGAAGTTGCGTGAAAATTGACTTGATATTTGACGTTACAAAAAGGACATTGTATAAAAATATATAAATAATTTTTATTTATCATTTAAAATCAGATTGTATATAGTAGTTAGTTGCTTATCCTTAATTTTGAACAAATGCCGGCGGTTTAACTTCAAAGATGTTTTTTTCATGTCCTAAGACTATTATTATTATTTTCTTAAATTTTCATTCGTAACATTTGTTGGTTGTAAATTTGAATTGTACAATAAATTGAAGAAATATAAATGCAAATCTGTTTTTTTTAATATATGATTTTTTTATAATTTATTTAGAGAGTTAATATTTTCACAAGTAAAAGTGATAATTTTATAAAATTTTTCTTTCAGGAATAATAAATAGGTCTCACATTGATGTGAAAGAGATTTTGTGAAAATATTAAATTTTATTTATAAAAATATCAATTTCTTTAAATTATGCATTTGAATCTTGGTGATACATTTTTCGTCCAAAGTTAGAGATAAAAGTGTGTCAAAGCTTTTATAAGAAAAATATGAGAAAAATAATACGGGGAATATATGAATAGGATTAGATAGCAAAGGAGAGGGGGTGAAAAGAAAAGATATGATTATCATAACCTTCTTTTGGTATATTTTGATCACTCAAAAATTTAATACTAACGCAACTGTTTTGTAATCACTTGAAGTTTGTTTGATTAAGTAGATTAAAGTAAGTTAACAAATTTGTTCCATTCTTTTCAATTTATTTATTTATTAAAAAAGGTCTAAATTAAGTAGCCTCACGTATCTTACTGTCCTTGATAGGCTACGAAAACGCTCTGATGTAATCAATTTTTTATAAAAATATTTAATAATTACAGGTAAATGATAAGATAATCATAAAACCTCGACTGATCTATGAACTTTAGCTTAAAGGAATATATAGTTGTAGCAAGGCTATATCTTTGGATTGGTGAAGAGATTTTATGCCAAATCTTTCTAATTAATTCTTTCATTATAAAAAGTTTATAGAATGAGTTAGTAATATACTACTCCATCCGTTTCTTTTTATTTATCTTTTTAAAGAATCTTTTTTTTTAATTGTCGTTTGTAAATTTTAAGGAATTATTAATGACTTAGTTTATCATATTATTTGTACATTAAATATTATCTTGTATATTTTTCACTTTTTTCAATGAATTTTGAATGATAATACCGAGATTTTATATTCATTTTAATTAACTAAACAAAACATTAATTATATTTTTTAATATTTATGTTTTTTTTAAACATCAATTAAAAAGTAATGGATGGAATATTGATAAGTCAGTTTGTAGTTCTTGCTGATTGATACGTTTTCAATGTTATTATTCCAATGAGAAACACGTGGCTGCTGGCTTTTCGTGCAAATTTCTAAATAAGGAAAAGGTGGGCGATCTACTACGAAAATGGTCTACTAGCTCCTAGTGGAAGAATCGAAAGAAGCCAAATGGATGTGTTGATTTCAATCGACTAGGTGGAAAAGCCTAGAATGGAAGTTAAGGAAATAGATTTAACAAGCAACAACAATATCCAGGGTAGCAAATGGAGTTTAACTTAGATATATAATGGATATATACCCCCATGGGGGGATAGGATGCCTGGTTTATTTAGTTCTTAGTGTTTTGTAATTTTTATAGTGTTTAGTGTGTTTGAATTAAATACTATAGTATTTGGTGTGTTTGAATTAAACACGATCCTAACGCATTAAATTCATCACATTAATTTTTAATGCGGTATGTTTGAGCCCCAAACATAATGTTTATAAGTTAAATAAGTTATGTCTAGAATAAATTACTTTTAGACAAATAAAATTTTAAAGTACGTTTGAACTTCTAAACGCACAAAATAAATTAAGTATACACACCAAATACAATTAACTAAAGGGTAATGTTAGGTGTCTCAAATTTTTGGTTTCAAATGGGTCTCAAATGAAATATGTCATTGAATAGTTTAATGATATTTTATGACATAGCCAATTACATGAGATCTACTAAACAAATATAATGATAACACATTATTTGAGACAAAAAATTTAGGACCTCTAACGTTACCCTAAACAAAAATAATTACTCCATCTGTTCCTAAAAGATTGTCTTTCTAGGGAGTAATTTTTGTTTCAAAAAGATTGACGTTTTGAGTTTATCAATGCAGATGGAGTAATTTTTTCCAACTTTACCCTTATTTAAAGTTTTCTCCTATTTCATGGTTTTCCTCAAAAAAACAAAACTCTTCTTGGTTGTTGAAACGTCCTTACAAATCCCTTCCCTTCCCAATGCTTCTTCTTCATAATCTCATGGCTGGTAGTATACTCTTTTTTGGAATCTACAAAGTTAATAATTGGTTGAGATAATTAAAGCAATGGTAATATAATATTTTTTATAAAGAGTAGTTGTATTCCTTAATCTACATGAATTAACCTTAAACGACAATTTTTTAAAAATAGAGGGAGTACATTGCCTCAAAAGAGGTATTAGGACAAAAGTCCTAGGAAACTGTAATATAAAGAGAGATCCTCGTAACCACGTGTGCGCCCACGGGACAACACCCACGACCAATGGAGAGGCTGAGACTCAATTTTGAAGCGGTTGAATTACAGATTTGTCTATTCAAATAAGTTGTCTGATAATTTAAAGTAGTCATTTAATTATCATAGTGAACACTTATGTTGAATTACAGATTTGTCTCTCCAAATAAATTGTTTGATAATTTAAAGTAGTCATTTAATTATCATAGTGAACACTTATTTCCTTGTAGATGACACTTAGTGTGTTAATGTTGTTCTTTTTGTTGATTTTTTTCCAAAGTTATGTAATATTCTAATCTCACATCTAAAATAATTTGATATGTATAAAAGCTACTACTACTAGTAACTTTGGTCATAACTTTTTAAATAGATTTATAGTGGATTAAGATGATTTAAAAAGATATTATTGTACATTTAATGAATTAAACTTTATTACTCAAAATTTAACTCAATTTGTTACAGAAATGTTTGCCAGAAGTTCATGAACATAGGAAAACATAATGAGTCAAACTCAAAACCTATACCTTGTTCGTTTAATAGCTCAGTCACTCCGTCTAAAACTATATGGTCCAAGAGACTGAGGGCTCTAGTTTCATTATTTGAAAACTCGAGCTACATTCTCCCAAAAAAAAAAACATAATAGTAATGTAATACCATAGTCCCACATCGAAACACGTGAGATATTATGATATATATAAATATATAAGGTTTTAAACTACTATTCGACATAAACTTTTAGTTAGGTTCGTGATGTATTAAAGTAACCTGAAAAGATACTATGAGACAGTGGATTAAGTCTTGGACACGAAGGCGCGCGGCTGGTAATGGACAAAAGAATAGAAATGAAGATACGAAGACCATAACATGTGGGGTACTTTATATATATATATATATATATATATATATATATATATATATATAGAGAGAGAGAGAGAGAGAGAACAAAGCTCTCCAACGCACCATATTGAGCGCACTAAGGACAGACTAAAGTAAGCTTACATATAAAATTAAAAAGACACGGAAGGGTGGGCCAACCATTAAAAAAAAAAACTCATCCCAGATCCGTGTATTCCTATTTCTCTCTTCTAACTCTTCTCTTTTTCTCACTCTGAAGAAGAACGGAAGGTACTACTCCGGTCAAATCGACACGGATTCGACGATTTCGACACTTCTGACGAGCCAAATCTCTCTCTACGAAGGTAAAGCTCCATTACTGTATTAATTTTGTAATTTTTATTTCTAGCGTAAGAAATCTAGGGTTTATTATGTGGTAGAATTTATGCAAAGAATTTAGTTGAATTCATGGTATTGAATTGGTTTGTTAAAAAAGATTGGATTTTGGAGGATTGTAATTATTTAATTTCGAATTGGGTGTTTTGATTTTGTCAATCGATACAATTTTTGAAGAGGTTTGTAGATACTTGTTATTATTTCTTTAGATTTTGTAGAGAAAATGTGTCAAACAATTTGTTGAAACTGAAAGCAATGGTGTCCACATGTTTTAATCTACTCTGCATAACTTGTTCAAAAAAAATTGTAATGGTTGTCCAAATATTAGTTTGGTGGTATCTTGTGGAATCAAATTTGTATTTTGGTTGACAAGTAATTTGATATAGGCTACTACTTTATATAGGCTAAATTAAAATTATTGTTGATTGGTTTTATGATTATAAGATTCAATGTTGTTTTTTTTTAATTGTAGGGATGAATGATAATTTAGAGGATGAAGTACGGGGTAGTGATGAATGTGGTGATAATGTAGACAATAGTGAAATGGATGGAGAGAATATGAGAATTGAACATGAGAGTTTTGAGTTAATAGAAGAAGTTGGAAGTGATGAAGGTAGGGAAAATTTTATTTACAATCCGCAAGTAGCCAACTATCTCAAACCTAGTGTTAGAAAAGAATTCCAAACAATAGATGAAATTAAGGATTTCTACAATGCATATGCTAAAGAGGCGGGATTTAGTATTCGAAGTTGGACTACTAATAAAATCGAAGGAAATGATGAAGTGAAAAGGAAAGAGTATGTTTGTTTTAAACAAGGTAAGGGAATAACAATTGCGGATGTTGAAACTAAAAGGTGTCGGGGATCGATAAAAGAGAATTGTAAAGCAAAGATAGCTGTGTTGAAAATAAATTCTGGGGAATATGTTGTCTCCTAATTTATTGAGGGTCATAGTCACCCTTTGGTAACTCCATCAAAAAAGCATTTATTAAAATCTCACCGAAGTGTTACGAGTGCGCAAAAATGTTTGAGTCAACAACTTGCCATAATAAATATACCCTCACATCAACAATTCAATTTTCTTACAGTACAGGCTGGAGGGTTTGAAAACGTTGGGTGTACACAAAAAGACTTATATAATTATGAAAGGAATAAACGTAATGAGTTGAAGGGGCATGACGGAGAAATGTTGAGTGAGTTTTGCAAATTAGAGAAGGGTAAGAATCCATCATTCATTTATGAAATTAACGTCTATAATGAACAGAGGATAACACATTATTTTTGGGCTGATGCTACCTCTAGAAGGGTATATAGTTTTTATGGTGATGTAGTCGTCTTCAATACGACATATAACACCAATCGCTATGGGCTGATTTTTGCACCATTGATGGGAGTTAACAAACATGGTCAAACTATAATTTTTGCTTGTGCATTCTTAAGTGATGAGACCTCATTTGGCTATTCAACCAATTTTTAGAGGCTATACCAGGTGATGCCCCTAAAATGATCATTACTGATCAAGATCCCGCAATGTCTAAAGCAATTTTAGAAACTCTTTCGGATACTTTTCATAGATATTGTAGTTGACACATATTGACAAAATTTTCTGAAAAACTAGACTTGGTGAAGTATAATGCTCACTATAATGAATTTGCCGATTGTATTTGAAATTCAGAGTCTAAAAAAGAGTTTGACTTAACATGGACGGAGCTTGTTGGGAGGAGCGGGTTACATGACAACAAATGGTTACAAACAATGTATGAAATTCGTTCAAATTGGGTGCCTGCTTATTGTAATCATGTGTTTCTCGGCCAATATGTCAAGTAGCCAATGAGCGGAAAGCTCACTCATTTTTCAAAAAATATGTATCTAAGAATAATTTATTAGTTAATTTCATGATTGATAAACTTAGTAGGGGGCTAGTACACCAACATCAAGAAGAGTTATTAGTTGATCACAAAGATTTGATTGAAAAACCTAAAGTGAAGATGAATCATGACTTTTTGTTCCAAATGGTTCATATTTATACTCGAAAAATGTTTTATAAATTTAAAGATGAGATATGGGAATGCTTAAATTACTGTTTTGAGCTTATCAAGGAGAGTGACAATCAATGTGTGTTTCAAGTTCATAGGAAAAAAATGTTCACACGTAGAGTGCGAGAACTTATTTATGACAAATTGGGTTTTGCTTCGTGTAGTTGCCATAAGTTTGAGAGTATGGGGATACCATGTAGACATGTGCTTGGTTACTTGCACAAAATGCATGATTTTGATGAATTACCACAACAATACATCTTGAAAAGGTGGACTAAGAAGGCAAACTCAAGGATAGTGGTCGATAATGAAAGTGACATAATGATAAATAGTGACAAAGAATATATAATCAAACGGAGTGAATTAATTCAATGTTCTTCGGCTGTTATTGATAAAGCCCTTACAAGCCAAGAAGGAATTAATATTTATAAAGATGCTTTGGCTCATGCACTCAAATCAATCAATCTTGTTGTAGATAGTGGTAAAAGTTCACAATGTGGAACTGGTGCAAGTGTAGTCTCCGGAAAAATGAGTTGCAATAAAGACCATATTTACAATGAACCAAATCCAGTGAGGGCAAAAGGATGTGGCAAAAGACTTAAAGGAGGAAGAAAAAAAAAAGGGCATTAGGGAAGGCAAAGAACTCAAAGGCTAGACGTTGTTATGGTTGTGACAAAGTTGGACAATCGCATGACAAAAAGAATTGTCCAATGGTTGCACATCGGTAAGTAATATTTAAGTAATAGTAAACATTGTTTTCTATCTCAGTCTTTAAATGATGAGTGTTATTTTGGCTTTTATGTAGAGACTTTCCCGACAATGAAGGTGCAACAACATTTTCAAGTTCAGAAGATGATAGTCATACTTCCAAAGGTTTGATCATTTCTTTTATTCAATTTTATGAGTTACATATCCATAGATCTAATATACATATATTTTATTTTATTTTCAGGTTCAGAGATGCTTGCTACTGTTGGCTACTGCTAATTTGGATGTGGCCTTGAAGTTTAGTATCTAAGATTGTTGAAAGGCTTGGTGATTAGCTTATTGATAGTGGACTTATAAGTACTTTGAGAAATGATAATACAATATTTGAGGGATTGTAACTAGTGGTAGTAACAGTGTTTTTTTTTTTGCTTTAAAAGTGATAACTAAGTTTTATTTTCCTGAATTAAATGGTCTATTGTTTGTATAATTGTATTTCCTTCATGAAAGGCATTATATTGATTTCAAGTAAGGTACTTGTTTAGCATTTCAGTACTCAGGCACACAGAATAGCTACATTGATGAAACAATTACATGAAAAACCAAACTAGATGGATTAAAAATATAACTGAAGGTAAAAATGTACAAAAGAAAAAATAAAAATAAAATTGCATGTTAGGATCCATATAGATTGTTCAATAGAGGAATTGGAGTAGTACCTTCCGTTCTTCTTCTCAGTGAGAGAGAGAGAAAGAGAAAAGAGAAAGAAGAGAGAAAGAGGAATACATAGATCTGGGATGAGTTTTTTAGTTTTTTTGTTTTTTTTTGTTTTATGGCTGGCCCACACTTCCGTGTCTTTTTAATTTTATATGTAAGCTTACTTTAGTCCGTCCTTAGTGCGCTCAATATGGTGCGTTGGAGAGCTTGGCTCTCTCTCTCTCTCTCTCTCTCTATATATATATATATATATATATATAACCGATGTATACCATTCCAGCAATCATGATCCTATCAAGCATATCAGCTTTAATTTATGAAATACTAAAATATAAACTTTTAAAATTTTAAAAGTAACAAATATAATAATAAATAGTACCATATTAATTAGTACACAATAATTACGTTCATTTTAATTAAAATTAAATAAATTATAATGACTTTAAATATTTAATAAGTTAATTTTTAATATTTAAATATTAAAAATTAAATTATTAAATTATAATGACTTTAAATATTTAATAAGTTAATTTTTAATATTATAATTTATTTAATTTTAATTAAAATGAACGTAATTTATTGTGTACTAATTAATATGATCCTATTTATTATTATATTTATTACTTTTAAAATTTTAAAAGTTTATATTTTAGTATTTCATAAATTAACTTAAAAATAAAATATATCTAAAAGTTTTTGATATATTAGGAAACTAAAATTTTGTATACTTTTATAATATACTTTATGATAATGACAGTTGGGTATGGAAGTCTATAAAAAGTCTAAAACGTTGATATGCTTGATTACGTAGTGTAAGTCAACTCCAATTACCTCCTGCCGCAACAGCTTGTACCGACAGACGATGAGACGAATGAGGGGATGACGGGCATGTTGGTTTTTAGCAGTACCACAACAGCTTGTTGCGACAGGAGCTGTTGCGGCACGGGCAACAAGCTCTTTTGCTGCCGCAACAAGCTCTTTTGCTGCCGCAACAAGCTGTTGCAGTAGGGGGAGAAAATGAATTCAATCTCGGTCATTCATTATCAAAATCAATGGGTAAGATCATGGTTGCTGGAATAGTGTCCATAACAACCGATTGCTATAGATAAGAACCCTATATATATATATATATATATATATATATATATATATATATATATATATATATATATGAGATTCCAAGCCACTACTACCAAGCTATTACTAATAGTTCTATTAGTCATGACTTTTTAAGTAAACTTGTGATGAGTTAATATTTTCAAAGAATATGACTTATTAAGTAAACTTTGATGAATTAATATTTTCAAAGAAGATGCTATTAAGACACTAAATTAGAATTTAATACGTTATGATTTGATTTAAACTCGAAGTTTTGACCAAATTATTACAAGAAAGTATTATTAATCCCTCTACAAGACTAAACGTGTAATCCATGTACTTATGCCCCCTCCAACATAATCTAGAAAGTTCTCCCGCATCACCCATGCACTTAATTAACCATGTTGTCATGCATGGGACTCCACAATATTCTTCGACTTCAAACATTGATGTTATCTTGTCAGCATACTGACACCATCTATAAAATTCATTATTCACTGTCAACAATACAGTTTAGTAGCACTTTGAGGTGTGGAAAGAAGAGTAATCCATAAATACTCCATCTCAATCTCCAAACTGACACTTATTTATGTAGTAGTGATGTGTTTGTGAAAAAATTGATTACAACAATGGTTAAAGAAGATTCAACTATGTATTCACTCCGTCTTATCCCTCGGTTTCTAAATAACTAACGTTATACTTCAATGTACACTAATTAAGAAACTTAATTACTCTAATTCATTTATCTACTCATCCAATAGGAAGGGGGGAGAGGAATGCACAGATATACATAAAAAGATAAAGGAGTCCAATAGAAAGGGGAGAGAGAATTCTTAAATCTTTAATTTTTCATAGGACTCCAATAAGAAGAAGAGAGAGAATTTTCAAGTTTTTAATTTTCTTTAGGACTCCAATAGGAAGGAGAGAGAGGATTACATGGATATATAAATTCTCCTAGAAATCCTATAACGTCAAATATTTGGAAACAAAAAAATTAACGTATAACGTCAATTATTTAGGAACCGAGGGAGTATAACATAACTTAACTACAGCTTTTACCTAAATTAAAAAAAAATAGAGAATTAAAAATTTTCAATTTTACTCATAATAAACCCCATATAAGTACAATATGATTATTTCATTTTCCTAAAAATAATATACTATAACATAACTTAACTACAGCTTTTACCTAAATTGAAAAAAAATAGAGAATTAAAAATTTTCAATTTTACTCATAATAAACCCCATATAAGTACAATATGATTATTTCATTTTCCTAAAAATAATATACTATACTTAAGTACTTTTAAAGATAAAATAATTTTCATACAATATTTTAAATTTGAATATTTGTGTATTTTATACGTCTTTTGAGGGACTTTATATATATATATATTTGACATTTTGATGGAATAGAGGGAATATAGACTAAAGTAGAACTTATAAATCCATGAATCATTCCCTCAATTATGCACCGAACTGAACCTAAACTATAGCAACCATCACTCCATGTTTCCTCTTACCTTAGGAACCTAGCAGCTCATATCACAATTCAAGAAAATGGGAGCTTAAAAAACCCTACATTATGTCACTCTTATACAGCGTTATAAGTTCCTAACTACTTATAATATACTTAAGATATAAACAAACACAGCAAGAAACACATAAATGTGGACAAGCATTTAGCTAGAGTAGTATCCAATAGCTCATTCAAACAGCCTACTTTTGCCTCATATGCTCACGGTTAAAAAAGTAACCACATATTGCTATAATTAATTAAGCTCTCTATTAATATACATTCAAATATATATATATATATATATATATATTTACACATATTTATTGTTGATCTAAAATTTAACCCAAGAACAAACACCAAAATGTGCATAGCCAGATAGATAGACAATTAGCCCAAGCAAAAATTGCAACTTTTTGCACATCAATAAGACCTTACAAATTAGACTACAATTTTTGCTGGATTAATTTCCTTAATCAAATATGTGTATATACAAAAAATGTCACATTTTCAGGCAAAATGAAAAGTTACTATAGGCATCAATTATTAAAGTAATTCACTGTATAAATATTTAAAAGATTAATTAATTTCAATATACTAATTAATAGAATCAAATATATAGACAGACAGATATGCCAATATATATAAAGGACAATAATAGAAAAAAAATTATGTAAACGCATATAATAGATGACTGAGATAATAATTTAAACAATAAAAATAAGGACCTTGTGCTAGCGAAATCGTAAAGCCTGCCAGTGCTAGAGAAGATCATGACTCCAACCTCCGCGTCGCAGAGGATCGCCAGCTCTTTCGCCTTCTTCAACAATCCATTCCTCCTCTTGGAAAAAGTCACTTGCCTGCTTGTCGAATTATCGATTCTTCTAATCACAATCTTCCCTCTCCCCATACTTACTTAATTTCCTAATCGATCTCTAATTACAAAGAAATCACAACATCATTAGATTCAGAAGTTTTCGATTCGAAAAGAGAGGGAAAAAAAATAACTATAAAAAGATAGAGAAGAAGAGAGAAATTTGTGTGTTGTATTGTGTGTGAGATAGAGAAAAATCAAAATGAAATCAGTTTTACAGAGAGAATCCAGATGAAGAAATTTTATTTTATTTTATTTTTCTCAGTTAGACGGTCTGAAATAATTTAAATATATTAAAAATATAATATGTTTACAAAAGATTAAAAATATAACAGTAAGAAGAATTGAAATCGTAAATTTTCATCTATTTTGTGTCCATTACGATTGGCCCTCTCTCAGGCGAAGAATTTACATCGATCGGTTTTGGAGAGAGAGAGGAGAGAGAAAGAAGAGAGAGAAAAAGGTAGTACTACTGTACTAGTAAGAAAACTTACTTGGATGGTGGTTTTGACGGAGACAAAAGGAGGGGAGGTTTCAGTTTTGGGCAGTTTTTCTGGATTCACATCATCTTCCTAAATGAGGAAAGTCTGTCTAATCTAAGTATATTTAAGGGGATGCACTTTATTTTGAAACCACTAACCTTCGTGTACTAAAACCACTAGCGGTTTTCTGTACTTCTGGCAAAGCGTGGGCCAATCAGATGCGTACTATATTCTATTTTAATTGGTTGGATTTTGTCGAATAGATCATTGACGCGTGTGTTATTGGAATTTCGATACCCTACTTTACTATTTCGGGAATTTCATTTTTTTTTTTTGATGGACAATTCTTCCCCTTCTTGGTTTAAACAAGACAAGTGTATTGTCATCTTTTTCTATTTTTAGCTATGTAACACAGATAATTAGGAATTCAATCTATTGTTTCAATTCTTATCTTATCTGTTATTGCATTACACGTATTATTTTTTATGTAATTTTTATTCAATCACAAATTAATTGTATATAAATAGATAAAAATTAGATGACAACTAATATGCATAGAAATGAGATGACAAATGAGAAAAATAATGTTAAGAACATAATTATACTCTCTCAATCTTCAAAAGCATGACTTTAAATATAAAAAGATGTCTAAAGATATACAAATCGAATATAAAATATGTATAAAGATTAGTTTATCTTCAAAAGTATACTTAAATGAATTTATACTAAGTTTATAAAAGAGAAAAAATTATGAGTATAATTACATGGAGAGTCCACTCAGTATAAAGGTGGTATTTATAATTTATTAATTTTCCTTTACTCTAGTTTTCTTTAATATTTGTGTGAAATATACATGTTCTTTGGACATCGGAAGGAGTAATTGATTATGAAGGAGTATTTCTTTCCTGATCATTTTTCACTTACTTTATTTGTGAATAAGCTGAAAAATAAACAATAAGTGATTCATGACATATTTGAATCAAAATTAATTGCACATTTTTCATCATAAATGGTGAGGAAAGATTGTTGTACAACCGATGTGCTTTCTTCTGAAAAGAACAACTAAATATCTTGAATGAATTTGAATCATACAAGATATTTAGCACTCTTGTTATCATCCTCCTAAAGTTTGTTAGCTACTAATTCTTGAATAATTAGATACTCCCCCCTCCCTTAAAGTATATAATCGAGTTCAACTTTTTGTAGTCAACTTAAGATATGTTTTTAAAATTTAAAATCGATATATATATATCATTGAATTTTAAACAATATAATTATAAAATTTATAAATTATCTATTGTACTACTAATTACAAGTAACTTATTCAAGGTGTAATAGGGGACTTAGCCATTAAATTTTGTAGTGAAATTACATCAAATTAATTACCCTCTCTTTTGGTATCAAAAAGATTGCCCGAACCTGCAGAATTTTTCGTGTAGTTGGTGTGAATAATTTTTATGAAGTTATAGTTTGATTTTGATTTCAACTGATCACACATGCAGAACAATCCAACGTCACTACGTACAAAAATTCTAAGGTTGGTGCCAATAATGAAATATATATATATATATATATATATATATATATATATATTAAAAGTTAGATCATATTTAAAATAATCGGGAATTAAAAAGTCTAACACGTATAATTACTTGATCACAACTGATATTCGCCTTGTCACAAAATATATTACAACTTTATCGTCTCATAATTTTTTAGTTACGCGTTTTATTTTTTTCTTATCTTTCCAATTGAGTACATATCTTTATCACTTCAAGAGCACATCAAAAACGTAGTCATTTTAGTATTGTACGCATGAGCTTTGATAAAACTTACATGATACATGAGGGACTTATATGAAAAATCATAACAAAGACAAGGTTAAGATAGTCATTTTCTTTAAATAAGAACTTCGTTTACTTTTTGATTGGTTCCCTCAAAAGTCAAAATGGGTCAGCCAGTGCGCCAAACGAATAAGTGGGAGACCTGGTGTCAAATGTGAACGTGGGCATGTTTAGTAAAGGCCTAAAAATGGTAAACCCTTTTTTAGATTTTAAGGTTTCCTAATCCCCAAATAGGGGAGCGTGCTTGAAAATCCAAATTTTCATGTCAAATGTCTTTTGTTTCTCTCTCTATCCAACACTAGGAGTCTAGGACTGTCATCCATCTATAATATCTTACTAATAAACAATTAATTTAATTAATTAATTAATCGAATAACAATAATCCGGTTACAAAGCTAAATATTTTGTAAATTTATTAGTTAGTCAATTTTTTTTGAATTATGCTCACTTTTATAAGATTGATACCAGATCTCATCTCATAATATTTGTACTACTTGAATATGATGTATATTTTTGTGGATGCTTATAATTATGTAGAAGTAGACCAAAGTGATGATTATACTTAAATTTATATTGTTGATAACTGACTGTTTAACAGATTCTTCATTACGAGAAAGTTAATTAACTTAAAAGTTAGAAACAGTTATCTCGCATAAGTAAACTGGTATACAGATAAAAGATTTTATGTTGTGAGAGCTTTGTATTCGTTAATTAACTGTATCAAGTTAAATGACTAATCAACAATTTCAAATAGATATGTGTATATATAATCAATTGCATAAACTAATAATAAAAACGGTGTGAATATCCCCTAGTCTCTTAAAACGATGTAATTTGATTAGTAAAACGATCTAATAACAAAAATATTATTACTAAATTAGCTGTTCTCTAAGGACTAAACACCAACTAAAGTTGGTATGTAAACCTCCTTAATCCCATAAATAATTGCAGTAGATTTTTTAATTTGTTCTTGCTAATTGCTAGACACAAAGTATTTTATATATTGAGAGGAGGGCCAATGATAATACATTGAAATGATGAAACAAGTTTTTTTTTTTTTTTTTTAAACTCGAACCATGCTATATGAGGCAGATATTTAATAAATTCATAGCTTCGATTAGTAAAATGTTTGATGCCATGTTATTTTAAGTCTTTTCACAAAGTTATATTAATTGATCATTTTAATTAAGTTTTTTTATTAGATAGAGATTAGAGAGGCCCACCACTAAACTTAATCTGTCACATATTCTTATAATGTAGCACTTTGGTTCCTCTTTGTGGATAAACCACAAAAAAAGGGGGGAAAAATTGCTTTGGGTATGATTCTTCAGCTAATATTATCCAAGTTTAGTTTTGTTATCCCCCAAAATCCCAAATGCGGCAATCAGCACCATGAAAGTCGGAATTTGTACACAACTGAATCACAACTGTATTTAATTTATACACAATTATTACTACCGTGACAAAATAATTTTATAAAAAATAATTTATAAAATAATGTGATAGGATATAATTTTTTGATCAAACAATCAAAAAATAATATTAAAAATTGTAATATGTTACCAAAAAAAATATAAAAAAATTATAATAAGAAAAATTGAATTAGCGATCATTTCAACAAAAAAACGGATAATAAATAAGAGAACCAATCGTAATAACAATTAGTAGACACCACAGATACTCTTGAATAACAGTTAAATTTTAGAAATGACAACATTAGAATATGCAAATCTGACTGAGCAACGGAATAACAAGCTAGCCGCCATGAATTTTATACCCAAATCTGAACAATCTATCTTCATCAATTCGCGCACTGAAAAACTTCTCACAAACGAAAAAAAATATATTCAAAATGAAGAATGCAAAATCTGCCAAGATATAAAAAAGAAACCCGAATCTAACAAAAAGAGAAAGAAATCATTGATCTCATGAAGAAAACACATCTCACACAAAAGAAAAAATAAACTCCACAAAAAGGAAGAATTATTAGCAAGCAATAATGAGAAAAAGAAAAGAGATCAAGGGAGGGTCTCTCTAAAACACAGTGCATTCCCAGATCTAAGATGAAGGCTAGGTTTTAAGGCTAAGTTTTTTTGTTAGAGAGAAAAAAGTAAATGGTATTCCATTCCTAAGTATTGGCAATATATAATTAATTAATGATTCACCATATATGAGTGGACGTAGTGATAATAACCAGTTATAACCAACTACATCATTTTGTATCTATCTTTAATAATTATTTTTTAATCACTAATTAAAGCAATATTGTTTATACATTGTGACACCCCCAAATTTGGGTCTACACTATTTAATTTGAGTCGCCAAAATATAAATAACATACATAAATTTCTCTAACAATACCGTGTATAGTACGACAGCACACACACGCTAAGTACTCACTATAATTATTGTCACATTATTTTACAACATGGTGAGGATTATTACAGCTACTAACTCGGACCATCATTCCATTTCCTTGTTCTCCCGTTAGCCCCAGCTACACTCTCATTTCTTAAAAGAAATTATGAAATAAAAGGGTGAACTCAAATAGGCCAGTAAAGAATATCATGACTAAGATAACGAAAAATAAGTTATCCTTGACCTTCAACAATAATAAATCAAAGATTTAAAAAATGATAGATAACATAAGTTTTCAACAAACAACTGCATCGGAATGAGCAATCCATTAGAAGAGTCAAATAGACCATAATGTCTACTATCTTCTCTAATTTAAAAATTCATCATTAAGATTTCATCAACTGTAACACCAGTGGTCATGATCATACTAATCAACAGTTCCTCTTTAATTATATCCAGGCCAAAGAGAATTTTCACCACATATCCTTGTCACACAGACTAAAGACACTCAACAATCATATTGTCTTTGCACCCAGGCCAAAGACAATTCAACTGTAATACCAATGATCATGATCATGCCAATCAACAGTTCCTCTTTGCACTTAGACCAAAGAGAACTTTCACCACGTGTCCTTGTCACACATGCTAAAAACACTCAACAATCATATTATCTTTACACTCAGGCCAAAGACATTCACAACAACTTAAGTCCTGATGATAACAATGATATAAATGATGGACAAAAATAATAAGAATAATAAGATAAATAATAAACATTAGAGATTTGTAATTTAATTTATCTAGAGTCCAATAATGTCCAAATTGTCAACACGATATCTAGAATATTGATTCGAGTTCAAGAATAATATATAAGGTTCACAGTTCAAATATAACGGTTAAAATTCAATAGGAAGGTTCAAATCAAAAGATATAAGATGAAGTACCAAATATTAAGGAAATTCTAATCATTTTAAGAATTTTCATTGCTTAATGTTAAGTGTTGTAGAAACGAATAATATTTTCTTATCATAGTAAGTTTAAATTTAGGAGTATGAGAGAAAATGATATCCCTTACCTTAGCACATGACTAAATACTGTTTTCTATGTAGTTGATCAACATATCTGTACATTTATAATTTAATTAGTAACAACCACATATAAGTTTCATGTTGTCCACTAACTCGTATATTATGAAATCGTCAAATGTGACTTGATAGTATAAATTTGTATAGTATACAAAATAGAGCAGAATAAACTTCAAAATAATTTTTGAAGGGATAAAATAATAAAACAATAAAACAATCTTTTAGAGGAAGCTTTTCAAAATGAATCTTTTAAAGAAAGAGTTGTAAACACTGTGTGATGTGTGTAGTAGTGTGGGTGCTTGTGCAATATTTATAGAAAAACTCATGACCTGAATAATTTTTGCACTCTTTACTGATATTCACCAATATTTAAGGTAGCCTTAACACACTCATAGAGACACTTACAGTAAGCAATCTTTAGTGAGTGGAAGGAATAATCAGTAAGAAAGTTATGAAACTCTTTATGCTAAGCCCCCTATTTATAGCCAAAACTTAACCAACATCTACCACACATCAATTAACCACACTTTTCACATTTCAAGATTATCTTTAATCTACACCATTCATCAATTAACCACACTTTTCACATTTTAAGATTATCTTTAATCTACCAAATTAAATATCCACATTTTTTACATTTCAAGATTACCTTTAATTCACCACATATTAATTATCCATATTTTTCACATTTCAAGATTACTTTTAATCTACCATATTAATTATCCACATTTTTTAAAATTACATTTTTTTTACTTTTTACAATTATTATTATTTCATCCATCTTCTGCATTATTGATTTAATGTATTAATATCATAAATATTAGTGTTCTTCAAATAATGAGTCTGTCTAACTATTTAATACCCGTGACTTTTAATTACGTAACTTTTTATTACTACCCTTGCTATGATGATAATTATTAGTTCAATAATATGAAATAATGTGCATTTACTACTGTGACAATAATTGGTTCAATAACATGAAATACTGTACAGTTGCTACTATGACAATAATTGATTCAATAATAAGAAATACTATGGATTTGCCACTTTGAAAATTATTGGTTTAATAATATGAAATACTGTGCAATACCATATGTTACTGTGGAATACTGTGTACTGGTGTGGAATACCGCGTGCTACTGTTCTTTTATCACCGGGTATTTTAACAGTTAAATGTAATAGTTCTGGTGACAATTTTTATTAAAAAGGTTATTTCTGTCGTTTTCTATAACCGACAATTATTTCGTTGTGGAGCTCATCAATGATTGGTTGTTTCGGCGCCGTCGTACTTTACCGAATATTCTTCGATATTCTTTTTGTTTTTATAATTTGTATATATCATCCTTAACTTTAACTTTTTTATCAATTAAACACCTTACTGTTTAGAATAATATTTATAAAGAAAAAATTAAATTTTATTTATTAAAAGTTGGGGTTTTACATATACCCTCTGTCCTACTTTATGTGTCATATTTTATTAGTGCCATAAATTTTAAGATATCAAAATTAGGGTGTTGCAAAATTAATGGTTTTTTTATAAAAAAAATTCAAAACTAACCTTTAGCTGTTAAGAATTATTTGATAGAAATAGGAAATATAGAATATCTGGGTTTCTTTAGCTGTTTTCTATTCATTAAAAAACATAGTATGTAACAAATAAACTAGAATGTTTTTTAAATTTTCATCTTTTTCTTTTCTTTTTCGTACATTTTAAAATTTAAAAATATAGTGCAAATGATAAAAGTCAACAGGGGCGGGCCATAAGAATTGCCGGACCGGGCCAAGGCCCCATCCCAAATTTTACTTTCTTCTATATAATTATTGGCCAAGATTTTAAAAAAATGATTTAAGAAAGTAATAATAGAGATACATTTTTTATTTTTTTATCCATTCTATAAATAGGGATACATGTCTTTTTAAAATAATAAAATGACATGAAATTCATAACTTGCCATTACATTTATTTTTAGTTGATTGATTATTGTTACGCCACCACTACTCTATTTGTAATTAATGTTAAAGATAGATTTGAAGAATAATTCTTTCTTTATTTATTTAAATCATCTAACAAATTAAACTTTATTTTTAGAATAGGGAGAGTATTAACCATTGTTTTTCTTTTTCCCAAAAAATTTGCTAAACTATTGAGTCCATATTGTCTTAAAGTTAATTTCACCTCTTTCATCATATACCAATCAAAATAATTTTAAAAAATTTAAACATTCTTTTTTTTTTTAATTTGGAGATTTGAAAAGGGTATTTTTTTTCTTGTTGAAAATGATTTACTTTTTCTAATTTTGGTTTTAAAAAATTATCTAGTATATTTTTTTTGACCCCCGCAATTTTGATTTTTGGTTCCGCCCCTTAAAGTCAACACATTATTCTTTCATATAATAACTTCATCCTTCCCTCTTATCATCTTCGTTTTCTTAAATATGGTAATTATGCGTGTACTCATTTTGTTAAAACTTTTGTTGAATTATTTTGTGAGTGTTATTTTTCTACATCTGATTTACATGTGTTTATTTAATAAAAGTCGAATGGCTGGAAAATGTTATTAATTTAGTAAGACTCCTGATAACATCAAAGTAATATTTATATAAGTTATGAAAACGAGTGAGATAATAATTTTGAAATTAAAAAGACAGACGAATAAGTGGGAGACCTGGTGTAAAATGTGAACGTGGGCATGTTTAGTAAAGGCCTAAAAATTGTAATCCCTTTTTAAGATTTTAAGGTTTCTTAACCCCAAATAGGGGAGCGTGCCTGCAAATCCAAATTTTCATGTCAAATGTCTTTTGTTTCTCTTTCAATCCAATATCCAATATAGGACTGTCATCCATCTATAATATGTAGATGGAGTCTTAGCTTAATAATTAGGAGTGAGATATTATAATATTTAAGTCTTAAATTTGATTTTTATTTTTTTATATGTGAAGTGTGTTTTTTATTTTATGTGAGGTATATTTGGTTTGTGAGTTTATTTTTCTCTTTTAGTGAGACTTGACCAGCCGGTTCTTGATATTGTTTGATGATGTACAATTAAGTAAATAATAAATTAATTAATTGAATAACAATAATACTGTCACAAAGTTAAATATTTTGTAAATTCATTAATATTCTTTTTGTACATTATGTCCACTTTTATGTTATTGAAGATTGATACTAGATCTCATCTCATAATAAATTTACTACGTGAATATAATGTATATTTCTTTGGATGCTTATAATTATGCGGAAGTGGACCAAAGTGATGATTATATTTAGATTTACATTATTGATAGCTGACTGTTTAACAGATTCCTTATAATGAGAAAGATAATTTGAAAGTTGAAAATAGCTGTCTCGCATAAGTAAACTGATCATGTACAGGTAAAAAATTTTATACTGTGAGAGTTTCGTGCATGCTAAATATATCAGGTTAAATGATTAATCAACAAATCATCTGTAATTTCAAATATGTATGTATATATGTATGTATATGTATATATGTATGTGTATATATCAGTTATGTATGTATAGATAACTGTGAGAGTTTCGCACATGCTCAGTCTCCTAAAATGACGTAGTTAACAAAATATTATTACCAAATTAGCTGTTCTCTAAGGATTAAACACCGACTAAAGTTGGTATGTAAACCTCCTTAATCCCATAAATAATTGTAATAGATTTTTTTAATTTGTTCTTGCTAATTGCTAGACACAAGGTGTTTTGTATATTGAGAGGAGGGCCAATTATAATATATTGAAATGAAGAAACAAGTATTTTATTACAAGAACCATGCTATGAAACATGGATTATTCAATAAGTTCATTGCTTCGATTAGTAAAATGTTTGACGCCACGTTATTTTAAGTCTTTTCACACGGTTATATTAATTGTCCAATTTAATTGAGCTTGTCTTTATAACATTGATCATGGACCCACCACTAATCTAAATATGTCAAATCTTCCAATAATGTAGCCAATATGGTAACACTTAGGTTACTCTTTTTGGGTAAACCGCAAAAAAGCGAAACCTAATACTTTGGTATGATTCTTCAGCTAATATTATAATACTCCCTTCATTTTTTATGTCTTTTTTAAATGAGATTTTCATATTTTTATATGTCCTTTGTGAATTTCAATGAGAATTAATTATTTAGATTTCTTTGTTATCCCTAAAAATTAAATATAAATTCGTTCTCTCTGATCTTTTCTACAAATTTACTCCAATTAGTTAATGGTCCTTCTTTTCTCTTTCATTTTTAAATGAATTTTAAAAGAGTAAATATTGATATTTTATATTCAATTTAATCAATTAGATAAAGCATTAAGTACATTTTCTTTAGAACCTACACTATTATAATATAGTAATTCTAGTGGTACATTTAATCTTAAGGGCGTAAGGAGGAGCCTGGAAAAGGGGACTAGGGAGAACATAGGAGAAACTTACCTTTTAATCTCTGAAGTGCCTGTTGAATTCTAACTTCTTGCTACTGAATAATAGATTTGAACATGTGATCTTGTACAATAAAATGAGAGACTTTTACCCTTAGACTATCACATGTGGTCTATTAAATACATTTATTTAATTTGTATGTTTACTTCTAAAATGACAATATAATTAAAAAATGTGATTGATATTGGCAGAAAAAAAAATATTGTTGTCAAAGTAATAAATATCAATTATACTATGTTTGGATTGCAGAAATCAAGGTGAGAATGGAATGACTCATTCCCACGGAATGAAAAAAAAATGTATTTAGTTGTTCCATTGAAATAGAATGAATCACTCTTATTTTTATTAAATCTGTTAATTTTATTGCTTGGGGGAGGGCATGAAATGAATCATTCCAGCTAGGAATGGATTGGATCATTCCAATCACCATTTCATTCCCTTCTCTATTTCATTATTTCACCAATTCTATTCTTTCAATCAAAATACATTATTAGAGTATTAATATAATCACTAGAACAATTATAAAATATTACGAAATGTTTATTTATTTTAACAATATCATTTTTTCTCAAACAATATCAATATTTTTAAAAAACAAAGAACAGAGTGTTAACTATTTAATTAAAGTTATGTTAACCCCCACATGCGGCAATCAGCCATGGCCTTCACCTTGAAAGTCGGAATTCGTATAATTGAATCATAAGTGTATTTATACACCCTCAGTCCTAGTTTGTATGTTACGTTTTACTAATATTTTGTTAATGCCTTAAATATAATTTTACACTTTATTTTTCAAATTCAAAAATACCCTTTAAATGCTAAAGAATTAATTGACAAAAATATTGAAAAATATAAACTCTAGGTTTCATGGTATGCTGTTGTACAACTAAGAGATAAAAGTCAAGACGTTTATTTTCCAAATAATAACTTCAACCATCTCTTTTATCATCTCTATTTTTTTTTTATAAAAAACATGGTAATAAAAATTGTTCTCATTTTGTTCAAACGTTTGTTGAATTCTTTTGTTTGTGTGTTATTTTTCTATGTCAAAGTCCAAAGGTAGAAAAATCTTACGATTTTTTAAGATATATATGTTTAACCATTATTCTAATTTGTGGGATTAATAATGTTGTCACAATTTATACAATAATGTACCCAATCTTTTTACATGTGATAATAGTAACAAGTTCGTAGAATTGAAGAAAAATAGTTGGGAGGAGGTGTATCTATTCTCTTTTTTTTTTTCTTTTAGAACCTATCTATTACATCAATAATTTTATGAATGTATTTTAACCTATCTATCTATCTATCTATTTTATGAATGTATTTTAATCTTTTTTTTTCTTTTTTTGTGTGTATTTTAATGTATCTATTTTACCTATCTTCTTTTCTTTTTTTTCTCTTTTTCTTTTATTTTTTTTTCTTTTTTTGTCTATATTCTCTCTCTCTCTCTCTTATTTTAAAATTTAAGTCTTGCTATGTATTGCGATAAATTTACGCCGAATTACAATTGCGAAACTTATCAATACATGTAATTGATAAGAATTATAAGAGGGCTCCACTTATTACATATCTCTACAAAAAAGTTATCACTAATACTTATCTAGGTAACTGACAATCAAAAAGTCGACGTAAATTCTTTTTAGTTTTAGGGCTGAGGAGGAATCTAAAAAGAATTAAAATTCCAAGCATTGTCATTGCATAAGTTGTATTAAAGATTATGACACCTTTTAGGAGTTAAAATTTGATAAATTGACACATATCATGACATATTATTAAAATAAAGATAATGATGTCTAATATAAGTACTTCATTAATGAAGTGTCATAATCATAATACTTCTTGTGTATACACTCACAATGCATAAAACTTTAATTCTTAGTGAAGTATTTATGTTGGATATTATTATTTTTATTTTAATATCGTGTTATGATCCTAACATTGCTCGCATATATATTGTCGGTGTATCAAATTTAAACTCATTTAAAAATTGGGCTAGAAGAGAATTAAATTATTTTTAGGGAAAACTTAATTTCAATATATATATATATATATATATATATTAGTGCCTATATTGATTTTGATTATGCAGATAGATAGATTTAAATATATAAATTTGTACGATAGAAAGAGATCTTACTATAAACTTCCACCTTTAGTATAAGATGAATCTTTTCAAATTATAATTTGTATCCGCATTGGGGAGGTCGAATACGGGGCAGGTTTAATATGAGGCAGGTTTTTCAATTAGCCAAACTCACGTGAAACATGATGGGAAATTAAAAAATTATAGCCTTTGTTCTAAAATTATAATTAATATTGACATTTCAAAAGTTAATTTAAACTATTTTTAAGTTTAAAATATACATAGTAGATTTAAGTTTTGAAAACAATATATATCATAATTAATCGTACTTTCAAATAGTTTATTACATTCGTGGTTATATTAATAAGAGAATAAATAAATTTATATCAATTCTGAATGTGAAAATGTTTTAAATTTTCTTAAAAAGGCTATAATTTTGGGATAGAGAGCGAGAATATAAATTTGATTCTTACTACATGTTGCGAAATTTTTTATGTCAAATTATAATTTACAAAATACATATCAATGTAACTAGGAACAAAAGAGTTATATCATAAATTCTCAATATATATCATTTCTCTATAAAGTTAGGTGCATGTCTGAAACCAATAAGATTCCGTCTCTCATGGAAATTATCCAATGAGGAACTTGAACACTAATCAAGATAATAGCCATATTAAGGGTAAGATTTAAATTAATAATTTTCCATAACCCATCTTTAAAAATATTGGCAAGTGTCAATCATCACCTAAGCACAACAAACATAGACCAAGAAAAAGATGCCTTCCCAAATACCATTCATTACTTTAATAGTGGAAATCTCTCTTTATAAGTCATTACTTAGTTTTATGGATAAGATAATAGTTCTTTTTGGTTAGTGGTGTTTAGAGTAATACTAATACCAAAAGAAGTATGGATACTTTTAACCCTTTTTTGACAAAAAGTGATTAATTTGGCTATTCTTTTTGGAAGGAGTACTAGAAGTATATATATTTCTTTTGATAGGGATTCCTTAACTTGATGCATGACCTCCATTCTCATTTTTTTATTGTGATTTGTGGGTGTGAATTGAGATTTTTTTTTCCCATATAGTTGAAAGTGAATGTTACTTGTGCTAAGTATTGTTACTTAAATATTTCCATTCCAATATAAATAATAGTCTTTTTTCTTGAAAAGTAAAAATATTAATTTTTCAATTTTTTTTAGTACCATTAAGATTCATTACAGCGACTGGGGAAGGGGAATTTGATTCCACGCTCTTTGCTATGCAGTAGGGAATTAATATTACTAGTCTTTGTAGCACATATTGTGTGTGCAATTAGAAAAAAAATTAAATATTCCCTTTGTCTCAAAATAATTGTTTTTCTAAGACTTTTTAAATCAAATTGACTATTTTTAAAATTAATAATTAAGCATATATAAATATATTTCTAAAATTATAAAAATTGAAATTAGTAATAAATTATATATACTTTCTTTTGGTTAAATATCTTCACCTATATGTTAGCAAAAATATTAAAAAGATTAGTTTTAAAAATAGTCAATTTGATTTTAAAAAGTCCTAGAAATGCAATTAATTTGGGACGGAGGGAATATTTAATAAGAATTGTAAAATATGGATGAGAAAATATAGGAGAAAAGTTAGAGATAAAAGTGGGAGATATATATTATACACTTTCAAGAAAAACAATTATTTTATCCCCTTCCCTTTGGTAATACTAGTACTCAGTGACATATGCGTTGCGTGTGTAAATTATGTGGAGTAAAATAAGAATTTTTAAAAATTTGAAGGACTAAATAGAAAAATAAAAAATATATAAAGAGGACAAAATAAAAATTGGTTTAAAAGTCGAAAGACATTTTTGAAAAAGCCAAAAAGCTTCAAAAACTGTTTACACCACAGCCGCCCCCTCTAAAAAAAATTAATATAAAAAGGATTAGATAAAAATTACTTTAAAAACTTTAAATATTTGTTTACATCGTAGCCAGCTCTCCTGCTTTATATATTGGATAGATACTAAGTATGTGTGTCCGAGTTGTGCGTTTTATTACATAATTAAATTCATTATAATGAATTGACGGACCTCAAGTTATGGAAAATCTCAAATATTTCCACGGAAACAACAACAACAAAAAAAGACAAAACAAAATCCAAAAGAAATGTGAATTCACTTGAGAGAAGCATTGGCAAACGTTATGGAAAAAAATAGCACTAAAACATATATCATCTTGCTTTTGTTAGTTATCTTAATTAAAATAATTTAATGACAAATATTTATTAAAAGTCTCATGATTTTGAATTGGCAAAGATTTTCTCCTTTCACTAGTTGATAAAAACTAAAAGGATTTGTGAGAGCTTAGCAGTTTCAAATTGAAATAATTAACAATTTACATTAGAGGTTGTACACTTATTTTAGTTATTTATGTACAAACTGTTGACCATATTTTTGTAAAGCACTACGGAGCTCTATTTTTCTAATTAATATTGTTAAATATGTAATGAGATAGTATAAGAAGATACATAAAGCTATTAATTAGGTAGTTCTATAATGAAGTAAACTTTAGCGCTAAACATACCATGTGCCACATGATTAACATGGTCATCATTAAATATTACTAATAAGATAACGTTAGTAGATTTGCCATAATTAAATATCCCTAATGGGATAACATTATTTAATAGCGTTGCCAACAGTAAATATTTTTGGATTGTTTTGCTTGGGATGCCTAATTATATGTTAAAGAAATGCTTATTTCATTAATATGGATAAAGATTTATCATTTTATTTCAATCAATAAATTTAAGAAATTTTTTTTTCCATGGATCAAAATAGTGTAATTTTTTGTTCTTACCAAATATATGAATAAGAATACCCATTCCATTTTATAACCAAACAAACTATTGTAACAAGAGAAATATACTCAATTAAGTGTTCGACTAGAGGGATGATATTGGGTCAAAAAAATGTGGTATTATGTACCAATCAATTAAAGATAGAAAATTAATCAAAATTTTTGACATATATCTATATCTGACTAAAATACAGTTTGAACCTTAAAATTTATACGATAGTTGATGTTTGCACCTTAATGTTTAAAATGTATTTAATTAAGTGCACTCTAGATAATAAATGTTTTAAAATGACTTTTGACAATACACATTTAAAATGACTCTTGAAAACATATGCCACAAAACAAACTTTAAAATGAACTTTTAAAAGCAAAACTTTAAATAATTCTTTTCATAAAATCCGAAAGTCTATTCCTAACCCAATTAAACTCCACTAGAAAAAAAATAGACTCACTCATAATGCATGGCACTAAACACGCACTCACAATGAATGACACAACTCAGCTAGACACAGAACACTTAGAGTACACATAAGATAACTTCTTCAAAACTTGATAAAAGATTAGAAAAATGTGTAAGCATGATTCATGGAAGTCAGGGATGCCTAACACCTTCCCCTCCTTAATTTAACACAGAAAAGTGTAACCATGTTCCCAAACTCTATCAATCTCGGTTGCGGATTAATTTAACACAGTCACATTTTAACAGGCCTTTCATATTCAAAGCTCAAAATCCAGATGAGTTGGCACATTGTTGTCCGACTTATATAATGATAAATTCACGCAAGTATATACGGTCAATCAAGTAATATAGAAGTAAATACGAGTGTCGAACCCACAGAGAACAATTACTAACAATTACTCTAATTTTCAAATTTTACCAATTTAAATCCACTTAAACAGTCACCTCAATTGATTTTTGAAATTGATTTGATTAAAAATAAATACTAGATTAACTAACAATTATTGATCACCAGATGATTAAGACATATAGGAATACAATTTCCCCAATTGCTTTACAATAATCGCCTTATTTTATTCCCACTTAATTAATTCAATGAGTTGCCAACTAGGATTGCCTATCAATTTATTAACATCTTTCAATGATTAATAAAAAGACCTATTTCAGTTATTTTGCTATTTTCATGCAAGACACTTAAAATAGATTCATTAAGCACAAACTCCTAACAAAGTCACACATGACATACAAGTACTTTCGTCTCATACACTATCATGTTATCCTTAACAAGAATCAACAAATTCATGCGTTATTATATTTAGACCTAATCTAAGATTTTCTCTTTCAATTCCATCAAAGATATCATATTAATTGTTGGCCAAACAATTATTTAATTAAGCATAAAATATAATAATCAACTCAATAAGATCAATCAAGTGAAAATAATGATAATTGAATTATTGCATTGCAAAAGGTTCTATTATATCCCTAATAGGAAATTAGTTCACTATCATGATAGAAACAAAAAGACTAAAATTAAATAATATCTCAAGTACAGATAATGAAATTAAGAGAAGAAGAAAAACTCTATCGAGGAACTCCAATCTCTGTAGCTTCAATCTTCGTCTTGTCGTGCTCTCCAATGAAATCTCCAAGTTCCAATAGAAGTGGCTCTCAATTGTTAGAGTTTATGCCCTAGAGGCCAATTATTTGATGTAATTGCATAACATTTCTTTTGATATTTGATATAATAAATGAATTATTTTATTATGGTTTCATTTACTGTGTTATATAAATGTTAGCATAATAAAAGTCCTTAGAATAATGATACAAATTATATAGCTTCAAGTATGTGACTTGAACATGAGATTATATAATTACAATTAGTATCATTAATCTTAAATGTCCCTAGTCGAGTATTATTGTTAATGGGACAACAATGATACATTGAGACTAGTATGTGGATTGACTGATGGCCAAATCTCATTGGTCATTAATATATGAGATATTAAGTCAATGCATAGGTACATGTTAGAGAACAATGTACTGGACAGACCCACCAGGAGAATTCTACGTGAAGCATTATGCAAAGTGTCATAAGCAATTCTCATAGTGACAATGATGTAATGGTCCTCCGACCTGAAATCAATATATTACTATACGAGAATTTATGTACTTTGATATCATGAAAGGTCACCTTTAATAGGGTGGACAATAAAGGTGATTATTGGGTACATCATGAATCGTGTGAGGAATATGAGTGATCTAGATGGAATTTAACCCTCCTATATATTAGGGGTGATATCCATAGGCCTCTTGATTGAGTAGGACTATGAAATGCATGACCATGCTCAAATAGTGATTTGTTTCATATAGTCTACTTATTGATCAAGAAAACTCAGATTAAATTATGAAGAGTATGACACATTCCATGGCTCGAGTTTAATCTAGGATGTCAAGGTTAAAAGGATTAAATTACATTGAAACATTGGTCACGAAAAGGTTGCATCGAATCACCGATCTTATTATTATTTGGGTAGCAGTGATGCATTACTAGATGCCACTCACTGTTTATAATTTTATAATATGATTTTAAAATTATTGCCAATATATTAATAACCTATAGGGTTACACACTTAGAACGTAATTAAAAGAGAATTAATTTAAATTGTAAGGATTTAAATATGTCAATATGATTGATAGTATTTAAATTACGAATTTAAATTAACAGGATAATTTGTATATATATGTATATTAATTAAGTAAGACTTAATTAAAATATAATATATATATAAATTCGGATTTTATTTTTCTAATAGGATTAGGGTTTTGTTTAATTTCTTTTGAAAGCTATATATATCTGATATATCAGCTGTCTTCTACGTGAGACCAAAAGAAAGAAAAACCCTAGCCGTTTTTAGAAAAGAGAGTTGAGAGAAAAACTTCAGTAAAATCTAGATCTTGACGGCTAGTACCGGAGTTCTCTTTGCTGCAGATCGTGTGACGATTTGTGGGACGTTTGTGTGGATACCGTAGAGACGCAGTTCCGTTGGATTGCGTTGGAGATTCGAAGCTGTTCAGAATTTCATCGTTCCATTCAAGCTCGGATAATCGGTAAAATAAATTTAAACCTCTGAATTAATTTATTTTTCGCATGGATCCTGTTTTAGGTTTCGAAATAGTTTTAAAAATTTTAAATTCCGCTGCCTTTATGTGTTGGAAACCCTACATCAATGAATTGCAGTCAAAAGTCTCCCAAATCCAAGTTATAATCAAATATTTATAGCCTTAATGGAAACCCTAACACATTAGACATCTAAAAATCATATTCCCACTCAACTTGGACATCATAACACCCAAATAAACTCTCCCCCCGACGTTCGGCGTGCCCCGTGCTACTATAGCAGAAATTCTTATGGTCCGGCGCGCCCCGCGCCGAAAGATTTTCTGCTGCGATATTTTTTGATAAAACGACCATAACTTTTGATCCAGGAAGCGTTACGGGACATGCGACCTATCAAAATGAAGCTCTCGACGAGTTCTACAACTTTCATTCTTCAAGAATTGAGAGATTCGGGCTGGATCAAGGTCAAAATTGGGCTCCAAATGGCTGGTATAAAAATTCAAACACAAAACTCCAAGCTTTGATCTCTTTTCGATTCCAATTGTCCATTTTTGCCCCTCCTTAGCCTTTCCTACAAAATAAACATAAACATATCAAAAGTAACATGAAAACACTAAAGAATAAACAATATTTCAAGATAAAGAATACCAGATTCGTAGGTATTAAACTCACTTATCAAATACTCCCAAACTTGAACCTTTGCTTGTCCTCAAGCAAAACACTAAGAACAAAACTAAAAAAAACTATAAAACTATGACTCTAACAATTAACTACCCAAACAATGAATCAATACAAAGTTGAACAATGGCCTCAAAAATTTTCTTTAAACAATAACTCACGAAAAATTTCAAAAACATGCAAAGCCTAAAATTTCAACATATTCATCAGTTCCACATCTATTCATGACCCTTAAAGTGTGTGTTTGTGTATCCAAATATTCAACTAGTCATGATTCACATAAGATCATGAAATCAAATGCTCATAAAAGAATTCAAATCAACTTTATAACTTACTTTTTACATCAAACTCCGCTAATGAAGGTAAAACATAAATTTAGAGGATAAAAAAAGATATTTTAACATTTAAGCATACATGAACCCTTCCCAAGTATTTCAAACACAATATTTTTTTCTTCTTTTTAGTGAGTGCATTTTATGCTCCATCTCACTCTCTTTTGAACGAGTGCGTTTTACGCTCCATCTCGCTTTCTCTCGCACGAGTGCATTTTATGCTCTATCTCGTGCTTGTGTTTTTGGGTGAGTGCGTTTTACGCTCTATCTCAACCCACCACATGATCCACTTTTTTTCACTCGAGAAGGTTTAAAATTTCAAAAACACTCCAATATTTCTCCCAAACTTATATTAATGCCTAAACTTCGCTTCAAACAATGCTTAAATAAGATTTATAAAGTTTCAATGATATCTCCCACAAGCATTTAAGTAATATTTTTTAAGCTCCCTAACTAGCTAACCAAATGGATATGTGCATATAAGTGCCAAAAGGTCACAAATAGTGTTAAACCAACTAATAAGTGAAAATGTAAACTAAGCATGCTTCTTAATTTCCCAAGAGTTAGACATTAAACTCATTTTTTTCCTTTTATCATCGGCCATAATCAAATACAATCAAGACATTGCTCATCTATGCTAAAACATACTATCTAAAATGCAATTCTAACAAATCATATACCAAATAAACAAACTAAAATAAGGACAAACACCCCCAAACTTAAGCTAGACATTGTCCTCAATGGCTAAAATAGAAAAAGTAAAGCAGATGACTTCCTTGAAAATATAGCAATCTTCCTCCTTGTCTGCTAAGTCTGAATAATAGTCTAGGCACATTGGAATGAATAAGGCATTGCACTTGACTTGGACTTGAATAACCTATAAACACCATAGAAGTAAGTTTATTACATCCTAATAAATGTAAGTTTATTAACTACTATGAAACCTAATAAAATAAATAAAAATACTAAAAATTAAACTTGGGTTGCCTCCCAATAAGAGCTTGGTTTAGAGTCGTCAACTTGACTTCTTCAATTCTCTATCCAATTCCCCTTCGAAAATTGAGAAACCCTCTATCCATTAGTAGCAATGTAACTTTTAGGGGCTTTACTTCTGCAAGGGTCATTGTTGCAAATTCATTTAGCTTGGTCTTCTTAGATAAAATCTCCTCTATAAACTCCAAGTAGCTAGGCATTTCCTCCGTTGTGTTTGTGGATGGATAAGTAAAATTAAGCTTCTCAAACATAATTGAATCTTCAACTATCTCCTCATTAACCCCTATTTCATCCCACCATGGCTCCAAATTTATGTTAGCTCTATTGTCACATAGAGCTTTGCCGACAACATGCTACCAATTGGGCACGGGATTGCAAATCTGCCCGAATCCTTGAGCTTTGGTGGAGAAGGTACATGGGGCACTATCAAAATCAGCTCATCAGCGTTGGAACTCAAGGCTGGATCTTCCCCGACCTTCTTTTCTTGCTCCCCACTTGTCTCCTCCATATCATAATCCTCATCAATTAGGACGTCCGGTTGCAGCTTTGGTTTCACATCGGTAGAAACCTCCATATCCGAATTTTTAACAATTAGCTCGGGCACTCTATCAGTTTCAAAAACCAAGTCACTTGACAATTCACCTTTATGGCGATTGTTAATGACATTTGCAATCTGTTCCACTTGATTCGCAAGATTCCGAGTTGAAATCTCCTGAATTTTCCTCCTCTCCTCATTCAAAGCTATGAGCTTGGACAGAAGTTCCACCAAGTCAGACTCCCTTTCCTGTTGAGGAGTATCTTGATCCTGAAATTCAGAAGTGTATGATTGGCATGAGGCAAAGGTTTGAACTTGAATACCGCCGCTCCATGAAAAATCCGGATAATACCCCAAATCATGATGATAATTATTGGGATAGGCATAATTGTTAGGGTAATCACCGAAGTTGCCACCATACTCTGTCGACTCGAAATTAATGGTGCAATGATGACTCGGATGGTTTTCAGCACAAATTTCACAAATCACCACTACACTTTGAATAGATTTAGCCACTAAAGCGTCAACCTTCTCTATAAGTGTCTCAAGTTGTGCGACTATTACCGAAAATACACCGAGTCCATAAATTCCTACTTCCATTGGCTGAGTCATTCTCGTGTAAGGCCATTGATAATTATAGTTGGCCATGATGTACCTCGTTAAGCAAAAAAAATTAAAAAAAAATTAAAAACGTTTAAATAAACTAAATTGATAAAAACTAATAACGAAATAATTATTAGAACCGTTCCCTGGCAACGGCGCCAAAAACTTGTTGTCTAATTTATATAATGACAAATTCGCGCAAGTATACACGGTCAATCAAGTAATATAGAAGTAAATACGAGTGTCGAACCCACAAAGAACAGTTACCAATAATTACTCTAATTACCAAATTTTACCAATTTAAATCCACTTAAATAGTCACCTCAATTAATTTGTAAAATTGATTTGATTAAAAATAAATACTAGATTAACTAACAATTATTGATCACCAGAAGATTAAGACATAAGAATACAATTTTTTCAATTGCTCTACAATAATCGCCTTATTTTATTCCCACTTAATTAATTCAATGAGTTGCCAACTAGGATTGCCTATCAATTTATTAACATATTTCAATAATTAATAAAAAGACCTATTTAAGTTATTTTGCTATTTTCATGCAAGACACTTAAAATAGATTTATTAAGCACAAACTCCTAACAAAGTCACACATGGCATATAAGTACTTTCGTCTCATACACTATCATGTTATCCTTAATAAGAATCAACAAATTTATGCGTTATTATATTTAGACCTAATCTAAGATTTCCTCTTTCAATTCCATCAAAGATTTCAGATTAATTGTTGGCCAAACAATTATTTAATTAAGCACAAAATATAATAATCAACTCAATAAGATCAATCAAGTGGAAATAATAATAATTGAATTATTGCATTGCAAAAGGTTCCATTATATCCCTAATAGAAAATTAGTTCATCATCATGATAGAAACAAAAAGATTAAAATTAAATAATATCTCAAGTACAAATAATGAAATTAAGAGAAGAAGAAAAACTCTATCGAGGAACTCTAATCTCTGTAGCTTCAATCTCCGTCTTGTCGTGCTCTCCAAATAAATCTCCAAGTTCCAATAGAAGTGTCTCTCAATGAATTGCAGTCAAAAGTCTCTCAAATCCAAGTTATAATCAAGTATTTATAACTCTTAACAAATTAGATATCTAAAAATCATATTCACACTCAACTTGGACGTCATAACACCCAAATAAACTCTCCCCCCCCGACGTCCGGCGTGCCCCGCGCTACTATAGCAGAAATTCTGATGGTCCGACGCGCCCCACGCCGGTAACATACCAAAATTGGCGCACCCCGCGCCAGAAGATTTTCTGCTGCGACATCCTTTGGTAAAATGACCATAACTTTTGATTCGAGAAGAGTTACAGGACGTGTGACCTATCAAAACGAAGCTCTCGACGAGATCTACAACTTTCATTCTGTAAGAATTGAGAGATTCGAGCTGGATCAAGGTCGAAATTGGGCTCTAAGTGGCTGCTATGAAAATTCAAACAAAAAACTCCAAGCTTTGATATCTTTTCGATTCCAATTGTCCATTCTTGCCCCTCCTTAGCCTTTCCTACAAAATAAACATAAATATATCAAAAGTAACATGAAAATACTAAAGAATAAACAATATTTCAAGATAAAGAATACCAGATTCGTAGGTATTAAACCCACTCATCACACATCCATTTGAAGTTATACCAACTGCGACCCTGTTTTATTAGCCCAAACTAAAATCCACCTTTAAAACCAAGTCAAAAAGTTGTTTTCCAAAAAATTTTACTTAAATTACACCAATTTCTAAATAATCTAAAAAAATAATTATTTTTGGCAAAAGTTCCGATTGTCGATAGATGACGACTTTGTTGGGGAACTTTAAATAAGAGGGCTTAAGCCGCACTATTTCCTATGATCTTTTCTTGGTTTTGAATAACACAATAATGTCATTTTCATGACTAACACTAGGTAATAACGTCATTTCTCTTTACAATTTCAAACTTCAACATCCTGCCAAGATGTTCTATCAGGAATTCAGTTGCCCTTTCCCCTAAATTACCTTGTTCTCTCAAGGTAAAAATATTGTCAGCAAATTTATATGCTATCACCAATTTTCTCATTTCAATTATTGTCATTTCACTACGACTATGCAAATTCCCACACTCGTAACCATATTTAATTCTTATGGTCCCATATTGATATTTATCTGAAATCATCGTTACAGACAGATTCTACCCTTATAGGCATTTTCTTAACTCTCCTTAAAGTTTATCCCGCCAATTCAACTACTGCATTTCAACCTAAATAGTCCATGTTGACTACTTATCTCGTCCCACAATCAAACTCAAAATCTCCAAGTAATTTCTAAATCTCTATTAGTTATAATAGAATCCGACAACCCAAATGATATTAGAAATCCTTGATATAGAATCTCTTGTCCTCTTTAGTCCACATGTACATTATACGTACAACCCAGGTTTTATTGAAAACTTTGTTAGCCCACCATAACGTATTTCTTATATGTACGTTCTATCTTTCCACAAATCATATCAAGCCTCGTGTTTCTAATTAACGGAATCTTGTTCTTTCAACAATTCTCTATGTTCATTTCTTAACCAATACTTTAATCAGGCTTTCTACTATTTTCACTCTTTCCACATAGACGTTGCACCAACTATTATTCTTAGTCCTTTCCACTGATAACATTAGGTTATATGCATGTCTCCACAATTTCAAAGCGATAAATGTATCGTCATGATCCATCACATCAGTATTAGTTGCTTCAACTTCACCACGACCTTATAATTAAATCTATTCTCTCAAATTCCTTCCACATTCTACACTTATCATACACCCTACTACTCAGTATAACTTAGATAACATTTTTATCATCTAGGTTATATTCTACAGTCCGGCCCACAATCAAATCCCTCAAGATTCATAACATCATAAGGTTAACTGTTGAAAATTTAACCTTACCCTTAGTTAAATTTGTAGTTTAATCCCAATTACTCATTGATAACTTAAATAACTCAAATAAGAATGTTACTATCCAAGTCATGTCCCTACATTTCTTCTTATAACCTTATAACTTATCTTAGGTCCCACTTGAATCTATTATCTTAGATTCTCCAACAAAATCCACACTTCTAACACATTCCATCAATTAGCATAACTTTGATAATATTTTACTATTTAAGTTAAGCTCCCTTGTTTCACAGTCAAATCCTTTTATGATTCCACAAAACAATAGGTCAACTATTTTCGGTTCAAGGCCCTCACATAACTCCGTTTCGACATTATTGAGTCCCACCTTACCCGATACTCACTCTTGGTGAGCCCACAACACTACTCAGTAATCAATCTTACTAAGTCCACAATTTTATTCTACTCTCAAATCACATGAATCTTTGATTAAATTACAATTCAGTTCTAGATTCTAGAATTTTCACTTTTCCTCAAAATTCATCCAAATTCTCATCTCGATTCAAAATCTTATGGAACTAAATCTCTAGTTTAATTAAATTCCACCAATCTAATAATCTCCATAAATATATGGCCTTATGTGTGTACAACAAATTATATATTTATTCAAAAGGTAGACAACTCTTGTCAATTATATCAACTATGTAACTACTTTTCAATTTGGCCTCTTAGATTATAATGGTCAAGTGTGTGCACATCCAAACTAAAATAATCTAAGTTAAGTCATTACTAGCATTTCCATATAAGTGAAGAAAAAAATATGGTCATTGTGTGTGCACAACAAAATATGTATTGTTCAATTCCTTATAAACATCTAATGTAATAAAGCCAACATCTCAAACACTTAATATAAGCCTTGTGTGTGCACAACAAACTATATTAAATATTTGATACTTTATTGTTTTATCATGCTAGAAGGCTATGTCCAACATTTTAAATGTTTTTGAACGTAATCAAATTAATATTTTTCTTTGAGTGATTTGTTATTAATTGTCTCATCTTGTTTAGAGCGCATGCAAATATATATATATATATATATAAAATACGCATCATATTAAAATACATCACCCAGTATAATAATATATTATTATATAATTAGCATGCACATATAGAATACAATATTATACTTGGGATGATTATAAACTTAATTCTAGTTTGGTTCGCTCGAGCCATTTAGTAAACCAAAAGGTCAAACCTAGGGTGCAAGAATAAATTTGAATATAACTATTACATTCAATCGGGGCTCCAATACAAATGGGTCTTCAATGCTCCTACTCTTCAGCTCCAATTTCTTGAGTAATTCTACAAAATTCTATTGCAAACTATTTTTAATAAAACAGAAACCTTGATTAACAGTCAAGGAGAAGTACATAGGAGGGAGATAGAATTTACATCAAAAAATTAGATAAGCGAGGTACGCGGACTCCATTTATAAAAACACATTCATTCAAGCATCTATCAAAATTAAATCCAATCACATTGGTCAATGGTCCATAATTATCCCCTTTATTATCATACATGTCATCACATGTATCATAAAACATTCATCTCATGAAAATAAAACATTCAATATATATATATTGATATTATTTAATGGGTAATATTATTTAGTATAAAATCCAATTTCAACTCCAATTAGTTATCATGAAATCCAATTCGAACTCCAATTAGTTATCATGGAATCCAATTCCAATTAAAAAAAACTTCTTTATTTTAATCCTATTCCAAATCAAAATAATTTTTTATCTTATTTTTTAAAAACTGCACAAAATTAGAAAAATTAGAATTTTCTGCTGGACCGGCGCGCCCTGCGCCACCCGAATGTTTAAATCGGCATGCCCCACACCACCTTGGCAGACTCCCGATGCGCCCCGCGCCACGACAAAATTCTAGTTTTTCAGGTTTTGTGCAAATCACGATTTTTAATTTTATACAAAAAATTATGCCCAATAAATTATTCTAAACACATATCAACATATATATCGAATCAAAACAATTAATAATTCATGCAAGGATGACTCTGATACCACTGTTGGTTTGCAGAAACAAGAACATACATACAATCATATTGTAAAACAGCGGAAACATGTCATAAATCGAATTTAAAATTTTTCTGCAATCCCAAGAATCACTTTATGCAATATTATTAATTGAGGAAGGATAAAAGATATACCTTATGAAGATGATCAACTCCTTGACGTGATCTTCAAGTTCCAATCATTTGTTCCTTCACGCTCTTCCAAATCCACGGATCAAACGCAAGCTACTCAATGTGTGCAGCTCTCTAAAGGTGATCCACGAAGAGAATACTAATTGAAGAAGCAAATTTAGGTTTCAATAAATCTTGGGTGGCTAGCCCTAATTCTCTCTCTCTCCCCCCTAACTCCTTTGGCGTAGAGAATTATAGAAATCCAATGAAAATTAATAATTGTCTAACAATTGAGTGTGTAATCTCAATCTATCATAATGTTTCTCCTTATATAGACTCCACATCCTAAACCCTTTAGGACTTGAGGTTTTAATTTAATTCCGAATCTAATTAGGAACTAAATTATTTAACAACAACAATAACAACAACAACAATAATAATAATAATAATAATAATAATAATAATAATAATAAGACTTCACTTATTAATTTATAATTTAGTATTTCTCCAAATATTTAATTATAAATATTAAGCTATTTAATTTATTACTCTAATAAATTAAATATACTTAATTTGTTATTATCAAGACAATATATTTATTATAATAATAATAATAATAATAAGACTACTCTTATTAATTTATAATTTAGTATTTGATGAGTGGATTTTATACGTACGAATTAGATATCTTTTGAACCCAATTCTTTGCTATCCTTAGGTATTTTTAGTGTCTATTTACTTGTTTTATGCTTTTGTTGTGTAGGGAGCAGCCTTGAATGACCGTGGCGGTAATTTACAATTCCAGGGGCAAAGTGGTAATTCCTGCAGGAATGAGGGTCTCGCCGCGGCGAGCTCCCCAGGCTAAATTTCTCGCTGGGGCGAGCCCCCAGGCTTAATTTCTCGCCGGGGCAAGCTCCCCAGGCCATTTTTTCTCGTCGGGGCGAGCCCGTCGTTTTCCAGGTGCGGCTGGCTTTGTCTTGTTCTGCAGAAGTGGCGCACCATGGGAGGATTTTCAGGAACGGTAACATGAGGAGAGAGAAAGAAATTATCAGGCATCCAGGGAGTTATTGTGCTAATATTGGGCATCATTCCACATTATTGAAGATACCATTGTACATCATTCAAAAACCCTAGTTTCTAGACGCGAGAAAGGAAGGAACAAGAAGGATTCAATCTGCAATTCATCAACTCAAGGAGGATAGGAACACGAAATAGGAAGACAAGAGCTGAAAAAGAGGAACTACACCACACCAATTCGGGAATCTCATCACAAAAGGGGTGTTTCTTCATATGTTTTAGTTCTTCATTCTTATTTTGTAATTCCAAACCATGTACTATAATCAGATTATGATGATATTGAAATTGAATATGAGCTAAACTTTTCATTCTAAGATTGCAATGGAACCTAACTTGTAGTTTAAATTGAATACTCTCTCTTTGAATGGTAGTTAGTCATTACATGAATTGGAGTTCATAACCTTTGCTTAAGGATTAATTGCTTGGCCCGTTATTACCTTGGTAACTTATATGGAATTGAGAGAGGAAGTGTAAGTTGAGACCTAGTTATGAACTCATGTGAAAGTTGGATATTCTTTATGGATAATGTATGAGATTATGTGATGTGAGTCTTACATATTATTCTTGAGGGTTGATAATTTGATTGTATTTAGGATAGACATATACCTAAATACCACATGTATCCAATTGAGAATCCTTGCTTAATGATTTCTATTGTGAAAGTTGGTAATTGATAGAATGGTTAATGGAATTTTACGTGACATGTGTCTTATTGATTGTTCTTGATATGAGGTTCTTGCTAGTGTGTAGAATAGAAATATATCTATACACCACAATAGGAAATACGTATTCGACCATCGAGAGAGGCTTATATATACTTGTGATTTCTCGGATAACAATTCTTATGTTCTAATTTACCAAATAAGAGAGAGTATGATATTTAAATGAAGAGTTGGGGGAAATTGTAATCTTAGACCTTTTTATCTTGAATTTTATCCGTGTTAATTAAACCTTGTTTTCTAAATTGTCTTTATTTAGTCTTAATCAACAACAAAAACAAATCATATTGTCATTGTTTAAAGTAGATTAATTTTTCGTGCAATTGATATTTGGTAATTATTTAACATAATTCCTCGTGGGTTCGACACTCTACTTATCTTATATTACTTGTGGGCCGCGTATACTTGCGCGTGTTTGATTGATTGCGAAATCAAGCCATCAATAAATATTAGTATTTCTCAAATACTAAATTATTATTACTAAGCCAATTACTTCTAAAATAATATTTCTCTTTTTGCGGTGTGACCCTTTAGGTTCAATATTATGTCGGTAATAGAATAAATAAATTAGGACCATTCTAATATTATTTATAATGAATTAAATTCCTTTAATTCATTTATAAATAAATAATATTTATTCTACATCATCATGGACACCTTACATCAGTGTATCATGACTATGCGTATAATATGAAATCAACGTTTAATCACATAGAACCTATTCAGTAATAGTTGCCGTATAATATGAAATCAACGTTTAATCACATAGGATTGAGCCAACATACTCGATCTGCTCACATATATACTACTTTTAGTGGTTCACTGCACAAGATTCACTACAAGAAAAATGTCTATTTTCGAAGAAATATTCCGTCAGAATTAAGCTTATTTCGTCGGAAATAGCTTATTTCCGACAAAATATTCTATCGAAAATTCTGTCGAAAATACTTTCCTCGAAAATAAGTTCGTCGAAAATTTCGTCGGAGATAGTTATGCCCAACGAAATTATTCCATAAATGTATACAATTTGAAACAATCCACAAATTGGTAACCAATCCACTATATACAATTAATTTGAATTATATCAATGAAAGAATTCATATATATTATGAGAGTAGAATTGTATTCATTATAGGAAGGGAAAATAGATGCATTGGAAATATCATTCCCCTTTATGGGTCAGGTATTCATTATGAGCTGGAAGTATCATCTTACTGTATATTTAAATTACACATAATTGTTATGTAATATTTACAATTTTAAAACAAGTATATTTTAGGGTGTATTTTTACTTTACATATTCTTTAAACTAGTCTAATACCCGTGCACGACACGAGTTATTTTAATATTCATATTTTTTCTTTAGAAAATTATTCATTCATATAATTATAAACATATGATGATAGTGAGATTACTTATTATATCATATATTAACTTTTATTTAAACTTATTCATTAAGATAATTAGGAATTAGTTATAAAATTCAACAATGACAACAATTTGTTTGAATTCTTGAAAAATTTAAGTTACCTTGATTTCAAAGAGATTAGAGTATTTTTTAAGATACATAATTAATTAATAATATTTATGTGATTATAAATGCAACTCGATTCAACACAACAACTCAGTTATAGTTATGCCAACACAAACTAATACCCACAAATGCACGTAATTCAATTTTAATTGTATAAATCAAAAATAATACGTACGAAACATATAATGTAAGTAATATAACTTACCTCTAGCATTACAACATCTCGGCTCGACTTTCAATTTCTGAATTAAGTTAAATCGGCTCCTTCTGATCTAAAACTCTAATTCAAAGTTTACAACTATATTTTAGTAATATATTAAAACACTACATTATACTACAAAAGTATAATCACTTTCTCAGCCAATTCTAAACCCTCATGTAAAAATACCATTACACCTATTGACTAGTCAATCACACGATTTACAATGTCGTGTCTCCTCATGAGTCCACTAACCCTTCCAAACTCGTTAGAACATTATCATAGAATTTTTGACCAAGTTTTATAATTTTCGGATAATTCTTCAATTTTTTTGTAATTATTGCTATTTATAAAAACTATCGTTTAATAGCTTAAAAATAAAAAGAATACCTTGAGTCACTTTTATACCCTTGTAACATCCTAGATATTTATCTTATATTATTATAAAATTTTCTACCAAGTTTCATAATTTTCTACCATTCACATAATGTTCTGTGAATTTTCACTATTTAAAAACTAACTTTAACTAGCTTAAAAATACGTTGAATACTTCTTCTTTACCAAAATTTACCAAACTTTGTCAGTAATTCCTAAATAATATTGGAAGATTACTGTAAATATTTTGGCTAAAAAATAATTTTCCAATATTTAGTTATAATTTTCTATATTTTTTATGCAAGAAAATTTATAATTAATTCTATATATTTTATGAAGTTACCAAAATAGTGAGACAATTACTAGAGCATCAAGTGGAAGCTCCTCACACCAATTTCAACTCAAAACAATTTTTGAATATTTAATTATAAAGTTCTAAAGTTCTGAAACTTCAAAATTTATAATAATTGTTGTACTTATCTAAAAATTATGAAAAATATGTCCATTCTACATGAAATTTAATTATCTACAATTTTGTAATAAAATTTCTTCATATTCTAGACAGAAATAACCAAAATGAGTTTTGTCGGCAGTGAGATTTCGATCATCTTCTCCAGCGATATGTTGGTTTTTTAGCGACTTTTCTTTGTTTTTCTTGCCAAGATCAATTCTACTACATACTAAGAGTTTAAACATGTAATTTATTTTCAAAACAAATCAAGATTTGACGTCCAAAAAATCATCGAAAGTAGGTACTCCAGCGAACCTTTTTCCCCTTTTTTCTCATTGTTTTTTACCCTTTTTTTGGTTCATATTAATTTTTTTAAAATTTTAAGAATACTTTATATTGTTATCCATTAACTTATATGGTTAATATGTATTAAAACCATCCTTCTTAACTTAATTCCCATGGTCGTCCGCCATGGCCACCTATACTTTGGTCTCACGATTTCTCTTCTTATTTTCTACATAGGCATACCCACAAATTACACACACACACACACACAAATACACACTCTAATAGAGAGAGATGGAGTTACTTACTTTAAACATGGAATTTCCTCCCCCTCATTGCCAAATTTCTCTCTTCCCGTACATGTCTCTCTTCCTCTCTCCGTTTTGTTTTCTTCTTTCTTTTTCTTTCCCTCTTTCTATTTGTCTCTTATACTTAAGGTGGCTAAAAACTTGCCGCCAACAACTTAAAGTATAGCAGCGGCATAAAACGAGGGAATGAGAAAGACTTGGCCAGATATTTTCAATCTAGAAACTTTTTTATTTTTTTCCAAAAATAAAAACCTTCATAAAAATAATATTTTATTATTCTCTTTCAAAACTATTTCAATCGTTATTATAGTTGATTACTACTAAAATTGACGTCATGATTGTCAACATGACATCGGTTTTATCAAATTCATCCCCGAACTCTTAGTTTGACTTTTTTACTTTAAAAGTTATATTTGTTGACTTTGACCATAAAAGTTAACCTTTTCGCCATATTGACTTTATAGTCATTTCTCACCAATTTTGACGTTCTAGACCTAACAACGAAGTTTGTGTCTCAATATTGCATCCCGAACTTAAATTAAGGTTTCAACCCTTAGGACATTTTGGTCATTTCATACCAAAATTTTGACTCGTCATATTCAACCTATTTTCATCACTTCAGATCTACCCACGACGCCCATTCAATTGCTTAGAATTCTGATTCTTCAAAATTATGACAATCGATCGTTCGGGCCTGCACAAATTCTAATTATTGACCGATTTAAGGTTTTCGATTGAAGATTTTGATTCTCTCTACTTACCAATAAGATTAATTGTCACTCATCCTTATTACGCCATGTTTACGTAATGTAGTCGATTTGGGACAAAGATATCACATCCTTCACCCTTAAAGAAATTGCAGTCTCGAAATTAGGACGTACTACACTTAGAGGTCGTTATAGGATACTTTCTCTACATATTGTTCTTTATTGAACACAACATATCCACAATTCACCACTTTACCATGCTACCTTCATTGAAGGTATCTCATCAATTCTCACTTCCACACCCAAATCCTTCTCCCAATAATCATCATTCCTATGATTACTTCACATACTTTAGGTTTATTTGACCATACTCAACTTACGTTATGCCATGTAAGTAAGATTTTCACTTGCTCATGTCAACACAAAACATGTTAATGTCATGCTCGTGACTCATATATGACAATAACATCATTCCTCTTAATACTTTTTGTTAGGACAAATGCATATTTGATTTGATGATGAGATAATGTATATTTGTAATCAGTAATTTTTGTAAAGTCCTTAAAATGAAATTGATGTAAAAGGACTTAGATTAGAAGATCAAACTTGTTAGGTTCATCTATTTCGTTGAGTAAATTGAATGTATAGACTTTAGGAAATAAGATGATTGTAAAGCTGTTTAGACGATCGTAAAGCTTATTGGAGGATCATAGAGCATACTGGTCAAGTTCACAGAGGCTACTCTGAGATCGTAAAGTTTGAATAATCATAGAGTCTGCCAAGAAATCGTAAAGCAAATTGATGATAACAGATGATGAGTGAGTTTCATACCTACGAATCAGATACGTTTGAGCTTAAATTGTTGTGTATTCTTACGTGTTTGTGGTTACTTTTCATGCATTTCTTGTGTTTTTGTAGGTTTTAATGTTTGGGAATTGGATTTGGAGAAATTAGATGGGAGCAGCTTTGGAAGAGAAATTTTGTTGCTGAGGATAGGCAGGGCGCGGCAGTGCCGCTGGTTAGTTCAAATAGGGCACGACAACGCTTGTGTGCAGGAAGGAATACTAAGGCTCTGTCACTTGGGCGCGACAACGCTGCTTTTTAGGCCAAACCTGGTGCGACAACTCCAGGCCAATTTGCTGAAAAATTTGACTTTTTATTATTTTAGTCCAATTTGAATGGGACTTGGTTTGAAATTTCTTAATGAGTTAGGATTTTGTTCAGAGAGTATAAATAAATTATATCAGACCATAAGGATATCTTGCAACTTGGAGGCTAACCCTAGAATTGAAGAAGGATCTTGAACTTGAAGCAAGCAGGTGATCACGAAGGAAGAGCAACTTGGAAGACTAAAGAGAAGATTATATTATTGCGTCAAAACAGTTTTATTTCTCCTCTTAATCTTTTAATTTATAATTTCTGGATGATGTCTAAATTGTAGATGATAATTATTAATTCAATTATGAATTAATTTTCTTTTAAGATTGTACTGGAACTTGATGCGTAATTTCAGTTAGAATACTTCTATGTTAGTTGTTGTTGATTATGCATGGATTGTCTATTATGTTTTGCCCTTAATTGATTAATTACCTAGCCAGTAAGTAATTAGCGTGGTAATCTATATGCAATTGAGAGATGAATTATAGATTTAGACCTGGACATAATAGTATTTGATTGTGATTTCTACTTAAGTTAGGATTCATAATTTGTGTATAGGATAGAGATATACCTATATGCTATATGTAATCTAAAGAGAACCTGCACTTGAAATCCTTTTTAATTGTAATTCACATAGAGATATAGTGAATTAGTTAATTAGGTTGTTCTTCCTAATTATATCTTTCATGGATTTAGGTGGATTTGTTTATAAGTCATCGAGAGGTGTTTATAAATACTGATGAGTTATTGGTTAACAATCCAATGTAATTGACATACCTTAACAAGAAGTGATTTAATTGAAGTGAAACATCAAGAGAAATTATAATCTTAAGCCTTTAACATCTGAATTCAAGTTTTGGTAATTAGTGGTTAGTTAAATTAGTAATTTTACTTTAAAGATTCACAAATTCAAACATTTATTTAATAAAATTGATTTAATACAAAATTGGTAGTTGATAGGATAAATCATAATTCTCTGAGGGAATCATACCTTGCTTGCACTATATTGCATAACTGACCACGTATACTTGCGTATTTTTGCTAGTACAATATTAGGCAAACAAGTTTTTGGCACCGTTGCCAGGGAATTGTGTTTATATCTGTTAAGATTTCAATTAATTTGATCTTAGTTAAACACTTTTATTTTCTGTTTTAGGTACTCTTGATTCGTGTATACAAACTTGATCGAAAGGACAGGAACCGGAGTCGTACGAGAATGAAATTGAAAGAAAGTTTCGACAGTTGCAAAAGTTTTGTCGAGAAACATTAGAACAAGAGAAAATGACCGCAGAGGAACAAAAATCTTTGAGGGATTATGCGATGCCCAAAATCGATGAGATTAAGTCGAGTATTACGAGGCCAACAATCAATGCCAACTCTTTCGAGATTAAACTGGGCACAATTCAAATGATCCAGAACTCGGTACAATTTGGAGGATTGACTAATGACGATCCAAATACTTAGTGAGTTTCCTTGAGATTTGCAATACATTCAAGTACAATGGGGTTACGAAAGATGCAATCAGGCTCCGGTTGTTCCCTTTTACATTGAGAGACAAAGCAAAAAGTTAGCTACATTCACTACCACTGGGATCCATCACGACCTGGGATGATGTGGCCCAAAATTTTTTAGCAAAGTTTTTCCCACCAGTCAAGATTGCAAAGATGAGGAATGATATTACTAAAGTTGCTCAACATGACTCAGAATCAGTGTATGAAGCTTAGGAAAGGTTCACAGAATTATTGAGAAGGAGTCCACATCATGGACTGCCCAAGTGGTTATAAGTACAGACGTTTTATAATAGGCTGTTTAGTAGTATACGGGCGAGCATTGATGCAGCTACTAGGGGAGCACTAATGGCGAATTTTTTTGATGATGCATATAATTTGTTAGAAACGATGGCGGCTAACAATTATTAGTGGCCTACTGTGAGGATGTCATAACCGAAAGCAGCAGGGGTATTAGAGGTAGATGTAGTTACAGACATAACAACACAGATTTCTGCACTAGCGAAGAAAATCGACGCACTTGGGAGCCCAAACATACAACACGTGGCGGTGGTGTGCGAGTTGTCTGCAAAAGCACATCCGAGTGAGCAGTGCGTAATCAATCCTGAGGCAGTGCAGTATGTGAGGAACTATAGCCGACAACAGAATAGTAACCAGAACAGTTATAATCCTGGGTGGAGAAATCATCCTAACTTCTCATGGAGCAACAATTAAAATCAACATTAGGCTCCACAACAAGCATATCCACCCGGATTCTAGAATCAACACCAGCCATCTCCGCAGCCAAAGAAGCAGTCCAACTTGGAGGAAATACTTGCAAAGTTTATGACTCAAGTTGATGTGATCTTCAAAAGTCAGGTAACATCTATTCATAACTTGGAGAACCAAATAGGACAAATGGCTAGCTTGATGAATAGTAGACCGTAGGGTGCTTTGTCAAGTAATACAGAGGTCAATCCGAAGAACGACGAGGAAGAGCAGTGCAAGGCAGTTACACTTCGGAGTGGAAAGGAGTTAGACGAGCCGAATGTAGGCAATCCAAAGACAGTGGTGAGTGACAAGGAAAAACCTGATAAGAATAAGGGTGAAGAGAAGAAGAAAATAGATGAAAAACCAGTTGTGAGCGCAAAAGGAGAAAAATAGTCACCAATTATGCCAGCAGTACAATTCCACAACGGTTCCAAAAGCAGAAACTAGACAAGCAATTTTTCAAATTCCTAGAGGTGTTCAAGAAGTTACAGATAAATATCCCATTCGTAGACATTTTGGAATAGATGCCTAGTTATGAAAAATTCATGAAGGACATTTTATCCAGGAAAAAGAAGCTAAGTGAGTTTGAGACAGTGGTCCTAACCGAGGAGTGCAGTGCGATATTGTAAAAGAAGTTACCACCCAAGCTCAAGGATCCGGGTAGCTTTACTATTCCATGCACTATTGGGAGCTAATTTTTTAGCCGTTGCTTATACAATTTGGGGGCAAGTATAAACTTGATGCCACTATCAGTCTACCAACAACTTAGATTAAAAGAGGCAATGCCTACTAATGTGACATTGCAGCTAGCAGAGATCGTTGACTTATCCGAGGGACATTGTGGAGGATGAATGGAAAAGAGTTGACTATGGATACTGATGAGCAGACGAAAGCAAAAAGTGCAAAGGATGATGAGAAAGAAATTGGGGATTCAAAAAATAAGACTAAGGAGAAAGTTGTGGAAAGTCAGAAAGAGGACAAACAGAATGCAGTTATACCACCTGTGCCATTTCCGCAACGGTTTCAAAAGTAGAAGCTAGACAAACAGTTTTTCAAGTTTCTAGAGGTGTTTAAGAAATTGCAGATCAATATTCCGTTTGCCGAAGCACTAGAGCAGATGTCGAGCTACGTGAAATTTATGAAAGATATATTATCCAAGAAATGAAGGCGATGCGAGTTTAAAACTGTGGCGTTAACGGAAGAGTGTAGTGCAATTCTCTAAAAAAAGCTTCCACCAAAGTTGAAGGATCTGAGGAGTTTTACAATCCCTTGTTCAATCAGAAATCAATTTGTTGGGAGAGCTTTGTGCGATTTGGGAGCAAGCATAAATCTAATGCCACTTTTCATATACAAGAAGCCGGGTTTAAAGGAAGCAAAGCCGACAAATGTCACCTTATAGCTTGCAGATAGATCGATCACGTATCCGATGGGTATAGTGGAGGATGTATTGGTGAAGGTCGACAAATTAATTTTTTCGGCAGATTTTTTGGTTTTAAATTTTGAGGAGGATCGGGAGATTCCAATTATCTTAAGAAGACCATTTCTGGCCACCGGAAGAGCTTTAATTGACATGCAGAATGGTGAATTAACTATGAGAGTGAACGATCAAGAGGCGAAGATCTAGATGTTCAAAGCGATCAAATTCCCAAACGACGTTGATGATTATTGTTTGATCACGAAAGGCAATGATTTAGTTCATGTAGATTTTTGGGATAGTGTTGGTTTAAAAACTTTGATTGGTGATGAAATTCAAAGTAAAAAACAAACAGTTTGTTGGAAAGGGCAAATGGTAAAACACTACTAGGGGTGTGCAGTTGGGAGCAAGAGCATCCACAATATCCCAACAGAGCCCGATTAAGATGAAACAGGGAGCAGTCAGGTTGAGGACGTTAAACTAAGCGCTAACTGGGAAGCAACCCAGAATTTCGATTTATTCCTTTTACTTTTAGTTCATTTAGTTATTTAATATTTGTTTTGTCTTAGCTTAGGATTTTGTATTCAGTTATTATGCCTTTGCGCTTTAAAATTAATCAGTGGGTTCGATTGGTTGCAGGAAGGAAGCATGAAAAGCCTTAAAAAAATTTCTAAGTCAGGATTGATCTTGGAGCGCCTAGGCGCCCAAATCCTTCACCTTTCAAGCGCCTAGGCGCCCAAAATCAGAAGGCTCAAGAGGTTTCAAGTGCCTAGGTGCCCAAATTCTTCACCATTCAAGCGCCTAAGTGCTCTAGCATCCTTGAACATTTTGACTTCAAGAGCCTAAGCGCCCAAGTCAAGGTTAATTTAAGCGCCTAGGCGCTCCATATGTGTTTTTTAAAAAAAAATAAAGGGAAGCTAGGCATCTTAAATCAAGTCCAATTCCTTTCAAGCCCTAGCAACCTCAATCGACCAATAACTCTTTCAACTCTCCTAATCCCACTCTAATTCATCTTCTCCAAACCACAACCAACAAGGAATCAAGCACAATCCAATCTCCCCATCTCCAACTTGGATTTCTATTACTACAATCCAAAGCAAGGTTTAAGTATTTGATGTTCCATCTCCTAATTGCATTAGATGTCAACCAATTGGCTTGGGACCTCATCTCTTACAATAGATTCAAGTAAGTCTTGCAAAGCATAGCTTCAATTAGTTGGAATTGCTTCTGTGGAGTTGGATTAGTAATTAATTTGTAGAATTTTAATTTCTTTTACTTGGTTGCCCAATTGAGTTTGTGTTGGCTCAATTAGGTTTGGGTGTTCTAAATTATTGTTCAAAGTGAATTGGAGAATCATTGGGGATTAAAAAGCTACAGGATTTGGGTTGAACCAAGTTTGGGGGAGGTTTACAAAAGGCACTCTTTGACTGTGCACTTCAACTGTTTGATAAATTACCACAAAGAAGTTCTTTACATATTTGGCTATTTTTTTCCTGAATTTGGGTCAATTATTTGAAAGAGATAGTCCAAAGATGGCATCTAAAAGGCAATGGGGGGAGAGTTCGGGGGTTTCACCCAAGTTTGATAAGAAGAGGTTTTCAAGTGCACAAGCATCTGAACGATATCATAAATGGTTGTCCGGAAAAACTCTAATACCCTAGCGGGGCTTGTTACCACATGAAACACAAGATGGTGAGATCGCCCACATGATTAGAAGCCGAAATTGGATGCATTTTACTGCTCAACCCGAGCCCGCTGCAATTAAAATTGTCAAAGAATTTTATGCTAATGCAAAAGATGCCCAAGGTAACTTTGTCATGGTATAAGGCAAATTGGTGATCGTCGATAGGAAGGCAATTAATGCTTACTACAGGTTGCAGAAAATCCATGGCAATAGGTATATAGAATACTTGAACCAAGACTTGGACGATAGTGAGGTTGTTGAGGCTTTTTGTGAACCGAAGACAGAATGAAAACTCACGGAAAGGCTATAAAGCTTAGCCGGTATGAAAAAGCGTGGCATGCATTTATTTGTGATAAATTGATGCCGTGTAGGCACATGAGTGATGTCACAAGTTAGCGTGCAACTTTACTATTTTGCATTGCAAAAGCGAAAACAGTATATGGGGGAAGGTTATACATGAATCAATAGCGAGAGCTATTGATGGGGGTACTTCAGGTGGGCTGCCTCACCCTTCATTGATCACAACACTGTATCCGTAAGCTAGAGTCTAATGGGATAAGGAGGAAGCTTTACAGGCTCCGTTGGCACCGATCGATCATTCAATGATTGCGAGATACAAGATATGGGGTGGAGGCGAATCTCACCCACAGGGATTGGGATTTATCATCGTTCCCCCTGAACCTGTTGAGCAACCTATTGAGCAACCGCTGAGCCAGAGGTTCCTATGCCATCACCCAATTTGGTAGAAGAGTTACGTCGAGATTTAAGGCATCATACAAGGCAGATCGATGTGGTGGCGACTCAAATACAGCAAGGGTTTCAAAAGATGGATCGCCAACATCATCGTCTAGCCTAACACCAATCAGAGGTATATTCATACAATATCAATTGCAATACAGCGTTGGCGGATATGTTTGCCCGAATGAACCCAACATCAGCTCCTTTTTAATTTCCACCATCACTAGCTCTGTCAGTTTACCCACCTCAGACTTAGACCCTGATGCGGACGAGGAGGAGGACGAGGAATATGTTGATGGCGAGGAGTAAGACGTCTATCAGGGAAGTCCTCAGTTCTTAAATTCTCAATGTTTTACACAATGAAGACATTGTGCCATTTAAGTTTGGGGGTGTGGGTGTGTTATGTTTAATAGTACTATTATGTGCATATAGAATAGGCTCATGCATGCATTCTAAAATCATGTTTAATTATGTTTCATTGAATTATGTTAGGTTGTTAGTCTGTAGTTTGCATTTTATCTGTTTAGGTTGTGTTATGCATGTAGTTTTATGAATTAAGTAGTGAATTGATATAGTTGTCTAACTCGGCCAATGATAAGACTAGAATGATGATTTTAACTGGAGTAGAATTGAAAACTAGTGCTGGCTTTGACTGTGATGTTAGTTTGAATTTGTCTGAAACTCATGTTAACTTGAACTGTTTTGGTCAATTTAATTCAAACAATTTAATTCAAATTGTTGCATAATTTGCTTCTGGTTGGAAAATTTTGGTTAGAACTTGATAAAATCGATGAAATGTCAGTAAAGGAAAAAGTAAGCAGGAGTCTAAGGTTGGGGGGATCTTGGGGTTTATATATATATATATCAATGAAGAAAATAGAAAATTAGAAAAATATAATATAAATATGCTAACTTGACTAGTCTAGTTTTGTGGCCTCTGTTACTCGGGTTATTAGATCGGTAGGGGTGTCTTAACACCTAGTGCTCTAAAGCCAACTGGTTTGGGAGTCACTGGTCGAAAGCTCGTTACAAGGGTAGCTTTGAAAAACCTAAGAAAACTAGACATTGTACAAGTCGAGTTTAAAAACGAGATGGAACATAAGACACACTCGTGCAATAATAAGATATATATATATATATATATATATGATATTAGGAAGAAAAACTCGTTAGGGACCCCTAGGCTTAGTGATTGCTTGATTGAGCCGAATTGGTTGTATTCATAGGTTGGATTGAGTGAAAACTGAAAGTTTCCTTCTAAGAAGTCAATTATGTGATTGATTTTGAGTTGTGATTGGGTAAAATAGTTGATGAACACACACGCACAACATAAGTGATGACAGGTGTAAATTGACTAAATAGTTAAAGTTAGAAGTTTTGCATTGGTTGGATATTCTGTCTAAGTATTGTGTGGTATCTTTGAGGCCTGTGTTGGATACTATATTAGGGTATTGCTTAATTCATAGGCATGTTAGTTAGTTTGCATTTGCATTATTGTATTGCTTGGGGACAAATAATTGTTTAACTTTGGGGTATTTGATGAGTAAGTTTTATACGTACGAATCAAGTATTGTTGAGTTGAATTATTACTATCTTTAAGTGTTTTTAGGAGTATTTTATTTATTTTTGTATTTATTTATTGCAGGATGGAGCAGGAGGGGCATATATATCATTTTGGTGAAGAAAAGAAATAAAAAGCATTAAAAAATTAGCAGAATGACATTTTTGTAATTCCAAGGGCACAGTCAAGCACCTAGGCGCTTGGAATAGTACTAAGTTGAGTGCCTAGACGACCATGTGCGGCCAGACTTGGAAATTTTGCTGTTGGGAAGAATTCTAAGCTAAAAAGGAATCTGAAAGAAGGTTTTCTACTACTAATTGGGGAGGACTCCAGGAGAAAAAAGACGTCACAAGAGAAGTGCAGAGGAAAGAAGAAGCAACAAGGAAGAACAAGAAGGAGAATTGCAGAAATTGAAGATCAAGATAGAGATTGAGTTCAACTTTCATAGTTTATTCTATTCCCTTCTTTTATCTTTAATTTTTGTAATCTTTGGGATGTTTTTATTGATAAATTTGAGGATGTTTTTCCTAAACTCTATAAACTGAATTTTAATTTAAGATTGCAATGGAACTTAGTATGTAGTTTAAACTGATTGCTTCTTAGTTAATTAAAGTTAGTTATTTTTGAATCGTTTATCATATCTTGTGCTTATTGATTAATTATCTGGCCAACAATTATCGTGATAATCTATACAAAATTAGAAGATGGAGTATAGGCTTAGATTTGAATATGATAGCATTTGTTCGTATACTCTGTGTTAAGATTAATATGATTAGCATATATGATAAGAATATACCTATGTGTCTTTTGTAACCATTGAAAGAATTTGAGCTTAAATCCTAATTGACATAATTCACATAAGAATATAGTAAGTTAATTAATTGGGGTGTTCCTTGTAATTCTGTTCCTTAGAGATCGGATTTAGGAGGATTTGTTCACGTGTCTATCGGAAGAAGTGCGTGGATATTATGAAAAATTCTTGGTTAACGATTCATGCTAATTAATTAATTAAATAGGAAGTGTATTGGTTTAAATGAAACACCAAGGGAAGTTGTAATCTTAAGTTGTCAAATTTGCAGTTATTCTCGCGGTCAATTATTTCAGTAGTTAATTTTAATTTGCAATTATCATTCATAGTTTAAATAAGATTAATTTATTTGAAAGTTGGTAATTGATAAATATTAACATATTTTCTCGTGGGAATGATATCCTTGCTCGCTGAATATTACAAATGAACGCGTATACTTGCGCGTTAAATTGCTAGTAGGAAAATTAGGCAACATTACCAAACTGATATATTGCGCTACAACCTTAACAATTGATGTTTCCCTATTTAACTTAGTCTATACTACTATGCTACTACTTCTTTTCATTGTGTTGTTTGTTTATAAAATATTTTTCACCACAACTCTGTTTTATAAGAAAGAAAAACCTCATGATATACAGTCACAAGAAGTCTTTAAGGTTTTGAAGACATACATTACTGCAATTGTCTTCATGTGTCAAAACTTTCACTACATAATAGCTTTTCCTAGAGTTAAGTCATCAAATATCACACTTTAGATTTATTGGGCATGAATGTCAATCATTTATGTTCTATTTAAACTGATAAGTTTACATAGAGGATCACTTAGTTTCTCCCCTTCTTTTTCCACTATGTTATAAAATAGAAAAAGAAAACTAAACACATCAGTATACAACTGACACAGCTATTCACATTACTGACCCAGTTCTTCAAATATGAATGTTGAAATTTAAGTGTTTTTAAGGTCCGAATCATGTATAAGATGCATAAACAAAGATGGATTTGGGAATGAGACATATTGCCAGATGACTAAACTTTAATTAACAAAGTAAAATTTATCAAGAGGTGAAGAACATTTCAGTCTCCTCTAAGAATTATTTCATCATCATCAAACAAAATACTTATTAACTAATAAGGTCTACACCAGAAAATCAATCAGATACCAATGGAGAAATTTCCTCTAGAACCTCCACCAAATTAATATATCAACTCCATCATGAATTTACCATAAAACTGAAAGAAATACAAAATTACTTGGAGATAGGAGGAGGAATCAATCAATCAATCAACAGGGAATCTTCTTAGTGAACCACTTTATGACGGAAAAGGGAGCCTTGATCAAAGCAAGTGCTAGCTCTACAATCACAGTCACGCACAAACAACATGGACAACCTAAAACCTAATTTTTTAATGAGTCAACTAATCAATTTCTACCAAAAACCTAATTTTTAGGGGAAATTCAAAAGGAAATTAGTACCTTTAATTGGACAATAAGAGAAGAGGTTGAAGGAGAAGGAGAGCACCACTATGCCGCCACCACTACGTCACCACCACCGCCACCACTAATTTTTTGAAACACATTCTAACTAGTCAATTTCTACTAAAACCCTAATTTTTAGGAAAAATTCAAAAGGAAGAAAATTTTTACCTTCAATTGGACAATAATGGAAGAGGTTAAAGGAGAACAAGAGCACCACTATGTTGCTGCCACTACGCCACTACAACCACTAATTTTTTGGGATAGGGTTAGAGGGAGCGGAGAGAGAGGAGGAAAGAGATATGGGTGTTAGGGTTGTGATCTAAGAGAGGAATAAAGAGGGGTTGGGATGCTTCCGCCGATCTGGGAAAGGAGGTCGTGATCTGAGGAGGCCATTGCTATAAATTTTTTTTTTCTTTCTTTGCTCTACTGATTTGTGAAAAGGGGAAAATAAAATAAGAACAAGGGTCGCGAACTGTATAATTAAAAGGTAGGGTTTTATTTCCAACAAAAGTAATTGTCACAGAAGTTTCCGCCAAGAATAACTCGACTCAGGAAGGCTCGCACCATATTAAGTCTTTATTTACGACAGAAGTAATTACGACGAATTATTTTGTCAGGATTAGGTTATTTTCGACGAAAATAATTCCGTAGGAAATAATTCCATCAGAAATAACTTTTTTTCTTATAATGAACTAGCCTGAGAAGTCTTGCATCAATTCGAGCCTTTAGTTGCAACAGAAGTAATTGCGACGGATTTTTCTGTCGAGATTAAGTTATTTTCGATGGAAACCATTATTTGGGAAATCATTTTGTCGATAATAACTTATTTTCTTATAGTGAAAATTGTGTCCATATCAATTATTTGCTAAGATCATATGGATCAATATCAACTATTTGCTAAGATCATATGGATCACTTCTTATACACCCCCTAGGATATTGTTTTAATTAGATCTCAAATTTAGGATCTTAAATGTTTTCTAAATATGTATGTTGTTATTGCATTCTTTTATGTAGTAATTGTCAAAAATTCACTATGATAACAATCAATATAATAATGACGTATATATTTGAAACACATTTGATCGATATCGAAAAATAAAACCTTATCATTTATACATTTTTCATATAGCTGAATACTATTTGTATTTGATTATTTGCTTCTTGTTTTCAAAGATTTATTTTAGCTTTTAGTTTGGTACTCAAAGTTATATTTGTTGAAAAAAACATCTTTTTAAAGGGTTTTTACGACATGGTGTAATTTATGTGAGATTTTTGGAAAACGACGCCACTTTTTGATGGGGTTTGAAAGATTAATTTTAAATGTGGGCCAATGTGAAAGAGTCACCAATTGCTATGAATATAAATGGATGTACCAACTCATCCGAATTTTTAGGTTTTGAAGATAGATGGCCCAAAATGTGAATCCATTACATTGGTCTGCAATCAAGATTAAAAAAGTCAGGCCTTGCTTAAGTGAGGATAAATTGTTAAGCATCTCTTGACTTTCGTGAAATATGGTTACCGCTTTCCTAATTCTTCTCTCAAGTTTTAAAAAGTTGTCTTAATATGTGTTCTAATTAAGTGTTCCGTACCTAGGTGTCTTATGTCATTCCTGTTGGGATATTTCACATGAATCCTACATCAGATAAATTCAAGAGTGTAGATGGGTTAATAAGTATGGTAGAGTCTCAACCTAATAGGTTAACCTTTTAGGTAAAGAGGTGATCTAACATGCTTATTAGGCCAATCTACATAGGCGTGCACTGCATTGGTATGGTAAATTGATGCGAGATGGATTATGGATCGTTCAATTTCCCTACAAGTGGTATCAAAGCTCATGATTCGATGGGCCCAAGTATCAAGTTGACACTCCATGATGGAGCATTCGCAGGCCACGTGTTACCCAGTCCGCGTTGTGGAGCAAATAGAGTTGAGTCGGGTGGAACACAAGGGGATCACTCACGCGTTTGGCACCATGCAGTGAAGTATGATTTGAGTTGGGTGGAGCAGGCTCAAGATGGCTTTAGAAAAACTGCTCAGGGTGAACGATTCACAAGGAACAAGGTTGAACTCCCACGTTTGCATGCAGCTTAGTGAAGTAGTATTAGAGTCGAGCATAGCTCTTAAAAGACTCAAAGAAGGTGTGCTCAATGATGGCTACTCTAATATGATACTTATGATAGGTATTCAAGTGAAAGGTGGAGATTGTTGGGATATTTCACATGGATTCCACATCGAATAAATTCAAGAGTGTAAATGAGTTAATAAGTATGGTGGAGTCTTAACCTATTAGGTTAACCTTTTAGGTAAGGAGGTGATCCAACATGCTTGTTGAGCCAATCTACACAAGTGTGCACTGTATTGGATGATGAATTGATGTGAGATGGATTCTGGATCGTTCAATTTCCTTACAATTCCATAGTGTGTGCTTGGTATCATGAGTTGTAAGTGAGTTCATTTTATCTTAGTAGGGTTCAATTTTGACTAGGAAGGGACTTTTAGGAAAAGTTGTTTAAAACTTTTTTTTCAAAAAGTTATCCATGAGTTTATATGCAAAGGCTTGTGAGTTTTGTTTTTAAACTCGAGAATGCGTACGTGTTTTCAAAGGTTGGTGAGTTTGGTTTCTAAACTTGAGAATGCGTGCTTTCAAAGATTGGTGAGTTTGGTTTCTAAATTCATGAGTGTGTGTATTCAATTTTTTTGAGTTTGGTTTCTAAACTCTAGTTTGTGTGTTTTAAAAGAAGGGAGTTTAGTTTATAAACTTGTGTTTGTTTCTAAAAGTGGTGAGTTTGGTTTCAAAACTTGTGAATGTTTTCAAAAGAGGATGCGTTTGATTTCTAAACTCTTGAATGCATGTTTTAAAAGGTTGGAGAGTTTGTTTACTAAATTGGGAGTGAATGCTTTCAATGATTGACGAGTTTGGTTTTTAAACTCGTGAGTAGATATTTTCAAAAATTGGTGAATTTGTCATGAATGTGTTTTCAAATATCGGTGAGTTTGGTTTCCAAACTCTTAGCCCATGATTATATATAATTTTATAAGGAAACAATTTTCTTATAAGGGTATCTTACATAATACTAAATTGTTACCATTATTAAAATAAAAGGTATAAATATGCTATATTAACCAACAATTAATATGATTCAATTATTGAATAAGAAAAAAAAATATGTCTAATAATGTAAAAAAAAATTAAAAACGTCAATATTATCATAATTTGGTTCAATCGAGTCGAAAACTAAAATTAGTAATATACTTTGTCGACGCTGGGTTTCTCTTCGTGTGCCCTTTTTAGTCTTTTCCAATTTTAGCCTCTTGATTAAATGATTTTTTGGAAAAGATCGGCATTAATGTCGACGGGATTTTAAAAAGATCGTTTTCTATGATGAGCCAATTAACCAGAGTCGCCAGTTGGTATATTTGAAATGGATGTACCAACTCATCCGAGTTTTTATTTTTTATAAATCGCTGACTCATATGTGACTCCGAATTAATTGGTCTACGAATCGAGATTCATAGAGTTCGGGGGCTTGCTTAAGCGAGGGGAAGGTGTTAGGCACCCCCCGACTTCCGTGAAACACGGTTACCGCAATCTTGATACTTTCCTATCCTTTGATTCATGAAATGTGTATGCGTGTGAGTGTGTGTGTGTGTGTGTGTGTGCTTATGTGAATATTGTGGTGAGGTGAAACATTTGGCTTTTATGAAAAACCGTGTTATATTTCGGAAATGTTTTAGAACGTCGTTTCCGTTAATACGAGAGAGCTCCTTTGTTCGTGCAAAAGGTTGGATTTTATTTGTCAAAAACTATGAGATTTTATTAGGCGTTTGTTTTGGCAAAACAAGAATCTTTTAAACCTTTGTCAAAATAGGAATCGAAATCTATACGTTGCTTTCATAAAATGATGGGCAATTTCTAGGATATCATTAACCCTATGCACCAAGGTTTAATAAAACATTTCGTTCATTCATAAAAGCCATTTTTGGTGATGTTTGAAAATGATTTTCTTTGGCCTTCTCGTTTAATAGGAATCGACATTTATTAACACTTCCGATTTTCTAACCTCGTGATTCTAATAACCTAGCTTGTTTGATTTTAATAACAAAAAACCTTCATCGTTTAATTCTTGAAATCATTTTTGTGACACAAAATCTAATCAAGCATAAACACGCGTCGGGGCTATTCATGGGCATGTGAGCCATCAAAATGTCCCCGAATGCCAACAATCACATATTTCACTACTACGGGGCCTTAAACCCGATTCTCGCCTTGGCGTCGTTTTAAGGCCCGACGGTTACATGTTACAAGAACGAGCACCTTGAATCTATTACATACATCAAAACGTCCATCATCGGATTTGGACCACGGGGTCGCGTTCCTAGGCTCACACCCGATATTGCTACATACCCGCAAAATGAATACTACATAACTAACCAACCCGGATTTATCTAATACCCCATGATATTCGAAAATGACAATCTAAATAAATTACACCCAATGAATCACCATAAACAAGCTAGAAATTTCATCAATTGGATATCCTCGGGTTATTAGGAAGACTTTTGTTCTGATGGAACCCTCACTAATAATCCCTAATCCATGATTGTTCAACAAAATACATGAAAGTTACATCTAATTTACCCAATCAATATGATATGAATTGCTAGAACAAATAGAAATTTTTACCTTGCAATTGATCTCAAATGGATATGAACTTGTGTATTTGAATAGGATAAGGAATGTATTTGATACAATCAAAATCACAAGAATAAAATTCCTCTCTTTTTTCTCTCTTATCTTCCTATTTTTGTTGCAAAATTGGCTATTCTTTCCTCTATTTTCGTGCTTGGCTGCTGCTGAATCCTTTCTTCTTCCAAAAACCTTCAACTTCTTCAACTCCCTGTATGCTGAGCGAAAATGAGCTGAAATAGGCTGGCTGGCCGCCTGCCCTCCACTCACCCCGATTTCGAGTTCCGTGTTTTCAAAAGGCGCACTATTTGGCCGCAGATCAAACCGCGGCTGGACGGTTTGACTTTCTCGTTTTTCGTGCCACGCCTCGATTTTCGTGCCGTAAAGTCGGTTTTCGCTGACAGGCTCGTATTTTGCAGTCTGGGAATTTTCGGGAGACGTGCCACCTCATTCGGGAATGCCTGCTTCGGACGGCTTTATTGTCACGTCAGCCTCGGTCGCCAATCATTGCGGTGGTGTTGGACGTTCGCGCTTGGGCCCACTCCCTCGCTCCCGCAAGCTGGTTCAATTGACGATTTTGCCCTCCTGTCATGGTTAGTACAGGGAATGCAAAAATTGGGTGTCTACAGCTGCCCCTCTTTATCATGTTTATGCAATGTTTAATGAAATGAACAGGATAAAGAATAGACACTCGATGCATGAATGACAGTGCACAAGGATGACAATACATACGTGATGCAACACATATGATTTATGATGCAACGCAAGATGCAACGGATGCAAGACATTCAGAAAAGGGTGTCGATGCGGATGATCGTCTTGTCGGGGCCGGGTATCGTCGCCGGTCACCCACCTCGTAACCCCCGATTATCGTCGCCGATTGGTTATCCTGTCGGAGCCGGTTTTCGTCGTCGGACATCCATCTCGTAATCGCCGGTTATCGTCGCTGGTCGAGTGTCTCGTCGGGGCCGGGTATCGTCGCCGGTCACCCATCTCGTAACCCCCGGTTATCGTCGCCGGTTGGTTATCTTGTCGGAGCCGGTTTTCGTCACCGGACATCCATCTCGTAATCGCCGGTTATCGTCGCCGGTCGATTGTCTCGTCAGGGCCGGGTATCGTCGCCGGTCACCCATCTCGTAACCCCCGGTTATCGTCGCCGGTTGGTTATCTCGTCGGAGCCGGTTTTCGTCGCCGGACATCCATCTCGTAATCGCCGGTTATCGTCGCCGGTCGATTGTCTCGTCGGGGCCGGGTATCGTCGCCGGTCACCCATCTCGTAACCCCCAGTTATCGTCGCCGGTTGGTTATCTTGTCGGAGCCGGTTTTCGTCGCCGGACATCCATCTCGTAATCGCCGGTTATCGTCGCCGGTCGATTGTCTCGTCGGAGCCGGGTATCGTCGCAGGTCACCCATCTCATAACCCCCGGTTATCGTCGCCGGTTGGTTATCTTGTCGGAGCTGGTTTTCGTCGCCGGACATCCATCTCATAATCGCCGGTTATCGTCGCCGGTCGATTGTCTTGTCGGAGCCGGTTATCGTCGCCGGTCACCCTGGTTGAATCGAGAAGTCGTGTTCGACACCCGATTCATCAAAATCTCGTATTTTATTATCACACTATGAGTCAAATGGGCTTTAAGCTTGCAATGGACCAATGGGGGAGCACTAGGCCCAGCCGCAGATGGATCTGCGGCCAAGATCGGGCATAAGTGCCCGCTTCCCAGATCTGTCACTTTCATTCGTACCCCACGCAATTTTCAAACCTTTGCACGCCCTTTTGCCGAGTTTTCCAACCTTTCTGCAAAAACCGCTCCGGTAGGATCGATCTACGCGCTACAGGTAACACTCTGACCGTTCACTTTTCAATTTCGTCAATGTTTTGCTATACATTTGGCTATTAACATGTTAGAGATAGAAATGTATGCTTTACAATGCTATGCTATGTATTATTGTATATATATGCTATATATCAACTGTGTGAGTCCTATTTTATGCTCATGATGCGGTCCCACATATCTGTTTTTCCCTTTTGAAAGAAAATCCTGTATTATGGTCCTTTACATGCTGTAATTACACATATGAATGCAATTTTGATTCGTTGTGGCTTGGATTAATTAAAAAATATGTTTGGCTTATGCCTGGGATGTCCATTTTACAAATGGAACTCTGCCGATTTTTTTTTAAATGCATCATGCTGCACTAATTATATGATGAGGGTAGGAATTTAGAATATTCGTGACATAATTCAAAAGGGAACTTACCTTCCTCCTTGCCTGTTTAGTTCCAGCTATGGATCCCAACGCTCCTAGTAGCTCTTCTGCATCACGGACATCGGGTGTTCGCCGTCGTAGGGCTGCACCTGCCCCTGTTCCTCCTCGGACCCGTCAGGCTCGCCGTTTGGCGGAGGCTGTCATCCGTCCCGGTCATCCGGACGTTGAGGAGGCTGTTCCTCCGGAGGTCGCGGCAAAGGGGCCATCCTCCAGCATACCGGCTCCATCTCCTCATCAGGCTCCTTCTGGCGCCCCTGTGGAGATACCCGATCTTTTGGGTCGGGATCTCAGTCGTCACCCCTCGACATCTCTTGTAGCTAATGAGGTATATTCAATTCCATTTTTATTTCATTCTCAGTTTCTCAATTCTCCTTTTATCTAGACTGACCCATTGGTGATTGTCCCAGGTGCCCGAGTTTACTCAGCCGAGGGGTAACTGGTTCAACATATATTCCCTCTATACAGCTCTGCACAGTGAGTATCGGGCGGTGGTGGACTCCTGGGGCTTTCGTCACTTCTTCACCATCATTCCCTGCCAGTGCCCCTGGGGTTACATGAGGGCCTTATCTGAGCGCTGGTTCCACCAGACGCAGTCTCTTCACCTCCTTGACTGCGAGGTTGTGCTGACCCCCTGGGATTGGAGGTATATTACCGGCATAGAATTTGCCGGATCCCGGGTCCCTCTGGATCTTGACATCACTCCAGCGGAGGTCCGGGCTTTATTGGGTTTCGCCGCTGAGGACCGGGTCTTTAAGGCCCGTAGCATTCGGTCCGGCGCTTTGGCTGTCAATGCTGTCGGGGGTCTATACGCACTGCCTATTCCAGCGGATCAGGGCACCCGGGACATTCTACTACGACGCTTATTCCTTACCATTATGAGGGGTTGTTTCCTAGGGAACAACTCCTCCACCATTCATTTCAGCGTCGTAGGGGCTGTCAGAGACGTGGACCGTATCAGTGACTATGACTGGGGGTCATTCACCTTTGCCTATTTCCTCCACGGTATGCGTCTACGCTCGGAGGGCCAGACAGATGCTTGGCTCAGATTCTATCACTTCCTGCTGGTGAGGTTTTTCTTCCTTTTTCTTATTGCATTTCCCGTCATTTCATTTCTCTTTTCTGCTTTTGTTGGTTACTCATGCTCTGCCTTGTTCTGTTCAACAGTTCTGGGCCTACGAGCGTCTTCCTTGTCTGAGGCCCGTCACTACCCTCGGCTTGGACACCTATCCCCGGGGTCGGCGATGGCACCACAGCACCCTGGAGGAGGTCCCAGTGTCTGGCAGCTTTGCCCATTGCCGCATTCAGCTGGAGCTGATCACCACTGCAGGGTCGTCTGGAGGCCTTATCTTTCTGAGCATCTGGATGTGGGGTTCACAGATGGGTATCCTACCGGCCCGGAGTTCTCACTTTCCACCCGTCGCCTCACTTTGCAGAGTGTTGGAGGATGGGTGATGTACCTGGGGGAGCGCGCATTCAGATGCGTTACTGGAGAGATCCGCATCCCGCATTCCCTTCCTTTCACTACCTCCTGGCCGCTGGATTCTCAGCCTTCGGAGATCATGCTTGCAGGGGAGGACGGCCGGATGCTATCTACGGGTCTCAGTACGAGTGATGCCTTCCGTACTTGGTGGGTGCCCTGCACCATCGGTCCTCAAACCCGGGCCACATTCTTCCTCGGGGATATGGTCCCCGGCTCAGTGATGATGACGGACTGGGCGGCCTGCGTTCGGAGCCCTACCCATGCCGAGCAGATCGCCACTCTGACCCGTCAGGTAGACCAGTTATCTCTATATCTCCGGGTGCTGGGCCGGACTCCAGAGGATGCTTATGCCTACGATCCTGACGGTGCGGGTTATGATGCGGGCCCGAGCTCGTCCAATGCCACAGCGCAGCCCTACATTCCGGACATGAACTTCGGTCCTCCGACTTCGACGACCCCAGGGGATCAGTTTGAGGATCCCGCTTTTATAGATGAGATTGATTTTATCTAGATCAGGATATGATAGGGCTTTTGTACCTGCATCTGTTTAGTTTTATTTTTTTCATTTTATGCACTATGTACTGAACTCATTTATTTATTTATGCATAGTATTTATCTTTTATCTCTATGCACTTCATTTGCTTTATTATTAACTGTATGATGCATGCTTTTCTTATTTATGGATAGAGAATGACCCCTGTACAGTCTTTTGATACTATTCTTTCACAGATGTCGTCCACAGGTGTCGTGGTACGTTTGGATTCCATTTCTCCCACAGGGTTGGTCGGCAGTCTCCTCCGTTGGTTGGACAGTTTATCGCCGGCTGACATGGCTATCGCAGATGATCTTTTGGGCCATTCTTGGTCCCTATTATCCTTCCAGGTGCCAGCGGGCTTTGTGGACGGTATTCTGAGCTATTGGGCGCCTGCCCGTCAGGTGTTCAGATTAGGGACAGTAGAGCTGACCCCCACTCTCGAGGAGTACGCTCGCTTCACCGGCTTGCCTTTGGATAGACCTTGTTCTAGGGTTACAGTTGGTTCCATGCGCCGTCAATTCTTGACTTTCACCGGTTTGCGGAGGGCTGTCCTGTTGCCGGTGATCACATCAGACCATATGGTTCCCCTTCAGTTCTTGATTGACCGATTTGGCTCACCTGACAATTTTTGACTTTTCTTCAGTGATTTTTCTGTGTCCGAGGAGCGCTGGGATGCCTTGAGGGTGGACGTTTTGATGGCCTGTGTCATCTCAGTTTTGTACTTGCCTGCAGGTCCTGATCATTTGGACATGCGGGTTGTTGCGGCCGTTAGAGCCCTTCAGGAGGATCACACCATTCTTCCCATGATATTGACGGATACTTACATGTCGGCTTCATACTGTCAATCTTTCCGAGGCAGGATATTCAGAGGGAGCTCGACCTTATTGTATATGTGGTTCATGAGTCATCTCAGTCCCATCGGCCATTTCCGTCGCCAAGGGTTTTGGTTCAGCCATGACATCGCCATGCAGTTTTCATTTTGACCCGTGAGCTGTACTGATGTGGCCTACTGGATATCATTTTTGTCGGTCATCGAGGATCCCTTTCATCTCCTGGTCTATTCGGGCTATTGCTCCTTTATGAGCTTCTTGACTCACGTGCCCACCCTGGATTTCATCCCTATTGCCGGCTTGAGGGGCGTGACGACTTATCATCCCCTGGCGGTTATGGGGCAGTTTGATCAGACACAGGATTTACACCCTTTCGCGGGTGCAGCCGCCTACCGATTCCTTATATCATCCCGGACAGAGAAGGATCTACTGCGGGTATACGATCTTTGGTCTTGCAGGATCCTTGCCGAATATAGTGAGAGCTGTCATATCCAGACATTTGCTTACGTGCAGTGGTTGCGCGGAGACTTAGATCCGGCTGGTTTGAGTCAGACTGGGGCCTTTGATGACTCTGGAGTGACTTCCCCAGAGGATACCACAGACCACCCCATCTCAGCTGATTCTGCCCCAAGTCAGGTTACTGAGGATACCCGACTCCGCCTGGCCTTGATTACCGCTGAGGCCGAGAGGGATGCTGCTCTTGTCGAGAGAGATGATGCCATTCGGGCTAGAGATGCTGCCATTGCTGACAGAGAGACCATTGTATTTCAGACCAGGGCAGTTGTAGATGCTCATTTTGGGACTGTCAGCCGAGCCACTGCTTTACTGGATCGTATTGATATGATGGGGCAGCAGATTGCAGGAGATGTTGATGCTTCAGATCTATCCACCACCTTGTCCATCCTGCTTCAGCTAGTTTCAGATTTGTAGATTATTTTATTTCCTGCATAGACTATGTTAGTTTCATCAGTTATCGAAAGAGAAATCTTGTAATAAAATGACTTATATATATAGACATGCATTTAAATTTAGTCATTTTCCTCTTTTGTCGTATCATTGCTTCTCATTGGATCCTCATTTTATCCAGTTGACCACGATTTTGACATTTCGCCTTTTTTCTCTTCTCAAGTCTTGATGGAGATTTGACAGATATTGCCGCACACCTTTTGATTTCATCGGATTGAATCTCAGATTTTGGATAACTGTTTGGTTGGATCAGGGTTGTGTCCTTTGGGATGAAGCTGGTTAGGCAGCTGGTTTCGGGAAGGTTTTGAGGGTGTAGGAAAGTTTTATCTGGTTATCGAAAATTGGTTTTGGTTAGGGAAAGGATTATTTTTTTTAAGGGATCGGACCGCGCCATGATGGCTGCCTACGTACCCCCACAAGTTGGGAGATCAGGTCCTACGTAGTTCGCTCTCAAAGGAAAAAAGGAACTGATGATTCAAGCGTAGAACCGCTTCACCGAGTCAGAATTGAGGGGTTGTGGAAATACCTCACCATCCATTTCTTGCAATATGAGGGCTCCTCTGGATAGCACTTTCTTAATCACAAATGGCCCTTCCTAGTTCGGGGCGAACTTCCCCCTGGCTTCGTCTTGACAAGGCATGACTCTTTTTAGCACCAAATCATTTTCCTTGAACTTTCGAGGTCTTATCTTTTTGTCGTATGATCGAGAGATCCTCTGTTGATATAACTGACCATGCCAAACCGTGGCTACCCTCCTTTCATCAATTAGGGCCAATTGGTCATATCGACTTTGCATCCAATCCTCCTCACTTATCTGAGTATCGATCACTATTATGAGGGATGCCATTTCAACCTCAACTGGCAGAACGGCCTCCATTCCATACACTAAAGCGTAAGGGGTTGCCCCTGTAGAAGTACGCGTTGACGTTCGGTATGCCAGCAGGGTGAGGGGTAACAAATCCGGCCATCCCCGATGATTAGCAGACATTTTCGCCATGATCTTCTTGATGTTCTTGTTTGCAGCCTCCACTGTCCCATTCATCTTAGGACGGTAAATGACGGAATTGAGGTGCTTGATCTTAAACTGGTCACACAATCCCTTCATGAGGGCGTTGTTTAAATTCTTGGCATTGTCGGATATCAAAACCTCAGGTTGCCCGTATCGACAAATGACATTATTCCTGATGAAACCGACGATGACCTCCTGAGTTACTTTGGGGAAAGAAGCTGCCTCTACCCACTTGGTGAAGTAATCGATCATGACGAAAATGAATCGGTGTCCGTTGCTTGCTTTGGGCTCTATCGGTCCGATTACATCCATTCCCCACATTGAAAATGGCCACGGGGAGGTCATACAGTGCAGCTCATTGGGAGGCGTATGGATCACATTACCGTGCGCCTGGCATTGGTAACACCGTTTGACATGATCATCGCAATCGGCTTTCAGCGTTAACCAATAATGCCTTGTCCTCAAGATCTTTTTGGCCAGCATCGGTCCACTCATATGTGGCCCACACACTCCACCATGTATTTCATTCATAATCCTTCGGGCCTGTGTTTCATCTACGCATTGCAACAGTCCCAATCCAGCATCTCTTTTGTAGAGTGAATCCCCACTCGGGTAAAATTTCATCGCCATCTTTTGAATTCTCATCCTCTCAGTTCGACTCGCCTGGTCGGGAACGGATCTATCTCTTAGATATTCCCTTATGTCGTGATACCAGGGCTGCTTTGTCAACACCACCTCGTCTGATAACATTGCCACATGTTCCTCATATGCCGGGGCATTCTGTACGGCTATCTCAATCTGTGGGCTATCCCTGTTCTTGATTACGTGGATTAAGGAAGCCAGAGTTGCCAATGCATCGACAAAGTCATTCCGTCCCTGGGGAATATGGCGGAAAGCGATATCTTCGAACTCTTGCATCAGCTGGGTAACACAACGATGGTATGGAAGTAACCGAAGCTCTTTAGTGTTGTACACCCCGATTGCCTATCTGATTACCAATTCTGAATCCCCGAACACCGCTAGTCTCTTTACTCCCATGTCGCGGGCCAAGCGGAGTCCCAAGATACATCCCTCGTATTCAGCGGTGTTGTTCGAATTGCTGAAATGCAGTTTAGTGGCCACGAGGTATTGTTCTCCAGTGATAGAAACCAGGACCGCTCCGGCTCCCGCCCCCTCGGCATTCATGGCACCATCAAAATACAGCTTCCAGAACTGTCCCTCGTCATCACATTTCTTGCGGGATACCCAAAATATATCCTCGCCCGGAAAAGGAGTTTCTAACGGCTCCATCCCTCCTGACGGGGTTTCCGCCAACTGATCTGCAATTCCCTGCCTTTCATGGCCTTCTGAGTCACGTACACCATGTCGAACTGTTGTAAGATTAACTGCCATCTTGATAATCGACAATTCAGCATGGGCCTTTCAAAAATATATTTCAGGGGATCCATTCTTGATATCAGGTACGTCGTATGCCCATGGAGGTAGTGCTGTAATCTCCCTGCAGCCCAGGCCAGAGTACAACAGGTCTTCTCGATGGGAGTGTAATTTTGTTCACATTGGCTAAATCTTTTGCTAAGGTAATAGATGGCCTGCTCTTTACCTGCCTCATTTTTCTGTCGCAGCATACATCCCATCGCGATGGCATTGACCGATATATACATAAACAGAGGGATCCCATCCTTCGGGGGTACCAGCACTGGTGCCTCAGTCAGTTGCTTTTTAATGGTCTGAAAAGCCTTCTGACATTGCTCATTCCATTCTTGGGAAGACCCTTTTCTTAACAGTTTGAAAATGGGCTCACAGGTAGTCGTCAAGTGGGATATAAAACGGCTGATGAAGTTTATCCTTCCGAGGAATCCTCTTATCTCCTTCTCTGTGTGAGGCGCCGGCATATCCACAATTGCCTTAATCTTTGCTGGATCCAACTCAATGCCCTGATCACTGACCAGGAATCCCAAGAGCTTACTCGACTGCACTCCGGAAGCACACTTGGCTGGATTGAGTTTCAAATTATACTTTCTGAGCCGTTCGAATAGCTTTTTGAGATGGGTTATATGATCAGATTCTACCTTTGATTTCACAATAATGTCATCCACGTAGACCTCTATCTCCTTATGCATCATATCATGGAACAGGGCCATCATAGCTCTCTGATAAGTAGCCCCCGCGTTTGTGAGGCCAAAAGCCAATCGTCTATAGCAGAAAGTGCCCCAAGGGGTGATGAATGCGGTCTTTTCCCGATCTTCTTCCGCCACCATTATCTGATGATATCCCGCGAAGCAATCCACAAAAGAGTACATTTCGTACTGGGCTGTGTTATCCACCAGGATGTGTATGAAAGGCACCGGGAAGTTATCCTTGAGACTGGCCTTGTTTAGATCTCTGTAGTCTACACATACCCTCACCTTTCCTCCAGGCTTAGCCACTGGGACTACATTGGACAGCCATTCCGGGTAAGTGGACACCATAATGATTCCCGCCCTGAACTGCTTGATGATCTCTTCCTTTACTTTTAAGCTCCACTCCGGTTTCAACTTTCTTAATTTTTGCTTGACAGGCCTGAAACCCTCTTTGATGGGTAATCGGTGTACCACAATGTCGGTGGACAATCCGATCATATCCTCATGAGACCAGGCAAAGACATCCTCATATTGTTTTAGCAACCCAGTCATTTCGGCTTTTTGGCTGGGGGTAAGGTCCGTCCCTATCTTGAGTTCTTTTGGCTTGTCAAGGGTTCCAATATCAATGGTGACGGTTTGGTCCAAGTTGGGTTTGGGTTTATCCTCGACCCATCCTTTGATCTCGTCAGGCGCGTCGTCGTAATCTGTCTCGTCTTGTTCAATGCCCATTAAATCGAAATCCAGCTCAATGTCAAAATCATAATCATCATTCAAATTTGAAAGACCGTTTGTTAGGCAAGGATTACTCAAATTGGTACACCTGACATGAAACAAAATACTTGTCATATATAAATCATTTTCCACGACGATCGCATTTTCAAATAACACGAAGAAACGACATAGTTATGCAAAAATAAAACAACAACAAAAATAAACTTCTTCATTCCCCCATCCTCTGGGGTCTACCACCCTGACGTCGGGTTTTACCCTTGTTTGGATATCACTGGTTTCAGGGTCCAGTTGTCGATGGTCAGGTTAGATGAAATGCGCTGGATAAAAGGGGGCTTCACATCGGACACTTCCCCGATGACTACGGATACGTCGCCTGAGTCCTCCTTCCTATCTTCTCCAGGAATAATCAGCCCTGCCCAATCGATGACAGGCACAACTTGTTGGGCTCCCGGTGGTGTGATAATATTCGTCCCCTCCCTACTGCTTGTTGATTGTCCGGGGATATAGCACTTGGTTTCAAACTCTTTCGCGACCTCCTGTAGGAAACTCTCCCTTTTGGCCGATTCATCAGTTGTGGGGGTTAATTCTTCATCCCCTGACTCAATCACAGGCTCGCTAATCCTCTGCTCATTGTTGACCTTGGTCACCAGACTGCCAGCCAGCCGAATCGGAGCTGCACCTTGACGGTGTTTCCGTGCTACGCCTTCGCGATATCCCAACCCTGCTTTACCTATTTGATGAGGTAGTCGAATGGGCTCGGTGATCCCTTGGCTGCTTTTTCCTAACCCCTGTCCAGGCTGGAAATTCATTTTTATCATCTCCTTTGCAACGAAGGTGAGTTCTGGAGAGACCCTAGGTTTTATGGCTGGAGCTCCCAGGCATCTGTAGTGGGGAGTGCTGATTTCCAACGCCTGAAAACTGGCAGGTGCCGCTGACTCGTCCACATTGATGACCGGTAGGCCATTCCTGAGCGGAGAAGAGTCATCACGTTCTGCCGAGATTGTCACCATATTCTCGTCGATGATTAGCTTGATTTGTTGGTGGAGCGTGGAAGGAACTGCCCCGGCCATGTGTATCCACGGCCTCCCCAATAATATGTTATAACTGGCCGCAATATCTAGGACCTGGAAGGAGATATCAAAAGTACAGGGTCCTATTTCCACCGGCAACTCAAATGTAAAAAGGCATGAAGAGACTTTTCCTGCGTAGGGTTAATCTGAGGCTGACCTATCCTAGGGTTACTCTCACGGGCTTTTCGGCATGAAGGTCCCCAAATCTTCGCAATCTACTCGTTTGAGCCCTTTCGATTGGAGCGGATTTGGGTGGTGCATTTCCTGAGCTATCTCCGGGGAGCAGCCCCTTCGAGTCCAGTAATAAGCAACCGACATGTTCGCCTCAGGAGGAAGTACTCTCTCAACATACATTCACATTCATCGCTCTCACCGTATGCAAATGAAAAGGTAAAGCAATTCCATTCAATCATTCATTTATTGGGCAAAAACACACATTCACACAACAAAAGTAAAAAATCAAAATATCGCACGCACACACATCTTATGAATTTTAAAAGGATAAGATAGCATCAAGATATGAACGCGGCTTAAGCCCTCTAATATCCCCAGCAGAGTCGCCAGCTGTCGGCCGGGTTTCTCTTCGTGTGCCCTTTTTAGTCTTTTCCAATTTTAGCCTCTTGATTAAATGATTTTTTGAAAAAGATCGGCATTAATGTCGACGGGATTTTAAAAAGATCGTTTTCTATGATGAGCCAATTAACCAGAGTCGCCAGTTAGTATATTTGAAATGGATGTACCAACTCATCCGAGTTTTCATTTTTTATAAATCGCTGGCTCATATGTGACTCCAAATTAATTGGTCTGCGAATCGAGATTCATAGAGTTCGGGGGCTTGCTTAAGCGAGGGGAAGGTGTTAGGCACCCCCCGACTTCCGTGAAACACGGTTACTGCAATCTTGATACTTTCCTATCCTTTGATTCATGAAATGTGTATGCGTGTGAGTGTGTGTGTGCTTATGTGAATATTGTGGTGAGGTGAAACATTTGGCTTTTATGAAAAACCGTGTTATATTTCGGAAATGTTTTAGAACGTCGTTTCCGTTAATACGAGAGAGCTCCTTTGTTCGTGCAAAAGGTTGGATTTTATTTGTCAAAAACTATGAGATTTTATTAGGCGTTTGTTTTGGCAAAACAAGAATCTTTTAAACCTTTGTCAAAATAGGAATCGAAATCTATACGTTGCTTTCATAAAATGATGGGTAATTTCTAGGATATCATTAACCCTATGCACCAAGGTTTAATAAAACATTTCGTTCATTCATAAAAGCCATTTTTGGTGATGTTTGAAAATGATTTTCTTTGGCCTTCTCGTTTAATAGGAATCGACATTTATTAACACTTCCGATTTTCTAACCTCGTGATTCTAATAACCTAGCTTGTTTGATTTTAATAACAAAAAACCTTCATCGTTTAATTCTTGAAATCATTTTTGTGACACAAAATCTAATCAAGCATAAACACGCGTCGGGACTATTCATGGGCATGTGAGCCATCAAAATGTCCCCGAACGCCAACAATCACATATTTCACTACTAAGGGGCCTTAAACCCGATTCTCGCCTTGGCGTCGTTTTAAGGCCCGACGGTTACATGTTACAAGAACGAGCACCTTGAATCTATTACATACATCAAAACGTCCATCATCGGATTTGGACCACGGGGTCGCGTTCCTAGGCTCACACCCGATATTGCTACATACCCGCAAAATGAATACTACATAACTAACCAACCCGGATTTATCTAATACCCCATGATATCCGAAAATGACAATCTAAATAAATTACACCCAATGAATCACCATAAACAAGCTAGAAATTTCATCAATTGGATATCCTCGGGTTATTAGGAAGACTTTTGTTCCAATGGAACCCTCACTAATAATCCCTAATCCATGATTGTTCAACAAAATACATGAAAGTTACATCTAATTTACCCAATCAATATGATATGAATTGCTAGAACAAATAGAAATTTTCACCTTGCAATTGATCTCAAATGGATATGAACTTGTGTATTTGAATAGGATAAGGAATGTATTTGATACAATCAAAATCACAAGAATAAAATTCCTCTCTTTTTTCTCTCTTATATTCCTATTTTTGTTGCAAAATGGGCTATTCTTTCCTCTATTTCCTTGCTTGGCTGCTGCTGAATCCTTTCTTCTTCCAAAAACCTTCAACTTCTTCAACTCCCTGTATGCTGAACGAAAATGAGCTGAAATAGGCTGGCCAGAGCCAGCCGCAGATTGATCTGCGGCTGGCTGGCCGCCTGCCCTCCACTCACCCCAATTTCGAGTTCCGTGTTTCGAGTTCCGTGTTTTCAAAAGGCGCACTATTTGGCCGCAGATCAAATCGCGGCTGGACGGTTTGACTTTCTCGTTTTTCGTGTCACGCCTCGATTTTCGTGCCGTAACGTCGGTTTTCGCTGACAGGCTCGTATTTTGCAGTCCGGGAATTTCCGGGAGACGTGCCACCTCATTCGGGAATGCCTGCTTCGGACGGCTTTATTGTCACGTCAGCCTCGGTCGCCAATCATTACGATGGTGTTGGACGTTCGCGCTTGGGCCCACTCACTCGCTCCTGCAAGCCGGTTCAATTGACGATTTTGCCCTCCTGTCATGGTTAGTACAGGGAATGCAAAAATTGGGTGTCTACATACTTTTTACTAATAAAATAAAATAAAAAATCAAAAGATCATCTTATCAAATATTAATTTGTTACCATTATTAAATAAGAGTTTATTACTATTTAGATAATATAGTTTGAGAAGAAAATAATTTTTCATAAAAATCGTCTTAACTAACTTGAATTTGTTACTATTATTAAAATATAAGTATAAATATATTTAAAGTATAAGTAGAATTTTATTATTATTTAGATAATATAGTTTGAGAAAAAGAAAAACCAAATTCGAAACTGTATTGCTTTCATAATTTAATTTGTAATTATTACTATAACATAAGGGTAATTATATTTCAAGTATAAGTAGTATTTTATTATTACTTAGGTAATTTATTTTAGAAGGAAACTATTTAATTTTCTTACGAAAATCAACTTGCCAAATATTAAACTATATTATTATTATAATTAAAATTTAAACATTAAAAACAAATTACTCTTTTCAACAATACATTTATAATAAAAAAAAAACACAAGACGAACTAAACAAATTGTATAATAAGACCATCACAAATAAAGCTAAGTAAAAAAAATTTAGAATAAAACAATTATCAGATCATCTTACCAAATATTAATTTGTTAAATATTACTAAATTATAAGTATAATTATGTTTAAAAAATAAATAGGATTTTATTATTATTATTATTATTACATATATATATATATATAATATTATAAGGAAATAATTTTCTTATAAGGATATCAATTGTATATTAAATTGTTACTGTTATTAAAATAAAAGGCATAGATATAACATATTAACCTACAATTTGATTCAATAATTAAATAAGAAAACTAAAAATCAATTTCTCTATCAAATAATAATTTGATATATAATAAAAAACATCAACATTAACATAATTTATTTCAGCCAAGTCAAAAACAAAAATTAGTAATATATTTCTTACAAAATAAAAAATCATTAAGTCATCTTATCAAATATTAATTTTACCATTATTAAACATGATTTTATTACTACTTAATTGGATCATATAATATGAGAAAAAAAATTAATTTTAGAATATAAGTATAATTATATTTCAAATATAAATACAATATTATTATTATTATTATTATTATTTAGATACAATTTTAGAAGGAAACTATTTTCTTATGAATATCATCTTGCATAACACTAAATTGTTGCTCTTATTTTATAAGTATAATATAATATATTAACCAACATATAATAATCTTAATAAATAAACAAATAAGAACTCTTGCTTTCCACGTGGTATACATGCTTGTATATAACTCTTACCCCAAATCTATGGGTTAAACTTTACATATAAATAACTAATTATATTTTTTTTTCTTGCAGTCAATTAACTCAGCTTTTATTTTCTTACAAAAATTTGAATTTCCATCATTGGTGTTAAATTTTTTTTTTTTTACGGAAGTTTGACGTAGCAATGCCACATACACATTGAATCCTAGCTGAAATATTTTATTTTACACGTCATCTATAGCCCACCCATAAAAATAATTTTACCCACCCGAACCCATAAAAACAAATCTACCCACCCGAACCCATGAATAATAGTGTTTTCTTTATCTTCTTTCTCTAATTGAACCAAACAAATTTGAAATTGCAACGATACGTAGACTTTACAGAAAGAAAAAACATTCACATATAGCAAAACATTCAAAGATCGAAGAAAGAAAAAACATTCACAGATAGATTAATGAAGAGTTAATTTACCTGTGCGGCCAGCCCAAATTAGGTGAAAATTAAGGCTTGAAGATTGAAGAAGAAACCAGAATTCTCCGTCAATTGGTATTCCGTGCGATAAGTTTCTCGATCCATCAATTGGCTATGAATTGGGTTTATTTTTGGTTGCCAATTACTAGTGTTTTTTGAAGCTGGGTTTCTTCTGTTAAATTAGATGAAGAAGATGATGAATAGTGATGGTGTTACTAGGTTAGAGAGAGAAAGAGATTAAGAAACCTTCTCGCTATAATATGACTTTGGCCAAATAAAATTTGATCTGCTACTTTGTTATTGATTGTGATTTCTAATTCATCACCCATGTTGGTGGCTGTGACGTGGTAGTAGCGGTGGAGGCGGTTAATGCGCGATGGTACTGAAAGAAGAAGAAGATGAAAGATGAGTTTATTTATTTTGTTTAAGTATAATATATTAATAGATTATTAATATACTCCCTCCGTCCCAAATTAATTGCTCAGTTTTGATTTTTTAAAGTCAAGTTGACCATTTTTAAAAGTAATCTTTTTACTATTTTTGCTAAAATATAGGTGAAGAGATTATAACCAAAAGAAAGTATATACAATTTATTACTAACCCCAATTTTTATAATTTTAGAAATATATTTATATATGCTTAATTATTAATTCTAAAAATAGTCAATTTGACTTAAAAAAGTCAAAACTGAGTAATTAATTTGGGACGGAGGGAGTATCATTTAGATTCTTTCGTTAATCCCATACTCTTTCATAATCCTTTTAAACCCTACCAAGAATAGGGGGCAACTAGAAACAAAGGAAGAAAGCAAGCTCATTTGACCCATTTCACATTCGCTCTCTATGTAAAAATATATCATAATATTTACTTTCTATAATTGATAATTCTTTGCCTAATATATAAATATGTATGTATATAAAGTTAGTAAGAATTTATTTTGATTTTTTTTAATTTTAGCATATTTTTAATTTTTATAATTTCCTTAATTATATTTGTTATAAGTACTTTAAATAAAATACAAAAATAACTAAATATCTTTTTTTACTTTTAAAATTCTTCTATGTATTTTTTTGCTTTATTTTTAGTTTTATTTATTTATTTTCAGAGTTTATGTCATCTTTCTCTCTTTGATGTGGAATTATATGTGGCAAACCATTTAAGGTCAACATGATTTAACGAATTTTCTAACATTTTGTAAGAAAACAAAAGTTGAGTTAGTTGATTGTAAGAAAAAAAAAAAATAGTTAGTCATTTATAAGTTGACCTAAAGTACAGTGATTTAAAAAGCATTTAACCCCCAACTCTATCCTGGTTCTCCTCTGTTTATAGACTTATGGTTTTAATTATTTTTTGTGGTAAGAATCAATTTTCTAGTGATAATCAACTTCTTCTCAAAAAGATATTCTATGTTAACATATATTTTCTTTATTGGATTTAGTTGCATACCAAGATTGTTCCGCTTCATTCTTTTTCTTTGTAAAAATCTTTTTGGAGATTTTCTTGTATGAATTGGTTACTTAGGGTCTGTTGCATATCTATTTATGCTTTCAATTTTGTGTTTCTACTTTTTTTTTTCTTAAAAATCGTAAGCAAAAAATAGTGTTTGGTAACTACAAGTTAGAAGCTTTATTTGACCTTACATTAGTAAAAATATGTCTTTAATGTTGATATATATATATATATATAGAGTTAAGATCAGGTCCGGACTCCCGGACCTGATAAAATCCGGACCCGAAATTTTTTTTTTTTTTGCAAAACAATTAATAAAAAATATATAATGATTTTTGGTATTGAAAAAATTATTAAAACAGTGTTTTGGGTTTGATTTGGATACATATAACAAACAGTGTTGTACCGACTGTATAACAGTATTTGTTATATGTATCTAAATCAAACCCAAAACACTATTTTAATAAATTTTTTCAATACCAAAAATCTTTATATATTTTTTATTAACTGTTTTGCAAAAAAAAAAAAAAAAAAAAATTTCCGGGTCCGGATTTTGGTCAGGTCCGGGAGTCCGGACCTGATCCGCTGGTTATATATATATATATACATAAATATATATATATAGTCCTTTTCAGTTGAGGGATCCCTTAAATAGTGTTATTTGATGGATGTGTATCTCAACCGTTGGATATGTTTTAAGTGGCTGAGATTGTTATTCATATCAGATAACCACCTCATATCAGATAACCACCACAACAATAATAGTAAGTTTATCTGATATGAATAACAATCTCAGCCACATAAAACATATCCAACGGTTGAGATACACATCCCTCAAATAATACTATTTGAGGGATCACTCAATTGAAGGGGACTCTATGTGTGTGTGTGTGTCTATATATATATATATATATATATATATATAACATTGTAAAACGAACTTATTTTATTAAAACTAACATTTTTTAAGAAAAAGAAAGAATGAAAAAAGTGAATTACAAGATAATATTTTTAAAGAAAGAAAGAACGTGAATTATCAAGTAGAAGCGCCAAGTCCTCAAATGTCGACAAATTTACAACTCCAAAGAAAAAGCCAACTCTTAAAGTCACATTATAGAAGCTCCAAGTTCTCAAATTTTGACAAAAACATAACATTCAAAAAAAAAAAAAAAGGAAAAGGAAAACAAAAGCCAAGCCAGACAGAAGCGCCTAACTCTAAAATCACACCATCAGATGTAAGATCCCGACTTTATGAAATAAAAGTTTATTATTTCCTTTATGATTATTTTTCTAAATAGTGAAGTGCTTAATTGTTATAAATGATAGTTAAGGGTGTTATATGCAAATTATCTGATAAACAGTATGTTGAGGAATATTCTTTTTGTCGGAAAATATTCTTTCTGTCGGGGAATATTATATTCGGTACCGTACGACGGCGCCGAAATGACAATATTGTCAACGATAGTGGGCCTCATTGTCGAATACTAAAAACGACAGTATTTGTCAACAGTATTATCACCTGCAACTGTTGAAATACCCGGTAATAAAAAGAACAGTAAAACGCGTTATTCCACAGTAGTACGCGGTATTTCACAAGCACAAGGTGTTGCATAGTATTTTATATTATTGATTCAATAATTGATAAAGTAGTTATTGCACAGTATTTTGATTCAATAATTGTTACAGTAGCATCTGCATAATACTTTTTATTATTTGTCATGACACTATAACTCATATTATTTGATATGATATTTTAGCATTATTGACAATGTCTAGAAATTTTGTCAAGGAAAAAGGTTATTTAATTGTGCGCCGTTTATACGGAAGACCCCCTTTTTCCTGAGAATGATCTGGTTGTCAATATTATAAGTCTATAATATTAATGGTGAATAATTATTGTAAGTTATCTTATATTTCTATGGGACCCACAACTATTTGATCGGTGGGACCCATAATTTATTTTTCTTGTACTAATTTATTCAGATTTTATTTTTTTGTGGGACCCACATGTTATTCAATAGTAAATTACTGTCAGTAAATAGTTAATTCAGTTTTTATTTTACCTTGGGGTTAAAAACCTAAGTGAAAGCAAATTCTAAGAATATACTATGGTATAAAGTATGTTAAAAGAATATGCCAAGGGTATAAGTGTAATAAACCAAGAAAAATTAGGGAAAAGACTAAAATGCCCTCACCTTGATTTTCCTATAAATAGGGAGGGTTTGCTTAAGAAATTTTCACACCTTCATTACCTATACTTTCTCTCTCTCTCTCTCTCTCTCTCTAAATTTCTTAAGTTCTCTTAGTGTGCTTGGCTATTGTGAGTATTTGTGAGAATACTAGTATTATCCGAAGTTAGTAAACTTCATAGAAAGTAACATCCAGTCACTTGTTAACTAAGGTAGGGAATATCATTTCTTTCATACTCATATATAATATCATTTGCTTTCATGTTTGTAAGTAATATTATACTCATAAATGTTATTATTCATTCTGTATTAATTTGTGGGGATAACCTGTCCGTGCGGATTGACGCATGCCTGGTGAATATCCATTTGTATTCATTCCTTATTACTCTGTGGGAATAACCTATATGTACGGAGTGTCGTACCTAGTGAATACCCTTCTGTATTCATTCCTTATTACTTTGTGAGAATAACCGATATGTACGGAGTGTCGTACCTAGTGAATATCCCTTTGCATTTATTCCTTATTAATCTGTGGGTATAACTTGTCCGTGCGGATTGATGCATGCTTGGTGAATAACCCTTTGTATTCATTACTTATTAATCTTTTGTGAAAATAATCTATCTACGCGGATTATCGCATGGCGGGTGAAAATCCATTTGCAGTTCGTATATTCTTTTATACTCATATAAAATATCATTTCTTTTTTACTCTTTAAGTGATATCTTTTTCTTTCATATTTCTCCATTTATGATAAGAAATCTTTGTTTGTTTGAAAAACCTTATTTTTAAATGGTGAAAATCTCTGAAAATTAGTAGAATATCCTTAATAGTTTGTGCTTCATCTAATATTTTTTCGCTTGAATCTTTCTATTTCGTTTTATACGTTATAGTTGAATCATGAAATAATTTCTTGAATATCATTCTTAAATTTGACTCCACAATTTGGTCATCATGTTGGCAATTTGGTCAATCTTTGATACTGATTAAATCATAAATCTTTTCTTGTCCTTAATCTCACTGTATCATTGTCATCATCCTCATACTTAAATTGTGGTGATAGTTCTCTTTGGCCCATAGTGCAAAGATGAACTGGCATTTGGCATGATCATGACCGGTGATGTTACAAATAAATATCTTTGGCACATAGTGCAAAGAGAGGTTGTTGAATATAAACTGTTGATTTGGATGATCACAAACATGAACTATTGATTGGTGTTACAGGGATAAAATATTGTTGGTGATCCTTTAACTTATAGAAGATGGTAGATATTATAATCTATTTGATTCTTCTAATGGATTGTTTGTTCCGCTACAGTTGTTGTTGTTGAACAATTATAATATCTTTAAATCTCTGATTTATTATTGTTGAAGACTAAAGATAATTTTTATTTTTCATTATCTTAGTCATGATATTTCTTACTGGGCTATTTGTGCTCACCCTTTTCTTTTTTGTTCCATTGTTCTCCTCAGGAAAAGAGAGTGTAGCGGGGACTAGCCGGAGAATGGAGTGATGGTCCGAGACAATAGAAATATCTCAATATATTATTATTAGTGTGGCAATAAGTGTATTGAGAGCTTAAGTTGTATTTGTATTGAAAGTCACAGTATGTGTGTTGTCATATTTTGCACAACACTTATTAGTTGTAAATAGGAAGATTCGTATTTGTATTTGTATTTTGTAAGATGTTATTGGCGACTCAAAATGGGTTGTATGGACCTATTTTGGGGGCGTCACAGTTGGTATCATAGCTTAGGGATATGATCTCTGGTAGAGATCTGAGATTAGAACTAGGAGGGGAGAGACGAGTAAAATCCTTTGCTAGTGTGTCCTACCTAAGCTATTTTTGTTAATTGGTTTGGTTATAGGGACAAGATGTTGCATGTCTCTTACTTTAACTAATCTTTGTTTTGTGATCACATTTCAGAATGACATCTAAAAACCAAGAGATTCACTATGAGACAATTGTGACTGAAAATCAAGAAGCCACAAATAATACGGGTGCAAACTCAGAACATCATGATGCTAATCATGATGCTAACAACATAATGAATGATGAATTTTTTAGGAACTTCATGTAATACATGCATAACCAGGCGAGAAGAGCTCCTGTCTACAATACTGGCAGAAATACTGATAATGCACGAATGGTCACTGTCAAGAAGTTTAAAGAGTTGGGACCACCTGAATTTTTCGGCAAGCCAGATCCACTCAAGGCAGAGGCATGGCTCAAACAATTAACAAAGATATTTGATGTGTTGCGCTGTACCGACAAATAAAAGGTTCCTTTTGCCACTTTTATGCTGCGAGGAGAAGCGGATCATTGGTGGGAATCCGTGAAACGTACCCGTCACTCGGCACTCGAGATGTCTTGGGTCGAGTTCCAGAAATTATTTAACGAGAAGTATTTCCCGGAAAGTATTCGCCATATGAGGGAGGCAGAATTCATCAAACTGGAACAGAACAACATGACGGTGTCGTAGTACGAAGCTGATGAGTGTATTTTATACACACAAATTAGGTACTTTTAGCCTTGATAATTTGTAAGTCTTTAGCTTTATCGTTTGGTTTTATATATTTTCATCTTATTGTTCTATAATATAGTTTTGTATTGCTATTATACGTTTTTTTGTGCTTTTATGTACTTTTACGTTGTTTTGCAGGAGTTGAAATAAAGGCCCCTTGCATCGATGCGTTTTGGCTTGATTTTGGTATGAGTGTATTTTATACACACAAATTAGGTACTTTTAGCCTTGATAATTTGTAAGTCTTTAGCTTTTTCGTTTGGTTTTATGTATTTTCATCTTATTGTTCTATAATATAGTTTTGTATTGCTATTATACGTTTTTGTGTGCTTTTATGTACTTTTATGTTGTTTTGCAAGAGTTGAAATAAAGGCCCCTTGCATCGATGCGTTTTGGCTTGATTTTGGCATTCCAGCTGCTTGTTTCTCAATTTCACCCATGATCCAATCCGAATCTCTCACAACTCAAAGAACGAAAGTTGTAGATATTTGTCTTAGCTTTCCAAAGCATCCAGAATCATCCAATTTGAAGTTCGTATGAGAGAGTTATGGTCTTTTTACCATCGGATTTTGCATGCATTTTACATAGCCGTTGCTTCGAGCTCAATTTCAGATTTGCTCCGGCCATTATCTCGACAAGCTCCAGTTATTAAAGTTGTAGAGCTACTTCTCAGCTTTCCATAGCCTCTTTAAACGTATTAATCCGAGTTCGGACGAAGAAGTTATGACCATTTTTCCAACAGACGTCGAATCTGGAAATCCTGACTCAATGACCCTCGCTGCAGCGCGAGTTCCTAGTGTTACTGGCCTCGCTGCAGCGCGAAAATGCAGTAGCCAAGGTCATGCTTGACGCTGCAGCGCGAGTTGCAGGCCAAATGCCCACGCCGCAGCGCCAAGCATGAATTCTGGGCAAAATTGGGTTGTTAAATGCCTAACCTAATGACCCAAAACAAGAATCCTTCATCTTAGTTGCAAAAATAAGGAGAGAAAGGGAGAGAGGCGGCGACAGAGCAAAAGGAAGGCCATGGCCTTTGGCCATGGTTCTTCAATAGCTTCAATGGAGGTGCTCTAATGGAGTTTTATCTACCAAAAATGGGGAAGCCACTTTTATCTTTCTTTTCTTTCTCTTTTCTACTATGTAATTAATTAGTTTGTGAACCAAGAATGTAATGGAACCCATTTGCTAGTTTGTATTAAATTTCTTCTCCTTTTGATTGGCACCATATGAGTTGGTTCATTATATTATGTGCTTAATGTTTAATTGCTAAGAAATTGGTAGTTAACTTGAAAATCTTTATGAAATTGGAAAATGGATTATTGATTGAGACCATGAGTATATTGACATATGATTATGTTTATTCTGCGTATTAGGATGCATAATTTGTGTATAGGATAGGAATATACCTATGCGCCATATGTAACCAAGTAGAGAATCTAGACTTAATGACTCCCTTCTGTGAGTGTTTATTCATTTGAGGAGTGATTTACGGGGCTTTTGTGACATGTGCCTTATGATTGTTCTTAGAATTGAATGACTTGCTAGTATATAGGATATGAATATACCTATGTGCCGCAAGGGGTAATAGTCATATGACCTCGGAAGAGGGGTATGAATACTTAGGTTTCTCGGTTGACAAATCATCGTGACCATTAAGACTAAAGAGAGACAGTTAAGATATTCAATGAACATAACACACTAAGTGTTTGACAGAATGTTTGTGTAGGGGTAAAGTTATGATCTTAGCTTGTAGCGTCTTAAATACTAATCGTTATCCATTTAATTGCTTTGATAATTAGAATTAATTAGTTTAATTAATTACCTTCTATCCGACTGTTTAAATAAGATCGAGATGATTTAAAGTTAGTACTTGGTTAAACATTAGTGATAATTCCTCGTGGGATCGACTTTTACTTTCATTATATTATTTGTTAGACCGCGTATACTTGCACGAGTTTTTCAGTTGCGAAACCGACCAACAAGTTTTTGGCGCCGTTGCCGGGGAATTATTTATCTAATGCTTTTCTAATATTAATTTCAATTAAATTGATCTTAATTTAAACTTATTTTTCTGTTTTTAATAAAGTCGGGCTGAAGACAATAAAACAAGCGCTTCCTGGGAGGCAACCCAAGTCTAATGTGATGTGTTAGCTAATTTCAGGTACCAAATAGCTACGATCACGATTCGCCCACGATTCGCCAAGCAAAGCAAAGGGCAAGGCATAAGCCGAGGCCAAAAGCAAGGCACAAGCTAGGCAGGGCATTTTGTTGGCGCTTTTGAATGCAAATGGCTCCCAAACGATTTAAGGTGGAGAGGATACTGTCGATGACGATTGACACAACCTCAGGGAAGTCCTCTATTTTTAATTTTTTCTATCTTTACATTGAGGACAATGTTTATTTCAAGTTTGGGGGTACTCGTGATGCATGGGGTGCTTGAGTTAGTATTATGTTAGTTATTTTCATGTTAGTTATGCATATTAGTTAGAAATTTTGAAAAATTGTGAAAATTTTGAAATTTTGAGCAATGTTTTAGTTGAATCCATTGAGGGCCTATGATAAGAGCTTGGAGGACAGTTTGTTAACTATTATGAAATCTTTGAGCATACTAGTTTAAATTTTACCTTGAGTGTTGGTTCTATGATATTTATGATCATTTGTGCTATTAAGGCACTTGCATCCAACTGTTAATTTGGTTGTTCTTAGAGAGTTTATAAAGTTGAATTCTTGTGGAAGATGTTGTTGAGATTCTAGAAACTTATTTAAGCATCAATTAAAGCAAAGTTAGGCATTCCTTTTGTTTGTTTGGGAGAAATATTGGATTATTTAATATCTTGGATTATTTTTGAAAAATTTGGACTTTCACCTTCCCGAGTTGGATTATGAATCATGTGGTGAGTCGAGATGGAGCGTAAAACGCACTCACTCATGGACACATGCGAAAAGCGAGATGGAGCGTAAAACGCACTCACTCATGGACACATGTGAAAAGCGAGATGGAGCGTAAAACGCACTCGTTGGGTAGAACAAGTGAAATGGAGCGTAACACGCACTCACTTATAAGCTTAAGTGAGATGGAGCATAAAATGCACTCACGAAAAAAACAATATATATTTATTTTTGAAATACTTGGGAGGGTGGAAAAATGTTGTTAATGTTCCAAGCGTGCGTAAGTGTTGAAAATCCTTTTGATCCTCTACATAAGTGGTTTGCCTTAATTGCTGAGATTGATGTGGTATTAGGATTCTAGAGTTGATATGATGTATCTTTTATTTAGCATTTGTTATATAATCTTATCTAAGTATGATGGGTATGATGGCTTATACAGTTTGGATGCACTCACACGTTTTAAGGATCATAATTGTTGTGGAGCTAATGAATTGGTTGAATTGTTAAACTTGCATGCTCTTGAATTTTGTTGGGAGTTGTTGGTTTTGAAATCTTTGAGGCTTTATTCGGATTCATATTGATTCATTGCTCGCGTTGTTGTTAGTTGGTTTGTGAAGTTTTTATTTCTAGTATTTTGCTTGAGGACAAGCAAAGATTTAAGTTTGGGGGTATTTGATGAGTGTATTTTATACACACAAATTAGGTACTTTTAGCCTTGATAATTTGCAAGTCTTTAGCTTTTTCGTTTGGTTTTATGTATTTTCATCTTATTGTTCTATAATATAGTTTTGTATTGCTATTATACGTTTTTGTGTGCTTTTATGTACTTTTACGTTGTTTTGCAGGAGTTGAAATAAAGGCCCCTTGCATCGATGCGTTTTGGCTTGATTTTGGCATTCCAGCTGCTTGTTTCTGAATTTCACCCATGATCCAATCCGAATCTCTCACAACTCAAAGAACGAAAGTTGTAGATATTTGTCTTAGCTTTCCCGAGCATCCAGAATCATTCAATTTGAAGTTCGTATGAGAGAGTTATGGTTTTTTTACCATCGGATTTTGCATGCATTTTACATAGCCTTTGCTTCGAGCTCGATTTCCGACTTGCTCCGGCCATTATCTCGATGAGCTCCAGTTATAAAAGTTGTAGAGCTACTTCTTAGCTTTCCATAGCCTCTTTAAACGCATTAATCCGAGTTCGGACGAAGAAGTTATGGCCATTTTTCCAACAGACGTCGAAGCTGAAAATCCTGACTCAATGACCCTCGCTGCAGCGCGAGTTCCTAGTGTTACTGGCCTCGCTGCAGCGCGAAAATGCAGTAGCCAAGGTTATGCTTGACGCTGCAGCGCGAGTTGCAGGCCAAATGCCCACGCCGCAGCGCCAAGCACGAATTCTGGGCAAAATTGGGTTGTTAAATGCCTAACCTAATGACCCAAAACAAGAATCCTTCATCTGAGTTGCAAAAATAAGGAGAGAAAGGGAGAGAGAGGCGGCGACAGAGCAAAAGGAAGGCCATGGCCTTTGGCCATGGTTCTTCAAGAGCTTCAATGGAGGTGCTCTAATGGAGTTTTATCTACCAAAAATGGGGAAGCCACTTTTATCTTTCTTTTCTTTCTCTTTTCTACTATGTAATTAATTAGTTTGTGAACCAAGAATGTAATGGAACCCATTTGCTAGTTTGTATTAAATTTCTTCTCCTTTTGATTGGCACCATATGAGTTGGTTCATTATATTATGTGCTTAATGTTTAATTGCTAAGAAATTGGTAGTTAACTTGGAAATCTTTATGAAATTGGAAAATGGATTATTGATTGAGACCATGAGTATATTGACATATGATTATGTTTATTCTGCGTATTAGGATGCATAATTTGTGTATAGGATAGGAATATACCTATGCGCCATATGTAACCAAGTAGAGAATCTAGACTTAATGACTCCATTCTGTGAGAGTTTATTCATTTGAGGAGTGATTTACGGGGCTTTTGTGACATGTGCCTTATGATTGTTCTTAGAATTGAATGACTTGCTAGTATATAGGATAGGAATATACCTATGTGCAGCAAGGGGTGATAGTCATATGACCTCGGAAGAGGGGTATGAATACTTAGGTTTCTCGGTTGACAAATCATCGTGACCTTTATGATCAATTGGAGAGTTAGGAGATGTAAATGAAGCATTGCATGCCAAGTGTTTGACAAAATGCTTGTATGGGAATATTGTGTTCTTAGTTCATTAGTTATCTATCTACTTATGTTATTTATTTATGTTATTTAGTTTAATTGTTATACTAATGAAACCCTTTGTTATTTGAATTTGACTTTCCTATCTCTTTAGTTGGCATCATATGGTTTAGTTCAATATATCTGTGCTTTATGTTTCTTGCTAAAGAACTTAGTGATGATTTTGGTATTCTATAAGAAATGGAAGTGGATTATAGATGCATGTCTGATATATTGGCATGTGATTAGGATTTGTCTATACCTATAGATTGCCTAATTTGTGTGTAAGATAGGAATATACTTATATGCCATGTGTGACCTAATTGAGAACCTATGCTTTAATTCTCTGCTTTGAATAATCAACATAGGAATGTGAGGATTATTACCTAGCTTTGATGTTCTTTTCAGTTCTATTCCCTTCTGGGTAGATCTTTGATAGGATATGCTCATGCATACCTCGGAAGAGGCGTATGAGCACTTATGAGTTCTCAGTCGACAATCCGTCGTGACCATTAAGACCAAAGAGAGACAGTTAAGATATTCTATGAACATAGCACACTAAGTGTTTGACAGAATGCTTGTGTGGGGGTAAAGTTATGATCTTAGCTTGTAGCGTCTTAGATACCAATCGTTATCCATTTAATTTCTTTGATAATTAGAATTAATTAGTTTAATTAATTACCTTCTATCCGACTGTTTAAATAAGATCGAGATGATTTAAAGTTAGTACTTGGTTAAACATTAGTGATAATTCCTCGTGGGATCGACTTTTACTTTCATTATATTACTTGTTAGACCGCGTATACTTGCGCGAGTTTTTCGGTTGCGAAACTAACCAACAGAAGCCAAGTTTGACGAGCTGTCTCGATTTGCATCCCATTTGGTGGACACTGAGGAACGGATGACACGAATGTTTGTACGAGATTTGAAACCAGAAATTCGTAAATATCTCGTTTCTCATAAAATTTGTCTATATTCAGATGTCGTAGATAGGGCTCAAGTAGTGGAGCAAGAGAAAAGAATACTACAATCAGGAAGCAACACCCAACATTGAGAGAAAAATTACGATAATAATCGTAATGGTAGCAACAATCATCGAAATAGTGATAATCAGTGAGGAGGGAATCATCACGTCGAAAATGGTAACCATTTCAGTGGTAATCCTGGCCCAGATAACAGGAGGAGTGAGTCAAGTGGCAACAATTCCAAGAAGAGAAGATTCAACAATAACCAGGGAAATGCACCAGCATCAGCAGCAACACCAGTACCAGTTTCGAGGGAAGGGGAATGACCACCAGTCATATGTTACAAGTGCGGAAAGGAGGGACACATCAGTCCAAACTGTACACAGCTACCCAAGGTATGTTACAATTGTGGAAAGGAAGGCCACATATCTTGATTCTGTCGTGTAGCAAAATCAAGTCCAGCCGTAATGATGACACCAAGGGCTGACACGGACAAGTCAAAGCCTGTGGTACAAGGCAGAGCTTTTGTCGTAACCTCTCAAAATGCATGGAAACCAGATGACGTCATAACCGGTGAGCTAATCATAAACTCTTGCGAGTCTATACCTTATTAGATACTGGTTCTACCCACTCTTTTATTTCATCTACTTGTGCTCAACGTTTAAACTTGACCCCTGAGAAATTAAATTTGGACTTATTTGTTGAAACACCATTAGCACAAACATTCGTTACATCTACAGTCTATAAATCTTACTTTGTTCAAATCGGCACCCTCACATTACCTGTTGATCTTATCTCCTTGAACATGCATGAGTTTAATGTGATTTTAGGAATTGATTGGTTAACTACTCATCATGCTAAAAATGATTGCTTTCGTAAGGTCGTTAGTTTTTATATTCTTAATCAACCTATTATGCGAATTCAAGCAACCAAACCGTTGAAATCAATAACTGTCATTTCTATCCACAAAGTCATTCGTTTATTGAAAAATGGATGTCAAGCTTTCTTAGCCCATGTAACTGATTTAAACAAAAATACGTCAAATTTGAATGATATTTCTGTTGTTAATAAGTTTCCTGATGTATTTCCCGAAGAAATTCCTGGCCTACCCCTAGACCGTCAAATCAAATTTTGTATCGACCTTGAACCCAATACAAAACCCATTTTTAAGACCCCATATGTATGGTTCCTATTGAATTTTCTGGAGTTAAAAACCCAACTACAAGAGTTGTTAGATACTGACTTCATACGTTCGAATACATCGCCTTTGGGTGCTCCTATTTTATTCGTAAAGAAGAAAGATGAGAGTAAATAGAAATCTATGCAGATCATAAAAGCCTTAAACATTTCTTCACCTAGAAGGAACTCAACATGTGACAACGACGTGACTCGAGCTGTTGAAGGATTACGAATATACCATTCAATACCATCGTGAAAAAGGCAAATGTAGTAGCTAACGCATTGCGTAGAAGAATGTATGCAAGTATGAGTACGATGTTGACAACGTAAAGTCCCATTTTGGATGATTTACAAAGGATGAATATAGAGTTAAAGACTCCACGAACCCACGAGAAGATGGCAACGTATATAAGCAGCACAAGATCGACAAAAGAGTTATGCCGATCTTCATCGAAGAGACGAGAAATTCAATGTCGGGGATCATGTATTTTTACGTGTTACTCCGTGGAAAGGAGTTACGAGATTTGGAAAGAGAGGGAAGCTTAACCCTCGATTTATCAGTCCATTTGAAATCCTCGACCGAGTAGGAACTGTGGCCTACAGACTCGCCTTACCGCCAAGCATGTCTCGTGTTCATAATATTTTTCACGTATCCATGCTACGTAAATATGTGAAAGATCCAAACCAGGTTATTGAATTAGAACCAGACGAGATAGCAGATGATTTGACGTACGAAGAGATACCTATCAAGGTCTTGGATAAGAAGGAACAGATTCTATGATCAAAGGTTATACCTCAAGTCAAAGTTTTATGGAGAAACCATGATGTTGAGGAAATGACCTGGGAGTTAGAATCTGAAATGAGAGAAAGGTATCCTCACCTCTTCGATATGCCAGGTACCTACGTAAATTTCGAGGATAAAATTTCATAAGGAGGGGAGATTGTAAGATCCCAACTTTATGAAATAAAAGTTTATTATTTCCTTTATGATTATTTTTCTAAATAGTGAAGTGCTTAATTGTTATAAATGATAGTTAAGGGTGTTATATGTAAATTATCTGATAAACAGTATGTCGAGGAATATTCTTTTTGTTAGGAAATATTCTTTCTGTCGGGGAATATTATATTCGGTACCGTACGACGGCGCCGAAATGACAATATTATCAACGATAGTGGGCCTCATTGTCGGATACTGAAAACGACAGTATTTGTCAACAGTATTATCACCTGCAACTGTTGAAATACCCGGTAATAAAAAGAACAGTAAAACGCGTTACTCCACAGTAGTACGCGGTATTTCACAAGCACACGGTGTTGCATAGTATTTTATATTATTGATTCAATAATTGATAAAGTAGCTATTGCACAGTATTTTGATTCAATAATTGTTACAGTAACATCTGCATAATACTTTTTATTATTTGTCATGACACTGTAACTCATATTATTTGATATGATATTTTAGCATTATTGACAATGTGTAAAAATTCTGTCAAGGAAAAAGGTTATTTAATTGCGCGTCGTTTATACGGAAGACCCCCTTTTTCCTGAGAATGATCTGGTTGTCAATATTATAAGTCTATAATATTAATGGTGAATAATTATTGTAAGTTATCTTATATTTCTATGGGACCCACAACTATTTGATCGGTGGGACCCATAATTTATTTTTCTTGTACTAATTTATTCAGATTTTATTTTTTTTGTGGGACCCACATGTTATTCAATAGTAAATTACTGTCAGTAAATAGTTAATTCAGTTTTTATTTTACCTTGGGGTTAAAAACCTAAGTGAAAGCAAATTCTAAGAATATACTATGGTATAAAGTATGTTAAAAGAATATGCCAAGGGTATAAGTGTAATAAACCAAGAAAAATTAGGGAAAAGACTAAAATGCCCTCACCTTGATTTTCCTATGAATAGGGAGGGTTTGCTTAAGAAATTTTCACACCTTCATTACCTATACTTTCTCTCTCTCTCTCTCTCTCTCTAAATTTCTTAAGTTCTCTTAGTGTGCTTGGCTATTGTGAATATTTGTGAGAATACTAGTATTATCCGAAGTTAGTAAACTTCATAGAAAGTAACATCCAGTCACTTGTTAACTAAGGTAGGGAATATCATTTCTTTCATACTCATATATAATATCATTTGCTTTCATGTTTGTAAGTGATATTATACTCATAAAGGTTGTTATTCATTCTGTATTAATTTGTGGGGATAACCTGTCCGTGCGGATTGACGCATGCCTGGTGAATATCCATTTGTATTCATTCCTTATTACTCTGTTGGAATAACCTATATGTACGGAGTGTCGTACCTGGTGAATACCTTTCTGTATTCATTCCTTATTACTCTGTGGGAATAACCGATATGTACGGAGTGTTGTACCTGGTGAATATCCCTTTGCATTATTCTTTATTAATCTGTGGGTATAACCTGTCCATGCGGATTGACGCATGCCTGGTGAATAACCCTTTGTATTCATTACTTATTAATCTTTTGTGGAAATAATCTGTCTACGCGGATTATCGCATAACGGGTGAAAATCCATTTGCAGTTCGTATATTCTTTTATACTCATATAAAATATCATTTCTTTTGTACTCTTTAAGGGATATCTTTTTCTTTCATATTTCTCTATTTATGATAAGAAATCTTTGTTTGTTTGAAAATCCTTATTTTTAAATGGTGAAAATCCCTGAAAATTAGTAGAATATCCTTAATAGTTTGTGCTTCATCTAATATCTTTTCGCTTGAATCTTTCTATTTCGTTTTATACGTTATAGTTGAATCATGAAATAATTTATTGAATATCATTCTTGAATTTGACTCCACATTTTGGTCATCATGTTGGCAATTTGGTCAATCTTCGATACTGATTAAATCATAAATCTTTTCTTATCCTTAATCTCACTGTATCATTGTCATCATCCTCATCCTCATACTTAAATTGTGGTGATAGTTCTCTTTGGCCCGTAGTGCAAAGATGAACTGGCGTTTGGCATGATCATGACCAAACTGTGTATTGGTATAATAATGATTTTTGGTGTTACAAACAAAGGCGTATGGTGAAAGTTCTCTTTAGCCCGTAGAGCAAAGATGAACTGGCGTTTGGCATGATCATGACCGGTGATATTACAAATAAATATCTTTGGCACATAGTGCAAAGAGAGGCTGTTGAATATAAACTATTGATTTGGATGATCACAAACATGAACTATTGATTGGTGTTACAGGGATAAAATATTTGTGGTGATCCTTTAACTTATAGAAGATGGTAGATATTATAATCTACTTGACTCTTCTAATGGATTGTTCGTTCCGCTACAGTTGTTGTTGAACAATTATAATATCTTTAAATCTCTGATTTATTATTGTTGAAGACTAAAGATATTTTTTATTCTTCATTATCTTAGTCATGATATTTCTTACTGGGCTATTTGTGCTCACCCTTTTTCTTTTTGTTCCATTGTTCTCCTCAGGAAAAGAGAGTGTAGTGGGGACCATCCGGGGAATGGAGTGATGGTTCGAGACAATAGAAATATCTCAATACATTATTATTAGTGTGGCAATAAGTGTATTGAGAGCTTAAGTTGTATTTGTATTGAAAGTCACAGTATGTGTGTTGTCGTATTTTGCACAACACTTATTAGTTGTAAATGGGAAGATTCGTATTTGTATTTGTATTTTGTAAGATGTTATTGGCGACTCAAAATGGGTTATATGGACCTATTTTTGGGGTGTCACATTAGACGTGGCTCAAATCTCGCCACTAAATTTTATATTTAAATAGATTAAAAAGTGGCTAAAGAGAGCTCATGACTGCTTAACTGGCAACATTCAGTCTGTTGGGGCATGATTTTGAGGACTTGAATGATTCGATGGGACCTATTTCACGTGGCGGAATTTTTTCATGTAGTGGTATATTCCAGTGGGGAGGTTTGACTTTTAAGGAATTAACTTAATTTGACTTCCTTCTTTTAAGGAAATCAAATCTAATCCAAGCATGAGGATTATGGCTTCAATAGGATTTTACATAAAGACTCTTATTTCCATCGGGGGACAGGGTTGAAGTTGGTGTGGGTCAACTATAAATACACGGTTGTACCCTAAGTTACAGGTAATGACACTTTGAGCACTAAAGTATTAAGCCTCTATTATTAACCTATTCTCTAGCCTATACTTATTCTCATATCGGAGTTATCCCCCGACAACCCCGGTCGTCAGGCTCCTCAGTGTGTTCTTTCATTTTCTGTGCAGGATTAGACTTGTTGATTAGTGATTGGACAAGTGGACGGATCTTGGCGTTAACATTGGCGTTAGAAGGAGGGCCAGTTTTAATGCTAATAATCTTTCAATCATCTGCATATTTTGTTAGAGTTATGGCAAGCAAGAGTAAGGATAAGACAATTTCTGACTAGGAGAGATCTTTGGTCAACCCCACGGCCTAGATCCGGGGATCGATTAAGGATAGGCTTGGTCCCAACACGCATGGTGCAGACCAGGTGCAGGCTCAATAGGCTCCGGCCCCGCGACAGCTGTTCTCGGCAAGCTAGAAGACTCTCGATTCCCATAGCCGCAGGACGGACAGTCGTTCTCTTGCGCGCACCCTTCAGGATCGAGATGGACAGGACCAACGTGAACTGATTCGGGCTTGGAAGATCTAGCAGACTAAGGACTCCTTAGAGGCTATGCGCCTCCAACAAAAGGAGTTAGATACACAATTGGCAGTTTTGGAAGGGGAAAGAGACGCCTCCTCGAGTCAGCACCGCCATCGGGAGACCACGCCATAGAGCTGTTCCAAGACATATCGTTCAGGCAGTTCTCGCGAAGGAAGGAGCAGGCACAGGTCATGTTCCATGGATACCAGTGAAGGGTGGTCGAGGTCCGGACGACGGCGACAAATGGCCTCTCCGGACTATGTGAGGGATCGACACAAGCCATCCCCCCGAAGGAGGAGACTGATCCCCTTGCGCAGAAGTTGGCGAAGTTTGAACAGAAGTTAGTAGCTGTGACTCCGGTGAATGTATCGCCAGGTGACTCGTTGTCACCTTTAACACCAGAAATCTATCGGGTTCGGTCCGATATGGCTAAGAAGATGCCACCCATAGAGAGTTATAATGGCACTGGCGATCCTTATGATCATACACACGCGTATGACCGTTTGATGCGTTACTATGATCACTCTGATGCCGCCAGGTGTCAGATGTTTGTCACAACATTGAAAAAGGGTGCTCGGTTGTGGATGACGTCGCTGCCACCAAACTTCATCGGATCGTGGAAGGAGTTATGCGATAAATTCCATGACCTCTTCGGAAGTAACAAAAGGAGAGGAAAGCCGACGACGTCTCTTATGCAGATTAAGAAGCAGCCGAATGAGAGTTTGAGCTAGTATGTGAAGAGGTTTAAGGAGGCGGTTGGCACTGTGACCAATCTTAATGCTCCATAATCCCTTGAATTCTTCACGACCGGAGTAGATGTTGTGAAATCGAAGAAATTGATAAAAGACATAATGTTCAACCCTTCAAAGGATTTGTCGAAGGCGTATGACAGGGCAGAAAACTTCATCGCCATTAATGAGGCTATGGGATGAAGCCTCAGAAACGCAAATCGGATAAACCTAGGGACCAGAAGAGGAATTATAATCCTAGGTTTGAACTACAGTCGAGGAAAGAATTCAACAACGGAGGTTCAGGAGCCGACAAGCCTCCATTCCCGAACCGAAATGTCAACAAGATTTATACTTCCCTCAATACTGATCGAGCAAAGATTTTTGAGGAGATTAAGAACAAACCATTTTTTGAGCCTTGCCCAGCCAGTACCCACCCACAAAGAGGAGATCAAAGCCGGTATTACAATTATCATTGACATACAGGGCATTCAACCTAGGATTACCGAGAATTGAAAAATCTGATTGAGAAGAACGTCCAGAACAGGGAGTTAATTCATTACGCGACTGGTTGGGAAGGCTCGGGAGGAAGATGGGGGATGCCGATCAAGAGCAACGTGAGGATCGGCAACCTGATCAGAACCAGCCTGCTCGTTGAGTAGTAGATATCATCACGGGCTGTTTGGTTAGAAAGGTGACAGGGAAAAGATGCTGAAGTGCGTTGGATTCAATACTGACAGTATCCAAACAGCCTGCTAAGAAGGATCGGTCTTATCCTGACACTGTTATTTTTTTTTCGATGAAAACTACCGACCCAAATTGATTGAGCCACAGGAAGGGGCGTTAGTGATTACCGCCTAGGTCGGGCCGGTGGACATGAGAAGGATCATGATCGACAACAGATCTTCAATAAACATTCTGTACTCCCATGCGTATTAGAGGTTGGATTTAGATGGTCGAAAAATGGATGTCGGGTAGGAGTCTCCACTGTATTCGTTTAGCAACAATCCGGTCCTCGTGGTTGGGATGATAGAATTACCTGTCACTTTTGGCATGGCTCCTCAAAAAATATAGATTGATATTAAATTCTTTGTTGTTCAGGAGGATTTGGCTTACAATGCTATTTTGGAAAGGACAACATTAGCAGCTTTACAAGCTGTGACTTCTATACTATACTTTAAGATCAAATTTCCTACGTCGAATGGGGTCGACGAAGTTAAAGGAGACTTGAATATTGCCTAATAAATGCATAATATTTTATGATTTTAATTCCTTTACATTTAGTTTTGTTACATGTTTTATGTGTATATGAACTTATTAAGGTATTTATTGATTTCAGAAAGAATTGAAGTTGAAAAGAAAAAAAGGAGAAAAGTTGTTGTTGGCTAGAGGTCTGACGCGGTAGTGCCATAAATGGCTTGGAAGACGACGCGACAGCGCCGTATGCCAGAACTGGAAAAGGGCACTCTTGACCCTTGGCGTGGTAGCATCGAGCTCCCACACAAATTTGGCAGGGCAACGCCAGACTATAGTCTTCAGAGGCTTGTCTGGAGTATTAGCGCGGTAGCGCTGGTTCCCTTTGTAATCTTGGCACGGCAGCGCCGTTATGCAGAAATCACAGAATCATGACCTATGGCGCGGTAGCGCCGGTTCTAGTTCAAATCCTGGCGCGGCAGAGCCAGGTTGGCTAGGAAAGTTTTTCAAAGTTTGCAATTCTTGAGCAATTTGATTGGGAATTGGATTTATTACTTCTTGAGGGGTTATAACTTATTTAGAGGATATAAATACTTCATCTTGGACATATTGAATACACACTCTAATAACCCTAGAATTGGAGGCAAGATTGAAGGTTTGGAGATAAGATCGAAGAATGAATTTCTACATATGTACTTTTACAGATTCAAAGTATTAAGATAAGCATGTTAGGCTAAGTTCTTTGTTAGTTCTCGGGGACACAATGGAGATCTAGAAGGGGGTTGAATAGATCATTTAAAACTTTTTCTGTTTATTACAAAAGTATATTAGTTATGATTAACAGAATCAATTCATGCACATCGGAATATACTTTAATAACCCCTTCAAAGATATAAACATGATCTCAGTTCAATGAACAAATCTACGATATGGTTGATAGCAGATATAGCAGTTATTGTACATAATGTAAAAGACATAAAGTAAATGACACAAGAGGTTTTAAGTGGTTCGAAAACCGAACAACTCCTACTCCACTCTTCTACTTCAACAAGTAGGAAATCCACTAATTTAGTCACTAAGACAAGGACGCTCCGCCCTCCTCAAGTCCAGCAGATATGAGTTATTTTTAGCTACTAAGGCAAGGATCCTCTGACCCTCCTCAAGTCTAACAGACTTGAGTTGTCTTTAGCCACTAAGGCAAGGATCCTCTGACCTTCTTTAAGTCCAGCAGACTTGGAATATTGTAGACTAAGACCCGCAACCTTAGAATCACCCAGTACACTTAGTACTCTTCAAGACTAGCAGCCTTGGAACTCTTTAGTCACTTAAGACAAGGACCCAAAGACCCTCCTTGGTGTGTTGATGGTTGTTGGGTTGTGCTGTTAAGATGAACTTTGATCTCCTTCATCTTTAAGTACTTAGTAGCTGCTTGTGATCATTCTCTGGATGTTGCTAACGTTTGTCGTTGATGCTCTTCTCTTTCTTGTATTCAGCAGATACCAATGATCACTCTTGATGTACTATTAAGTTCTTCAAATAGGCTTTGTACTTAGCAGTTCTTTTGAACACTTGGTTGACATGTATACAGAACCTTGTTCTGTTCTTTAACTTTTCTGCTCAGAGTGTTCTTGATTGATCATAGAGTTGCACTTCTAGATTTTCCTTCAGCTCTGGTTACTCTTGATCTTGGCTTCTTGGTCATTCGACTCTTAGCTCATATACCAGCACTTCGGCATACTTAGGTGAGGCTTTAGTAGATTTTTTCCATCTGTGTTCTTGCTCTCATTCACCCTGTTCTCCACGGAATGATTATGATCCATTTTGCTATATATAGATTTCATAATCTTTCCGTTTGGAATCTTGTCGTTGATAGCTTCCCATTGCAAATCTTCCCATTAGAGATTCTCTTTCTGCAGACTTCTTTATTGTACCAATGAATAATTTACTCCTTGAAAGTCTGCTAGTGATGGCTGAGTCAGCTTCCATTAACTGGTACCAAGGTAGTGGAGTCATGTGCGCTAACTTTTGCTGCAGTAAGTATGGCTGTTAGAACCCCACTGAGATTGGTTCCTTATTTCGTTTATTTAAGTAATCAGCTGCTCATCTTGGGATAATCAACCTAAGTGCTCTGATGTCTACAATCCTTGGTGGCACTTACGTACTCTACGATCAACTGGGTTGTAGCCTTTTACTTCTGATCGTAGAATTATCTGCTCGCTCCATAATGTAGCCCTATGATCATGCGTGATGTACACTGCCTTAGAGCTCGTAAAGTGGCTGACTGCAGTTGCTCTACGCTTTAATGTATTTCTTACTATTCTGCAGTTGTGCCTTTTATGCTCTGTGATCTCCATTGAGCTTTACGTTCTCAGAGCATAGGGTCATGATCTTTGTTGAGCTTTTGCTGCAGCTTGCTTATCATAGAGGATTGCTCTGTGTTCTTCAGGGGTTAGCTCTGCAGACTCTTTCTTCTCATAGAGAACTGCTCTATAATCTTTAGATGCTAACTTCATTCTTGTAGAAGAATGCTCTACGTTCCTTAGATGTTGTCTCTGCTGTTATGTCATAGAGGACTGCTCTATGATCTTCTGATGCATTAACACTTTCATTGTAGAGGACTGCTCTATTATTCTTCAGACATTATCTCTGTTGTGCTTCGTTTATGTCTGGCAGAGTATCTTTGTTATCTTTGGCTTAGCTCTACGATCACTTGATCAGACTGATGCTTTCCCACTCTACGATCTTGTCTAAGGTGCAAGTCGTAGAGTCTTGATGGAATCGTAGAGTGTATGTTTGAGCTGCCTCATGATATTTGTTAGGACTTGATGCTTCGGATGCACTCTGAGATCTTTGTTTGGCTTTATCTAATAGCCCATGGACAGTTTACTAAGTAGCCTTTATGAAGATTGCTATTTTAGCTTTTAGTGCTCAGGCAGAGGTTATTCTACGTTATTGCTTGTTTGTAAACTGTTCATGGGAGTCGTAGAGTGACTGACTGCTTTAACTCTACGAACCCAAGAACAAGAGCTCTACGATGCCGAGTGGGCTTCGCAACTGGCCGAGCCTTACTCTACGTTCGCCTTGCAAGCTCTGTGATGACATACTTAACTCTACGTCTGTTCCTTGGTCATAACAGAGTTGCTCTACGATGCCGAGACAGAACTTGGCGACTGGCCGAGCTTTACTCTACGTTTGCCTGGCAGGCTCTGCGATGCTCTGTTGGTTGAACTCCAAATTGGCTGACTGCTCTACGATCATTCTCTGCCAAGCTGGAGTTGTTCTTTGATAGAGTTGCTCTGCGATGGCTCTAGCAGTCTTTTTACATAAAACATTTTGGCTCACAAGATCAACCTAACAAGTTTGTGTTAGGTTTGTATATAGCGCGAACATGCAATCAAATTACATAAATAGTGCGGAAGTGCAATAAAACAGATTTTAAATTTTTTCATACAAACCATCACCATGATCTTTCCTTGTGTTCAATTATCAATTAAGGAAAGAGATTAAGAAATTATACCCTCGTAGAACCGTGCTTCCTCGGGTACAAGTTCACCTCCAATTCCTTCGCGTTCTCCTTGAATTCCACCGACTAAATTCTTTTGCTTTGATCAACGTTAGCCACCCAAGTGTTTGGCCTCTAGAGGTGATCCACCAAGGAAGAATAGTTGTTCAAGAAGATGGGTGTTGACAAAACCTAGTTTCTATCACTATAGAAATTACAAGTACTCTCTCTCTCCAATTCTTATGGAAGAGTGTGTAACTGTCTAACCTTAAATCATGATAAGACTCTTCTTATTTATAGATATAGGGAACCCTCCTAAACTATTTAGGATTAGGGTTTTTATTTTAATTAAACTCCTTTAATTAATTAGACTCCTAATCCAATTAGGAATACATGAGAGAGTACTTCTATTAATTAATTCCCAATCCCTATTAGGAATTAAATAATAGTAATTGTAATAATAATAATAAGACTTTTCTTATTAATTTATATTTAATATTTTCAAAATATTAAATAATAAATATTAAGCTATTTAATTTATTCTATCTCTATAGATTAAATTAAATACACTTAACTTATTATTACAATTAAGCCATTTACTTCTTAAACAAATATTTTTCTTTTGCGGTGTGACCCTTTAGGTTCTCCATATTAAACCGGTTGTGAATAAATCAATTAGAACAATTCTAATCTTATTTAAATAAATAAATTAAACTATTTAATTTATTTAAATAAATAATATTTATTCTACAATAAGGGTAAGCCTCCTTAGCGATCAACGACTTTCCAGATAATATAGATTTCAACATTAATCACAAAAGAACCTTTCAATGAATAGTTACCATACAATTCAATCCTTCTACCATACAATGTCCCAATTAAATATAAGACATGAAATTACTGTCAAGTCTTATTTTATTTAATTATATGTATTTCGATTCTCAAATGCACAACTCTTATTAATGTAAATTAGAAACTCCTTTCTAATTTCATTCTGCTTTGGTCAAAGACTTCTGAGTCGTCATTTATCGAATCACATAGGACATTCTCTCTTTTTACTAGAAGTGGTAGATTCTTTGTTGACCATTCACCTATCTCCATGTGTAACTTATTATATCCAATCATACCCTTTGATATACCCTAAGGGTCTTAAGGGACATGTCAAAGTATAACTCATCATACACAAGATACTATGATGATCTCAAGTCCAAGGATCACTTGTACTACTATCACTAGAGGAATTCCTATTGACAGGCGAGTAAAACTCCATTAGGCATTCCTTAGCGAGCCACGTTCAGTGAAATTATTCTCTAATAAGCACCTACATACTTGCTTTTAGTGTCTCCACACAAATGATTATGAGATCAATCATCCTCTTCATAAGAGCAAGCAACGTGTGTACTAATCTATCCGAATTCACTAATCCTCTTTTTAGTAATCCAACAATTAGGAACGATTTTAGTTTGTGAGCGATCTAGAATTTAGATTTCATTAGCATGATCCCTATCATGATTCTAAAAGCATTGCTCAAAACTATGGGTTTATCACATTTAATATAACAGTACCATGTAGATAATGTAAAATGCCTTTAATAACCGAATAAGATTACAAAGTATATGCTACATCATATCAAATATGATTGGCTTGTGTGCATACTACTTTCAGTTTGATCTTTTTCTATTCTAAGTCCTTGTACAACAACTTCATTTAAGGACTTTACAATACTTATCATTATAAATATGCTTTGATCAAATAAATGACACTTCAGCTCAGATCATCCTAACATATTTGATCTTTCCAGTCTAAGTCCTTATACATATATTTTATTTAAGGACTTTACAAGGTTTTGAATGTTCTTTTAATCATTTTGTCATCAATCAAATATCATATAAAGAATTATAGAATCTTATGCAGATCTTTTAACAATCTCCTCCTATGAGAGTGGACTTAAGAGACTCATGCAGATTCGTAACAATCTCCTCTTATTTGATGATGACAAAAATACTTATAGCATAACATTTACTTCAAGCAACACATGCAAATGTATGAGTGTAAATTTGACTTAAGACACAATAAGTCACTATATTGCAAGACCAAGAGATATGAATGAAATAATGTGCATGAAGAATAATCATTCATATAGTATTTATGCTAAGCATGCCATAAATCTTAAAAACATACAGTCCACAAGCTATATTAGTTCAACAAGAAGATCCTAGATCTAGATTAGCATATAATAGTTAATTCTTTCTTGTTAGAAATGTACCTTCTTCTTGTTGATTTATACTTGGATACTTTGTGATTGCTTTTAGCTGCTGCTTTCTTTTGGTTCTTCTTCATTCTCCTCAGGCTCCTGCTCCCCCTCAGATCTTGCTGCTCTTCCTTCATTTTCTTCTGGCTCCCCTTAGTTGTAGGCACCTGATCTTTGTTCTTCAACTTTAGCTTCATCTTTTTGGCCTTTCTTTTCGTGACAGCTCTGTTCCTCTTTTTATGCTTCGTCTTTTTCTCCCCCTTTTTGTCATCAATCATTTGGGACAGGTACTGAACCTGGGTAATGAGCTGTTCGACTAAGTAGGAGGTATTTTTAACTTCCATTTTCACCTCCCGCTGGCCGAGTTCCATTTATTGAGAGAGGGACTGGCAGAGATTGTCAACTTGTTCTGAGAGAGACTGAATAGATCTCTCATTTTGCTTTTGAAGTTTCAGGGCTTCTTTCTTCTATTTCTCAATGGACTTAAGATATATCTGATCTCTTTGATGAAGCTTAATAGACATATCTGTGAATGATGTTTGAAGCTTCTTGTAGAATTCATTCTCTTCACCTCCAGGCATATTCTTTGCTGCAGCAGTCACTGATGAAATGTTTCCAAGCAACTCTTCTGAGTTTTTCAGCAACTCTTGATCAATTAAGGGATCTTCAAGGATTGGTGTAGTTGGCTTGGGTTTCTCACTCTTATAGATGTTTTCAAGAGCAGTGACTATATCAAAGAAATCTTTTTTTGAAGAAAAAGGAATATCAGAGGGTATTTTAGTGGAGGCATTTAGCCTTTGAGAAAGTGAGTTATTTGCCTGAGACTAGAAAGCTGCAATCGTAGAGTTAGGGGGCTCTACAACCATTAACTCTATGGTATTGGTTTTTGCTTCCTTTTTACTAAGGTTCTCCAGTAGATAGCATAGAATGTATATACCTTCAGCATGTCGGTAGACTTTGAAGTGTTGGGAATTCTTGTCAGCATCTTTGGAAAGAATTGAACTCTTGGGAAGTTCTGAGAGATCATCTTTAGATTTGAAAATTGTGAGTAACACCAGCTGATGAAGCCTTTGTCTTCATTTGAAATGGCCTTTAACCAGGGCATCCAAGGGCAGAACCATGTCAACTACTGACTATCAGGATCATACAGCACAGTAGTTCGATCCAGTTCAATATCTTTAAAATTATCGAGCAAATCCTCTATAGTCATTGATACTACCTTGATTTGTCCATTGCCATGATCTATCCACCTTTTTGGCAACACAGTGCCGGCTTATCACAAGCTTCCATAACTATCCTTCTTCGAATTCTTGTAGCTGCTGGGATTGGATAGTATCTTTCTGACTCATCATTTTCAGAGTTAGATTCCTCTAGTGCTTCATCATCTTCCATTGCTTCCTTTCCTTTTCCAACGTCAATCTTTCTACCATTCTTTCCCTCTGAACTTGGTCCCTCTATAGTCACTTTCGTTGACACTTTTACTGGCTCACCAGTGAACTGTTCTTCATAGCTTGTTTCTATATCAACATCATCTCCTGTTGATCCATTAAGATTCTCAAACATAACTTCATCCTTACTTTCTGATTCTGACTCACTTGTGGTCACATCCTTTTCAGCAGACTCATCTCTTGATGCCACAGTTTTACTGATCTTTACAGCTTCTTCTTTATCAACCTCATCATCATCACCAAGATCAATTATCTTAGGTGAAATACCTTCTTCTCTCTTAAGACCCGGTAAATTCATCATTTGTTGAAGGCGTGCACTTTGTCTTCTCTTTGCAGGCTTAACAACAAGAATTTTAGATGCTTCTTCCTCTTCCTCAGATTCACTTCTAAGTTCTGAGGAGCTCTTTAATGAGGCTGTTGGAGAGGATTTCTCAACTTTCAACTTCTTCTTTGTTGATTTTAAAGGAATGGACACAGGTGATAGGGATTCATCAGATTGTAAAGAGTCCTTTTCCATGGTGCTTACTTTCCTTTTCCCTTTGTCTGCTTTGGAAACTTCCTTGATACTGCTACCAGTCATCCTTAATCACTTATTCTCTATAAGGTTCTTTTTCCAGTTGTCAAACAGTTTGGGAGACATGATCTTGTGGACATTTAGGGTTTCTCCCTCATTATCCCCAATCTTGCTTTTCAGCTTTTTCTTTAGAATAATGCTTAGGAACCTTTCATGGTACACCTTTGGGATAGGTTTGTTTGAAGCCTTCCTTTTCTTAATCTCTTTGGTTAACCAGTCGAACAACACAACACCAAAATTTATCTTCTGCTTCATGACAATGGCAGACATGATTCTTAGTTGTAGATTACTTACAGTATCATGAGCGGTATCTTTACATAGGATACATTTTCCCACAATCTTTGCTAAGAACTCAAATTCTTTTGGAAATTCCTTTTTATTCATCCCCTTTAGATGAGGATTCTTCACATACCCCATCAATCTCATGCCTTTATCAGTGTCAATTTCTTCCAGAGATGATAGACCTTGACTGGCAAACCCTAAATATTTATTAATTTCTGCAACACCTATCTTTATATTAGTTCCTCGAACTTTGGTGGATAGAACATCATCTTTGACTGTTACATTCTAGTAGAATTCTTTCACCAATTCAGAGAAAATTTTGGTGTTGAATTCTAAACATTCTGAGAATCCTGCTTCCCTTACGATTCTGAGAATATCCTTAAACTTCTCTTCTGATTCCCCAAACTTATCGAAACCAAGTTGGATACCTGATATGACTTGACAGTTTTCCATAATAAAGGTTTTGATAAATGAAGAATGCTTGACTGTAGATGGATATTTGAAACGATATGGGTTTTTGGAGTTTCTGGAAGTTGGTGATTTGGGTTTACTGAAGATTTGATGATTTTAGGATTTTGAGAGATCATCACGGTTTTGTAAGAGGAAAGATTTTGATAACTGATAGGAAAGAACAACCGCCAGTATTTGAATTTTAACCTATGTCAGTTCCCTCTTTTTGTAGAGGACAGGTGTAGGAAAGCCATTTGCTGATCGTGGCCATAACTATTATAACTTCCACAACTGTTGCACATCAGTTACCCTGGTCCCTTTTTTGTCAAGAGAATGTGGTTATGTCCTTCCTCTTTGACCATTGACTTTGCCCGTTCGTAGAGTGACTTGATGTCCCGGCTTTTCACTCTACGATCATCTCTTGAGAGCAAACTTTGGTCACAACTTTTGCTGCTCAAATGCTGATTTGCACTTATTCTAGTGAATGCAATCTATGATGGGAGGATCTTCAATTAAGCTTGGAGTGGCTTCCCATCTTAAATACTCAGAAAAAACCTTGCTTTCTCTTGACATCTATGATGATAGTCTCCATAACTTGTATCTGCACCAGTAGGTGAGCTGGATTGTTTGCTTGATGAAGACTTCCTTTTAATACCAGCTTCTTTCTCTTCGAGAAGATCCCGTGATCAAATCTCTCTTATGAGATTAGATTTTCTCCTTTGTTTCGTTAACATCTTAAGCTCTTGAGAGATTTTAGCGGTGCATTCCATTTAGTCTTTCAACAGGGTTAAGGAAGCTCAGAAAGGGCAGGCCTCTTAGATTGAAACTTAGGGTTTGGTTTGTCTCTGAGGCGCTTATCTGGGGAAAAACTACTTTGGTGTGGTGGAGAGAGTATCATCACTGTTTTCCTATGATTTGGCTTACCAGCTCTGAATATTCTTTGTGACTGGTATTTGTCTGTGAGAGAAAAAGGTGTCTATATAGGTTACAATCATAAGGTCAGTACACTCTACGATTAGGATGTCAACTGTAGTGACTCTACGTTTTTGGGCAATGTGGGTGACTTGATTTATCAGTTGTAGAGTTTAGAGACTCTACGATCAGGGATGAGGTTTCATTTGGTATATCAGCTTCTGATTTCTTTTCCTCAACCTGAGCATGAGTTGGCTTAGAGACTTCAGTTTGCTTCCCCTCACCTTGTGTATTGCTAGGCTTTAACTGAGTGTTACTCCCCCCATAGTTGAAGTTACCATCTTATGACTGAATTCTTCATCATTGAGTCATTGAGTATTTTCTTTGACATTGGTCACTCTACGATCCCCTTATCTGGCTCTGCAATCGTAAAGTTAGTTTGAACTTGATGTAGACTTAGTTCTTGTATGCTGCTTCACGAACTGTATTATGCTGAGTTGAGCTCTAGCTTTTGAGAGAGTCTCACTGGAGAATCATGCCTTTGCCCTTTGCCAGAAGTTTGTTAATGAAGATCACAAGTTTCAAGCTTCTCCCTGAATGTGCTTGAGTAAGGATAGATCAATCATGATACCTGCAAGATAAATAAGTTTCTGACTTGGTATCCATTATTGTTTGGGTCCTATGAGGTTAGTATTTTTGAATGCTTGAGTCTTTTTGACTTTGCATTCACAACACGTATTGCAGCTCATATATGAGATGACAGTTAATTATGCTGCATGAGAATGTGTGAGAGAGAGGATAAACTTGTGTGGAACTAATGTGGATCCTCAAATCTTTTCTTTAGATAGATCCCTTCTTACTTATATCATGTTCTAAGTTTTTGAACCTTAGTAGAGTAGTGGTCAGTTCTGTTGGTTGTACTTAAATGGTTCGTAGAGTTGATCAGTCTCTACAACCTTTCAAAGTACAACAACAGACATGACTAAACTCTACGACTTGTCAAGAACTTAGATTATAAAGTAATGGGCCAATCAACATACAAGCTGAGAAAACTAAGATAGGATGTATATAACCCATGAAGCATAGCCACCTCTTAAACAACAACGTTAATAGCAGGAGGTGATTTCGATACCTCACTGACGTCAATCTCTTGACAGTTAGTGGTGCTGCTTATGATGACGCACACTGTCATTGGTTGATGATTTGTAATCCTTCAAGTCACTACCGGCATCATCATTTATTCCTTCATCATGCTGCATTGACTGACACATTGAACAAACCCTTGAGTTATGATTAATGTAAGTCATGACATCCCATACTCCTTAATGCGTTTGAGTGAACCTCAGGGTTCATATTTTGTACAATAGGATCATGGCATATGTAGTTGAGAAGCTCATGGATTTATCGTTGTAGTGCATTGATGATGGAGCATTATCATTTAGATATGTCCTAGATCATCATTCGTAGGACTTCTCAAACTTCTTAGATGGAGATACAGATTCCCTTTTGAATGGAGAATTTCTTAGTTTTTGCTGCATCTGTACTTCTTCCTCTAAAAGGGTTTGTTTGATCTGCTCGTTGACATCAGCAAGCTTGATGATGATGCCTTTTCCATTTAAGCACATGGTTCAGTCTGGATAGCTTAAGATAGTTTACCTGCACATACAATTTTAACTTGTAAGCTTATATTCATTTTGTCTTAAAAACCAATACCGAATTTAGAACTGATCTAAATTTGTGTCATGGATCAATTCAAAATGTGAGCTTTAACATATTCATGAGAACCTGCTCTGATACCAATTGTTAGTTCCCGAGGACACAATAGAGATCTAGAAGGGGGGTTAAATAGATCCTTTAAAACTTTTTCTATTTATTACGAAAGTATATTAGTTATGATTAACAGAATCAATTCATGCACAACAGAATATACTTTAATAACCCCTTCAAAGATATAAACATGATCTCAGTTCAATGAACAAATCTACGATATAGTTGATAGCAGATATAGCAGTTATTGTACATAATGTAAAAGACATAAAGTAAATGACACAAGAGGTTTTAAGTGGTTTGAAGACCGAACAACTCCTACTCCACTCTTCTACTTCAACAAGTAGGAAATCCACTAATTTAGTCACTAAGATAAGGACGCTCCGCCCTCCTCAAGTCCAGCAGATATGAGTTATTTTTAGCTACTAAGGCAAGGATCCTCTGACCCTCCTCAAGTCTAACAGACTTGAGTTGTCTTTAGCCACTAAGGCAAGGATCCTCTGACCTTCTTTAAGTCCAGCAGACTTGGAATATTGTAGACTAAGACCCGCAACCTTAGAATCACCCAGTACACTTAGTACTCTTCAAGACTAGCAGCCTTGGAACTCTTTAGTCACTTAAGACAAGGACCCAAAGACCCTCCTTGGTGTGTTGATGGTTGTTGGGTTGTGCTGTTAAGATGAACTTTGATCTCCTTCATCTTTAAGTACTTAGTAGCTGCTTGTGATCATTCTATGGATGTTGCTAACGTTTGTCGTTGATGCTCTTCTCTTTCTTGTATTCAGCAGATACCAATGATCACTCTTGATGTACTATTAAGTTCTTCAAATAGGCTTTGTACTTAGCAGTTCTTTTGAACACTTGGTTGACATGTATACAGAACCTTGTTCTGTTCTTTAACTTTTCTGCCTAGAGTGTTCTTGATTGATCATAGAGTTGCACTTCTAGATTTTCCTTCAGCTCTGGTTACTCTTGATCTTGGCTTCTTGGTCATTCGACTCTTAGCTCATATACCAGCACTTCGGCATACTTAGGTGAGGCTTTAGTAGATTTTTTCCATCTGTGTTCTTGCTCTCATTCACCCTGTTCTCCACGGAATGATTATGATCCATTTTGCTATATATAGATTTCATAATCTTTCCGTTTGGAATCTTGTCGTTGATAGCTTCCCATTGCAAATCTTCCCATTAGAGATTCTCTTTCTGCAGACTTCTTTATTGTACCAATGAATAATTTACTCCTTGAAGTCTGCTAGTGATGGCTGAGTCAGCTTCCATTAACTGGTACCAAGGTAGTGGAGTCATGTGCGCTAACTTTTGCTGCAGTAAGTATGGCTGTTAGAACCCCACTGAGATTGGTTCCTTATTTCGTTTATTTAAGTAATCAGCTGCTCATCTTGGGATAATCAACCTAAGTGCTCTGATGTCTACAATCCTTGGTGGCACTTACGTACTCTACGATCAACTGGGTTGTAGCCTTTTACTTCTGATCGTAGAATTATCTGCTCGCTCCATAATGTAGCCCTATGATCATGCGTGATGTACACTGCCTTAGAGCTCGTAAAGTGGCTGACTGCAGTTGCTCTACGCTTTAATGTATTTCTTACTATTCTGCAGTTGTGCCTTTTATGCTCTGTGATCTCCATTGAGCTTTACGTTCTCAGAGCATAGGGTCATGATCTTTGTTGAGCTTTTGCTGCAGCTTGCTTATCATAGAGGATTGCTCTGTGTTCTTCAGGGGTTAGCTCTGCAGACTCTTTCTTCTCATAGAGAACTGCTCTATAATCTTTAGATGCTAACTTCATTCTTGTAGAAGAATGCTCTACGTTCCTTAGATGTTGTCTCTACTGTTATGTCATAGAGGACTGCTCTATGATCTTCTGATGCATTAACACTTTCATTGTAGAGGACTGCTCTATTATTCTTCAGACATTATCTCTGTTGTGCTTCGTTTATGTCTGGCAGAGTATCTTTGTTATCTTTGGCTTAGCTCTACGATCACTTGATCAGACTGATGCTTTCCCACTCTACGATCTTGTCTAAGGTGCAAGTCGTAGAGTTCTTGATGGAATCGTAGAGTGTATGTTTGAGCTGCCTCATGATATTTGTTAGGACTTGATGCTTCGGATGCACTCTGAGATCTTTGTTTGGCTTTATCTAATAGCCCATGGACAGTTTACTAAGTAGCCTTTATGAAGATTGCTATTTTAGCTTTTAGTGCTCAGGCAGAGGTTTATTCTACGTTATTGCTTGTTTGTAAACTGTTCATTGGGAGTCGTAGAGTGACTGACTGCTTTAACTCTACGAACCCAAGAACAAGAGCTCTACGATGCCGAGTGGGCTTCGCAACTGGCCGAAGCCTTACTCTACGTTCGCCTTGCAAGCTCTGTGATGACATACTTAACTCTACGTCTGTTCCTTGGTCATAACAGAGTTGCTCTACGATGCCGAGACAGAACTTGGCGACTGGCCGAGCTTTACTCTACGTTTGCCTGGTAGGCTCTGCGATGCTCTGTTGGTTGAACTCCAAATTGGCTGACTGCTCTACGATCATTCTCTGCCAAGCTGGAGTTGTTCTTTGATAGAGTTGCTCTGCGATGGCTCTAGCAGTCTTTTTACATAAAACATTTTGGCTCACAAGATCAACCTAACAAGTTTGAGATATTTTTCTATTCTAAGTCCTTGTACAAACAACTTCATTTAAGGACTTTAACAATACTTATCATTACAAATATGCTTTTGATCAAATAAATGACACTTCACCTTAGATCATCCTAACATATTTGATCTTTCCAGTCTAAGTCCTTGTACATATATTTTTTAAGGACTTTACAAGGTTGTTGAATGTTTCTTTTAATCATTTTGTCATCAATCAAATCTTATATAAAGAATTATAGAATCTCATGCAGATCTTTTTAACAATCTCCTCTATGAGAGTGGACTTAAGAGACTCATGCAGATTCTCAACATTGTTTATTTTTAGTTCTAAGGGATGTTTGTACCTTCTTTTACAGTTGATAGGTTAATTAAGTTAACATTATTTACTCCTTCTGTATATATATGAGATTTATTCTTGATAATCTGTTTTAACTATTGAATGATATTTGTTTTGATTGATTTAATAATGGCTAGTTAAGCTAATCAAGTTATTATTCATATGCTAGATTTAATGTATAGTATTAAGTAAACGATATTGTATCTAATCATAAGTAGTAATTAGTAATACATGATTGTGGTCCAAACTTTTGAGTATTGTTATGGTTATCAGAAGGCAAGTTAAATAATTTGCGATTGCGTGATTGTTGCTTGGAATAATCTAATTTCCTAATTCTTAATGTTGCGGTTATATTAAATCTAGACTGATAGTTCTGGGTTGTATAATAGTTATGTTCTAGTGGGGCGATTGTTGCATTTAGATTTTAAAACCTAAGAGGAATTTTAAATAACAGATATTATTGTTATCTAGGGTTAGTAGTTTCATTGAAGGAAATTAATTGTGTTATACTTAATCATTTGTTAATTGTAAGGGGTGATACTGAACTGAAGAACTGGAGTTTCTTTTTATTGATTTCTCTTATAATACTTAGTTTTATTTTACTTACAATTTTATTAATTATAATCATAATTCAAAACCTCCTTCTTTTACTTATTGTTATTTAGATTTTGGAAACAGTAGAATAAATTAAAGCAATATCACTCTTTGTGGATTCGACCCTTACTACTGCTATATTGTGGTTTTAATTAGTCATAGAGTAGAAGTGTGATTTTATTTTTGGGAGTGAAACGACAGCTACCAAATTTTGGCGCCGTTGCTGGGGAATGTTTATTTGTTTTTATTTATTCTTTGTTTTCTTTTCAGTTTATGACTTGATCCGCTCAATCTGGTGAATTGAATTTTGATCCAGAAATAGAGAAAACTATAAAAAGGCTAAGGAAAGAGACTCGTCAAGCCAAAAGCAAAATTGCAAATTCAGAAGAAGTTTTTGTACCATCACCTGGCCTTAACATGACACTTGAATTACTGTCTAACAATTCTTCTAATGATTCAGAAGAAGAAAAGATTGTTGTTCCCAATAATAATAGGACCTTGGAGGAGTTGGCTACTCCTAATATGAACCAACAACCATTGTGTATTTAATATATTACTTTAGTTGTGGCTTTTTGAATTGAAATCAGTACTAATTCATTTTTTGCTACTTTCGTGGTCTCGCAGGTGAAGATTCATACAAGCATCTAAAGGAGTTCCATGTGATGTGTTCCACTATGAAGCCACAAGGAATAATAGAAGAATAAATAAAGCTTTATGGTTTTTTCCATTCTCCTTGGCAGATTTTAGCGAAGGTTTGGTTGTATTATCTTCCTTCTAGATCAATACAATCGTAGAATGATATGAAAAGGCTATTTCTTGGAGAAGTACTTTTCCTGCTTCAAGAGTTGCTAATATAAGGAAGGAGATATGTGGCATCATGCAATTCAATGGAGAAAACTCTTTTGAGTATTGGGAGAGATTTAAGAAATTGTGCTCTAGTTGTCCACCACACCAAATTGATGACTAACACCTGATTCAATACTTCTATGAGGGACCTGTTGTCAATGGATATGAGCATAATTGACGCAACATGTGGAGGATCACTAGTTGATAAGACACCTGAGGCTACAAGAAATTTAATTGCAAACATGGTAGCTAACCCATAGCAGTATGGAACTAGGATGGATCATTACACCTAAGAAGGTAAATGAGGTAAGCACATGTAATATTGAACGACAAATTTCTGACTTAACTTGCTATGGTCCATCGGATGATAGTAGGAAATATGCCAGCTACAAAGGCTTGTGGGATCTATTTATTGTCAGTGCATACTACAGATGTTTATCCAACATTACAAGAAGATGAAACTGTGCAACAAGCTAATATAGTTAGGAATTTTCAAGGACAACCTCAGCGCAAATATGATCATTATTCTAATACTTATAATCCAGGATGGAGAGATCATCCTAATCTGAGCTATGGAGGACAATGCCACCAATGCAAAATGTTTTTCCGAATAGGCAGCAAGGTTTTCAACCAGCCCAACAATAGTACCCACCTAGACAAGGAGCACCTGTCAATTCTGGGACATCTCTGGAGGATATGTTCAAAGCTTTCATGACCAAGACACAACAGTTTCAACAAGAGACAAAGACTTTCATTTATAATCTGGAAAATCAGATGAGTCAGCTGGCTATAACTGTTGGTCGATTGGATTCTTTAGGCTCATGGAAGTTACCTTCAGAAACTGTTATTAATCCCAAAGAGAATATAAGTGCCATAACATTGAGGAATGGAAAGTAATTGGACACACTAAAAGTCATTGCTGAATTTGATGAGAATAAGGCTAAGGAGGATTGCAAAAATATTAAAGGTAATACCTAACCCTCTTGTTCAGCTTAAGACTAATCCTTTACCTTTTCTCCCCCAGGAATCCCAGAACTTCAAAGAAGGATAAGCAAGAGAAGGAGATCCTGGAAATTTTTATGAAAGTAGAGGTGAATATTCCTTTACTAGATACAATCAAGCAAGTCCCAAGGTATGCAAAATTTTTGAAAGAATTATGTACAAATAAGAGGAAATTAAGGGATGATGAAAAAGTGACTGTTGGAGAGAATGTATCAGCAGTTCTCCAAAAAAAAATGCCCCCTAAGTCTAAAGATCCATGAATGTTTACCATTCCATGTAAGATAGGTAATACTAGATTTGAACAAAACTGTGCTAGATTTAGGAGCTTCAATTAATGTCATGCCATTATCTATTTATGCTTCTTTAAATCTAGGTCTTTTGAAGAATACTGGGGTTATTATTTAATTAGTTGATCGTACTAATACTTACCCTGAAGGGCTAATTGAGGATGTGTTGGTGCAGGTGAATGAGCTTATATTTTCTGCAGATTTTTACATTGTGGATATGGAAGATGATACATCTCCAAATCCTGCTTCCAAACATATATTATTAGGGAGGCCATTCTTAAAAACAGCTAGAACAATGATTGATGTGCACAATGGGACCTTGACTATGAAGTTTTGCTAGTGAAAAGATTTAGTTCAATATATATGAGGCCCTGAAGTACCCTAGTGATATTAATTATATTTTTATTAATATATACTGACTCTTTAGTGCAAAATCTTTTAAACAAATACATTAGGAAAGCTTGGAGGTTACCATCATAAACAGTTTGGAGTTAGATAAAGAAGAAGAAATTAAGCAGACTCACGAATTGAAAGAGACAATAGCTATATTATACTCTTTACCAAAAATCTCAGATAAGTATGTAGTATTTTCCATTCAATTACCTGCTACACACAAAAAATTATTACCTTCTATTATGCAGGCTCCTACCTTGGAATTGAAGCCTTTACCAACCCACTTGAAGTATGCATATCTAGGGAAGGATGACACATTGCGAGATATATTTGCCAATAATCTAACCAAAGTTCAAGAAGATAAATTGTTAAGAGTCTTAAGGGAGCATATAACAGTCTTTGGTTGGATAATTGCAGACATCAAGGGTATAAGTCCTGTCGTGTGTATGCATCGAATTATTTAGGAGGAGGAGCCAAACCAATAGAGAAGCTCATAGAAGATTGAATCCACCCATGATGGAGGTAGTGAAAAACAGAGGTTCTAAAATTACTTGATGCGGGGTATAATCTACCCAATTTTAAAATTAGTCAATGGATTGAGTCTAGTGCAGGTAGTTTCCAAAGAAGTTTGGTATACACTGTACATTTCAGAATGATAATAATTGATGTTGGTGCCCACACGGTATGTAAATAGGATGGATGAGTGTTGTATTAAATTAATATGAAATTTGAATGCTATAACTAGAAAAGATCATTTCCCTGCTCCCTTTTATTTGATCAATTGTTAGAAAGAAACTAGCTGACCATACGTTAATTATTTGTTTTCTAGGATGGTTTTTCAGGCTATAAACCAAATTGTGATTGCACTAGAGGTATTAAGAAAAAGGCCACCCTTCACTTGTCCATTTGGTACATTTGCATTATCGTTAGAATTGTCCTTTGGACTTTGCAATGCACTAGGTACTTTTCAAAGATTGTATGGTGAGTATATTCTCTAATCTTCTTGAAAACTACATTTAAGTATTTATGGATGATCTTTCACAATGCATGATGGATTCCTTAAGATGCTATGTTCTTTAGATAATTTAAACTCATATGCTAGATAGTATGCTTTGAAAAACTAATCTTATTTTCTTAAATTACAAAAAAGTGTCAACTTAATGGAATTAGAGCAAAGGTTATAGTCACCTTGGACATTGTAGTCTCTAGGCCTAGAGGATTAGAAGGTGGATAAAGCTAAGATAGAGATTATTACTACTTTTTGGCACTTACCCTACAAGTATGCAGGATATTCATTCTTTCCTTTAGTCATGCAGGCTTTCTTATCGTGAGATTTATCACAGGACTTCTCAAAGATAGCTTTGCCATTATGTAAGTTGTTTTACTGCAAAAAGATGTGCAGTTTTAGTTTGATTGATGAAGTGGCAATGGAAGGGCATTTGACAAATTGAAAAAGCTCATTAACCTCCAATACCAGTAATATTATACCACCTAAATTTGGAAGTTGCCTTTTAAGATCATATATTTGATGCCAGTAACTATGCAGATAGGGGTTGTCCTAGGCCAAAGAAGATTGTTTGACAATAGTTGTTCATGCCATCTACCATGCTTCTAGGACTTTTAAATGCTGCTCAGATTAACTACTCATACAACTGAAAAAGAGATTTACTATCTGTTTGTCTTTCTTCTTAGACAAGTTTTAGATCTTATCTTGTTTGGGCACTAAAACTTGTAGTTTTATTTTGACTATGCTGCTCTCAAGTATCTGCTGGACCCAAGATAGGAATTCAAACCTAGGATCATAAGATAGGATTCTTATGGGTTATAAAAGTTTTGACTTGGAGATTAAAGATAAGAAAGGAGCTTACAACTTAAGGTGGCAGAATCACTTGGAGCAAATTGATTTAAAAATGAAGAGACATTACCATTACATGATTTCTTTTCCAAATGAGCATTTTATTTTTCATTAAATCGAGGTTTGTTACCCTGGGTATGCTGAATATTGTGAAATTACTTAGTTAATGCACATCATTACCTAGTGAAGTTTACTAAATTTCAGAAAGAAAAAGCATTAAGCGTGGGGTGTCCAAATTATTTATGTTATGGTATGACCCATACTTATGGAAATTTTTTCTCTGATTCAGGTAGGGGGGTTTCGAAAGGTGTGTGCCTGATAGTGAGTTTTTGTCTATTCTAATATTCTGTCGCTCTTATGCTTGTGGAGGTCATTTTTGGAACCTAAAAGAAATAGCTCATTAAGTTCACAGGTTTTGTTGGTTTTGGAATATGGTTTCTTTTGGGTCCAAACTATTTTTAAAGATTCTTATTCTGTTGTTGTAAGTCATGTGAAAAATTGTCAAAGGATAGGAAATTTATCAGAGTTAAGATATTTAAATGCACAAACTCCTATTTTTTTTTAAAATTGTTTAAATTTTTGACTGTTTGGGGGTATTAATTTTATGGGGACCATTTCCTGCTATCTTATGGTAATGTTTTACATTCTTTTGGCTATGTTGACTATATATTCTAATATGGGTGGGAGGCTAAAGCCAACAGGGACTGATGACTACTAAAAATTTGTTGCAGATTTTGTCTAAGGTCTAAGCAATGAGGTTGTCAGGTTTAGAACTCCAAGGGCCATCATCAGTGATCATAGGGGACAACATACTGTTTGCAAACAGGATGCTAGTGGCATTGTATCAGGATAAAATACAATTATGACTGCATATGGTTGTTCTACATTCCCTACCATCCACAGGAGCATATGGCCAAGCTTAAGGTATCCAACTGTTGGAGGATCAAGGTCCTATTTTGGAGAAAGTAGTTCAAGCCAAGTAGGAAAAGATTGGAGTCTTGAGGTTAGAAAGATTTGCCAGCTTTGGGGCTTATAGAACAAATATACTAAAACTCTTATAGGTATGTCACCTTATAGGCTTGTGGTTGGGAAACTATGTCATCTAACTGTGGAGTTAGTAGCAGAAGGCTTTCTGGGTAATTAAGGATTGCACCGATGAGCTTGAGATCAGGCTTGGAGAGCATCGAAAGTTATAGTTACAAGAGGCTAGAGGAATTGATGAATGATGCATATGAGAGTTTCTAAACTGTACATAGAAAAGATAAAGGCTTTTCATGACATGTAGATTATAAGGAAGACTTTTACTGTTGGACATAAAAGTTCTCCTTTATAATTCAAGGTTGAAATTGATTTCCAAGTAAGCTGCGTTCTCGTTAGGAAGGACCATTTGTTTTATTTTGAATATTTTTCTCATTGTTGCTATAGATATTTAAAACCCAAGAATAGGGAAGATATTCAAGGTGAATGGTCACAGGCTCAAACCCTTTTATGAATGATATCAGGTGGAGGATATTGATATGCTAGATTTGGTGGATCCAGTTTATCGAAGATTGAGATGATTGATTATGGGGGGAGAAAACGACATTAAACAATGTTACTGCTTGGGAGGAAACTCAAGAATCAGATTTGATTTTCTTTTCCCTTTTTACTTTTTAGTTGCATAATATTTAGTTACTTCTTGTTTGCATTATTTTCTTACATTAGGGACAATGTAATGGTCTGAAGTGTGGGGAGGGGGTTTAGGTTATGCTGTGATCTGTTTAGTATGTTGTGGTGAAAATAAATTTGAAGATTTTTAATAAAAAAAAATTAAAATTGGCTCTACGATTTTATGCTATGGTTCTACGGTTTTATTTGGGGTAAGCTTTTGAAGGAATGAAATCGTTTAGAGTGAAAAATTAATGTTGATTTACAGAATTTGTTTGATGCTTTATTGATTAATGGAATGATGTATAGTTGAGTCAGGATCCACAATTAAAATTTGATTTGAATTTAAATTTGTGTTATATGAGTTACTTGAATATGAGATACATGTTTACTTGGTTAAGTTATATGCGGTGGTCTGACTATGTGAACTGATTTTATGATTTAGAACTTGTTTAACTG